>OY856188.1:85411657-85829860 GCA_963693315.1 Diogma glabrata | reverse complement strand
CTTGCAACCATCACATGTACGAGCTGGTGTAAAAAAGTCTTTTTGAAGTGAAAATAAAACAAGTGCCTATAATAAGCCCGGACATTCCACTTTTTCAAAAAATTAGAGATCATTGGCAAAAAGTTGATCTCCATAAAATAGAATGCTATAGAGAAAAGGTAGAATGGTGCCTGTTTCCAAAATTGATAAATTGAAAGTAGATTAAATAATAATAGAAATAATAATTAAAAAGGAGATATCAATGCTTAAAGCATTTCAGCTGTATCGTTCAGATACGGCTGAAAGAGCGGTCTAATTAATGCAGGACTTTCATTGTTTAATTACAATTGAGGCAATATTTGTTATGTTGCGTACAAAAGCACAAGATGTTATATCCGGACTGTAAACAGCAAACATTGACAAGAAAATATACTTAGTAATAGTTGTTGTAATGAAAAATAATATTAAAATATGGAGGGACTGAAATCTCAAGCTCTGAGATATCAAGACTTCGGTCTGGATTAAGGATTTTGATATAGTTTTCGGCAAAAAACTTTTATGAGGACATTGCTTTTAGTTTTGGGCAGCGATGTATATCAAACATAAAACTCTTTGTTAAAGTATAAATATTTTTTTATTTCTGTTTAGAAATTTATTACAAAACTAACACGAAATATTAATAAGTGCCGGAAAATTATAACAGATCATAAATTAATATAACTTAGTGAAAAGATGAAACACCCAGCAAACTACTCAAAAACCTCTCCATTTAGCGTTTCAAGAAAATATTACAAAACCAAATATTCATGGTTCTTTCAAAATTCAAAAAATATTCTAAAAATTAAAATAAAATAAAAAATTTCAACTTTTTTAAAGTTCTAAAAACATTCCAAAAATTATTACAAAATCAAAAATTTAAACTTTTTTCAAAAATTCAAAAATTTTTAAAATATTCCAAAAATTATAACAAAATCAAAAATTTCCATGTCCAATTTCATGTTCGATAACATTTCATGTCAAACAAATAATTAATTTCATATTGTTCCAAAAAATTAAGTAAAATGAAAATCATTCTTTTGACACACTTGACAACATTTTCTTGACAAACTTATAACGCAATAATCTAGATTTTGGTTTCACATACCAATACCGACCATCAAAATTTCTCCAAATTCAATGTTCCTATTCGCAATCACTTAAAATGAACGTTTTTAAGCAAAAAATAGGCATATTTCCTTGTTTTGACATACTTGACGATTTTTTTTGACACACTTCCCGTACAGTTATCGAACACATCGTCATTTTGGCTGTTACAATTGAGTAACCCTATTTTTAGAAACAAAAATTTTTGAGATCCCTTCCAGCGGTTTTCTAGATTTCGTCGGTTGTGACGGCAGACAGACATACAGTTTTTTTTAGAATCAGTAAGTCCTAAAACGTCGATAAATGGGGTAAGAATTTCATTTTTGGCTCGAGAATGTAATACTTAGGACTTTCAGACCGAAGCAATATCTTTTTCTAATTCATTGGCGTTTTATTTAATGAGAGTTAAATAATTTCTCAAATAATTGCACAGTAATCGCAGTAAAAGCTCGTATGTTAAAGTTCAACTTCAAGTCGGCACGGGTTATCGTCATCCAATCGCAGTAAAACTTTTAATTTAAGTTTTTAAGGTCAATTGGAAAAAATTTAGCGGGTATGCGTATAAAATTTTGCAAAAAAATTTTTCTCCTCTATGTCTTGGGACACCCTAATATATATATATATATATATATATATATATATATATATATATATATATATATATATATATATATATATATATATATATATATATATATATATATATATATATATATATATATATATATATATATATATATATATATATATATATATATATATATAATATATATATATATATATATAATATATATATATATATATATATATATATATATATATATATATATATATATATATATATATATATATATATATATATATATATATATATATATATATATATATATATATATATATATATATATATATATATATATATATATATATATATATATATATATATATATATATATATATATATATATATATATATATATATATATATATATATATATATATATGTGTATATACACCCAAAAAAATAATCATGGTAGATCCGACAGAATTGCAGGTAAATTCGAATAAAATGACATTGTTTTGGCTCCGACGTTTTATTTAGTTAAATCGATTGCATCGCTACTTTTAACACAAATGCACAAAACTTTAACTGTCAAATGATTAAGCTTAATGTTATTTCGACAGTCAATGCTGTTGTTATAAACGTCTAGAATATCAAGCATACTACTCTTTTGGAGAATTAACTGCAGTACTTTTGATATGATTATTAAAGTCAACAAAAATGTATTCAATTCAAGTATTTTATATATTGATTTAAAATCCAAAATCAAAAGTAGCTTTCGAAAGCAGCATTTTCTTATTTTTGTTAATTTAAGGGCAATTTCTTCAATTTTATATGCAATTTTTTACTTTGTTAAATCGATGTACCTCTGTCGATTTAAAATATTGAATTTTTTTTTGGGTGTATTATACGTTAAGACTCATATATTGATTCCCTATTTAAATTAATATTTCAGTCTTTAAAACGTTAGTCTGACGTCAGATAGTGACTTGTAGGTCGCAAAATAAAGTTGTTTTGTGGTCATGCGGATTATTTTGTGTTACTTGTGTCAGATCATAAGATCATCAGGTTATCCAATCATCAAATCATCAGATCATAAGATTATCAGATCATTAAATCATAAGATCGTCAGAGATTAAAATATCAAGAATTGAAGTTTATTGGTACTTTGGCTATTACAAAAATTTTAAATCATCAATTTGTTTTCGTGTCCTCCAAGAAAATGTATACATTTCCTTTCAGTCATAAATTTTAATTTCAGCAAACTAATTCATCAAAACAAAGACGTTTCGTTTCGACAGAAAAATACTATCACTACATCAGCTTTTGTTTCAAATATTTTATTTTTTCGCTTGTTTGCCAAAAAACAACATTTTTAAAATAACGCTGAGCGGCCATCACCTCTATTAGCATATTCGATTAAATTTTTACAAACCAATTAAGGAAGATAAATCGACCTTAGGTATAAAATTAACTAACAAATCACACAATTATCATTCTTTAAAAACAAAAGTGAAATTATAATTAAATTTGTTTTAAAATTAACTCTTCGATTAATCAGAATTACATGAACAACGAACGACACTAACAACAACAAACAAGAAGACTATAAGTGAAGAAGAAAAGTAAAAGAATGTTTTTTAAGCTAATCGGTTTTTATTTTTCGTTTTGATTTAATGCATCATTAATTTTTCATAAGTTTTTCATGATTATAAGTTTTCCTTTTCAAATTTTTCTTGTTCTTTTCTGTTTTTCGTTTTTGCTTATCAACAATGTGATTAAGGGTGAAATGAAATTCAATTAACGCTGAGTTTTCATTTTTTTTTTATTTTCGCTTCGTCATTTGCTTTTTTGTTGTTATTATTTTTTTTGTCGATAAGGAAATAGGAAGTAATTGAAAGGAAATTTGAAAATCATTTAATTGATTTGTGGGTTATTTGGTTTGTTTTTTTTGTTTGTTTTGTTATGCCAAATGGGCTGTTCAATTCACATTTAAGATAAAAATAGATTTTAGATTTATATTTTTGGTTGGTCTTTTGCTGAAATGTTGAATTAGTTTTATTTTTCTGGAATATATGTTTGTTGTTTCTTTGTCATTGATTTTTGGTGTGTGTCGCAATAGAAAATTAGCCGCTATTTTGTTCATTTACAGAAAGAAATGCGGCATTAACTAAAGTATAACTAATGTGAATTTGAACCATATGAGATCTAATCAAATGAAATAGGGCTCAGATCAACACAAATAAGCATACCTAAATAGAGAAATTATTTATTATTACTTTAGATAGAGACCGGCAGTAAACGATCCATTATGCTGACTAGATGCATTTTTAGTGTTCCTGTTCTATATTTTCAAAGTCATGAGATTTCGGCAGATGGCATATTGCGATCTAAGGATCGGATTCTGATATTTAGACAATTTATTTAGCCGACATTCATTCAATAGGCCTAGCGATTTGTGGTTATGTTAAATTATTAGGTTTATATCAAAACTGGCACAATTATTAGTACCAACTAACATCATCTACACAGCCATTATAAAGCAAGGCAATAAGGGAAAATTTTCTTGGCATGGTAAATGTAGTGAAGGTATTAACCTTGTCAAATAAGTTCTGGATTCAACTTTAGGAACCCGATAAAGAACTGCAACCATCCAGGGATGCGTTCCTCGTGGAACTTAATTTATTCTAAGTACTGTTGGCCATTTAGATATCGTAGGGAATCTTCCATCTTCTTATGGATATGAATACATATTAACGACTTTCGACCGATTTACTATGTCAAGAATCAATTCTGCTTGTTGATATAAGAGCAACAGCTGTAACTAGAGGTCAGCACATTTTGAGAGATCGAGGACCGTTCTATATTACCACAGATCAAATTGTGCAATTTGAATCTGAGTTATTTCAAAAGCACATGAGCTTACTTAGATTTCAAAAAATTCGTGCAACGGCTTGTAATCCTAAACCACAGCCAATAAAACAGTGCAAAAGTTGTAATAAGCAGCAGTTGGATCAAAGACTAATAATCATGAACTTTCGAGAAGTCACGCGCCTACAGTGGGTTCCAACCAAACTCAGTTCGTTAATTTAGATTTACCTTCTCAGGCCTATTGTAAGCGCTGAAATGCAAGCGATAAGTTTAAAAGAAGACGGAATCAAAGATGCAAAAAAAGGAACTTTGACGACCGCAAACCCAGAGGAACAAAGGCAATCACCACCACCACATGATTATCAATAAAATTATAAATATTATAAAATTATTTATATAAATAAAATTATTTATATAAATAAAATTTTTACTCACCTGGTGTGCTTTTTAAACACAATCCTCCATCCACAATCCTCCATCCTATCCACAATCCTCCATAAGCCTAGCTCATCATAACCTTATCCAAACAAAACAGCTGACAAGAAAAAGATGAAAAGCTGCATAAAAAAACATACAGATAAATGTTGAATGCTGTTGCAAATCTAATAGTTGTAACCAAATAAACAGTTGGTTGATAGACTTCTTCGTAACACAAAAAGAATTGCTGAATCAAGATGAACAGTTGGTTGTTGAATATTTTCGCAATATTAAACAAATCGTTGAACCAAAATGAACAGTTGGTCGTAATCAATAAACTTTTTCTGTTTTATCTAGTTGACATTTGGAATGCGTGCTTATGGTAAAAACAAATGTCGCTACCAATGTAATACTAAACGAAGTGAACCAAAAGTCAATATTATAAATATTCGGAAGAATTTAAATATCCCCAAATTTACTCATTACGTTTATAAAATGATATTTAATTGAATCAAAATTTCTTTTTAAGCATTTTTTTCATTTTATTACTTTCGCCATTTAATTTTAATCCTGAAAATTGAAAATATTGCTTATTGCACAAATTAAACTGTAACACTATGCCATAACGAACTTACAGGTTGACGGCTCGAAAAAATTATTATGACCACCAAACATGTGCTGAACCTTGACCATGAAACTCTCCTAATGCAATTTCTTATAATACAATTGGTGATTCAGTAATAATTAATAGCAATCGTTAAATAATAGTAATAGTAATAAAATATATTAATAAAAAGTAATAATAATAAAAAATATAGAATTAACTATGCTGATTCATGTCTTTCTAATTCTCGTGGAGTCGAACTATATTTGCATAGGTTAAATTCAAACACAGACATTACACCTCGCAATATTGAGCATTTTGATTTTTTAAAATATCGAAAAGCTTCCTTTTCACATAAATCTTTATGAATAATCAAAAGAATATTAACCACAATCAAAAAAAACTGGAACTGCGTGCCATAAAATTTTAAATTTCCGACTAACGTAGTCTGTGAATTCGTTTATACATTTCCTCAGGCCTGCACAAATGCTTGTAACGTCCGCTATATTCACCTAAACAATAATAAAATCAATTCATCTTCTTTTTCTAATTCAATAAAAATGTATTTCATTAGTTTCAGTTCATTTTTTTCCATTAATAATCGTTTTAAAATTTTCTAATACTTAACGGCTAGTTAAATTTCGAATATACTATAAAAACAAACGAACGTACCCAATTTTACTTCCAATTCTAACGAACAGATGTCGTTACTAACTTTTGCTGAATCTTGGTATTACACGATTTTGTTTTTCATGAGAAGATGTCAAACTAAAAATCACATTTTTTTGGTTGGTTTTTGAAAAGATCTTCAATCTTTTTCGGGCTGTCGATGTTTGTATTTGAAAACAAAAAAATTAAATTTTCTATCAACCGGTTAACATATTGTTCGCAACTTTTTTTGTAAATTTTTATTATTGTTCAAAAGGATAAACAAAAGAATTAAATGTTTTATTTATTGAGATAAATAAATTTAAATTAATTGGACAATGTATGTTCTAATTGAGTAAAATATGTTTTTTATAAATTCACAATGGAGTCAAATTCTGATATGTGTATATTAAATGTACAAAACGTTTTCATATGATAACATTTTCATACCATTTTCATACAATATCCTACGAAAATAAATTTGGTGATCATTGGACCGATAATATTCAATCGAGTGGATAGCGCTAATATAATATATAAAGCAAAAGAAGAAGAAATGGAAATTGGATGGCTAAATGAATAGGGGTCTATCCGTGAACGGGATATAATCGTTCGAATGTGTCATCACGAGTGCTGTTTGTTTCTCGAAGGGGATTTCAACAAAGGAAATTTAAATTGATGCTTGATTTGAGATATAGCAACTATGGAAATCTGGAAATGCAGTTTGGATGATGCTAATGAACTCAAATGAACAATCAGGTTTTCTTTTTTTTATTATCTATACATAAATTATTATAATTGTTTTTGGTTAATTTCATAAATATACATCATTTTTATAATCTTTTCGTATATGAATATATAATACATTTTGTTTGGGAAATGAAATGTTAGGCTGATAGAATCAAAGTAAGAGATTCCCAATCTCAGGGGTCGTCTAGGGGATCAATAGTTCTCCGGTGTGTTTCTTTGTGTTATTAATTTATTGAATTTTGTGTATGAAAAGTCCAAGCCACCTACAGTGGCAATTACTAATACGTGGCGCCGAAACAGGGACTCTGGGATTTTTTTTGATAAGAACCGTAATAACGGGAAAATACAAAATACAGTTATATTTATTTTGGCGTAATTGTTTTTGTGAATTTTTTTTGGTAAACCAGGTTTGGATTTTGATATTTTTTTTTAAAAAATTATTATTGATAGTAACTGCAATATTTATATTTGTAGTTTGACCGGATATGTAGGCGTTGGTTGTCAAACCAGGTTTTTTTTTCGTATAAGGTTAAAATATTTGAATATAAAACCAGGTTTGGTTGTTCTTTTGGTTTTTTTTTGAAACCAGTTATTGGTTTTAATATTTTAATAAAAATATTTGGATTTGTTTAATTTTTTTTTGAAAGAATGTATACAAAGCGTCAGCAGGGGCAGCGGGCCTTTAAGGGAAAGGACGTGGTGGCGGTTCGGTCCCTCTTCAACGGGGTCCAAATAATACGGAGGGGAGATAAGAGAAAGGAGGTAGGACGGGTCTACAGACCTGTTCTACAGAGAACGAGACCTGGGGATCGAGGTGAGCCAGATCCACATTCGGAACAGATAGTTGGAGACCTCCTGGAACAGCTGATCCAGGATCTCCCTCTGTCAGAGCCGAATGTGGGCTGGCGTGAAAGGAGGAGGGTCTCCAGGAATCGGAAATCGACCCTGAAGAAGAGGATCCGGAATAAGAAGAAGAAGGAAGAGAGTCGCTTGGTCGTGGAGATGGAGTCTTCCTCGACCAAGGATACTCAAGCGGTGAAGCTGGTCGAGGAGGTTTCCATCTCACCGACCACGCGACAGGTAGAGGAGTGGATTGGTCCACAGGTGGCTCCTGTCCCTGACTGCAGGATTAGTTAAAAGAACTAATTGTTTTTTAATATGAAAAAAAAAACCGTTTTGGGGAAGCAGTTTTTTTGAAATTTTTTTATGCTACCATGTACATAATATATAGATTGTACATATTGTAAATATTTTTGGTATACTATTGTACATATATTTTGTATACCATGTAACATATTTTTTTTATATATATAGTACAATTTTTTTATGTACAAAATTTTTATGTACATAATGTAATTAAATTTTGTAAATAGTCATTGTGAATATAAATATTGTACATATCTTTATTGTACATATTTTTTGTACATATTTCGTAATGTAGATAGTTGTAGATAGTAGATAGTTTCGTAATGTAGATAGGTTTTTTTTTTGGAATTTTTTTTTGTGTACTAGGGTTTAATTAATAAAATTCTTTCCAGCGGTAGGCCTAACAAGCCATCCATGGGGCTTCTCCCTTTAACGTTAATGACATTCTTAGGTCGCCTATGGCCATCGGGGTTATGCGATCGAAGAACATTGGTTTCTTCTCTTCATTCGACGAGGGAGTTCTCGGGGACGAGGAGTGGTGTTGCTGTGTTTGTACTTAGGTGCAAACCAGTAGTACCATTCTTGGCTCAGAGGCTTCTTCGGTGTAATGAAGAGAAGAACCAATTATACTTTGCTTTCAGGATCAGAGGCTTAACCTCATACAAATTCAAAAACTTACCATTTTTTTACATTTAGCTTTCCAATAAAACAATTTTTCATAGAGTTTAGGATTTGAAGTCTGGTGCTCGGGAGCGTTCTTCAACTTTTGCATTAGGTTTAGTTGTAATTTATTTGTAGGTTAAACAAGCACAACTGGGTCAGTAGAAATGGACCTAGTGTCTAATCGTGACAGTTGTAATTGTTTTATTAGGTTGGGGAGAAACTGTTCTGTAGAATCTGGTCGTTAGGGGCTTTTCTAGTCGGTTCTCACATGCATTGTTGGAGTGGGCTCGTGAACGCGGGAATTCAAATTTTAACAAAATGGATATTGTAACCATACTTACTTTTTAAATTGTCTTCAGACGAGTCTTGATTTTGGGAATCTCTTATATTATTAAATAAAAATAAAATAAATAAAACAAATTTTTCAAAAAATTAAATAAATAATTTTTATTAAATAAAATAATTTATTTTTAGAATTAAATAATTTTAGGTAGCTAAATAAATAAAATTTTCTTAACTAAGCAAATTACATCAAGATATAAATAAATATTCTTTGTTTTTTTAAAAAAATAAATAAATATTTCGAAGTTAAGACGGTGCATCCGATAAATAAACATTCTTTTGAATATTTTTTATTTTTCAATTTTTTTTAAAAAATAAATAAATATTTTTAGGGGTGCTATCGTCAATAAATAATTTTAGGTATATAATTAATTCTGAAATTTCAGCATATCTGAAATTAAATAAATAAATTATATTTTTATATACAATATTTTAGGAATTTTTGTGAAAGGTGAAGCAAAGATTGGGTACGACAGTGGTCTTTTTTGTTCTTTTACGAAATTTTGTTTTTGAAAAAACTTTTGTGTTTTCGAATTGGGCGTTCGTTGTTTTTTTCGTTTTTGCGTTTTTCATTATCTTTACATTTACAGCGTACTAACTACATTTTTTTTGTTGGGAATTGGTTTTAGTATTGTTGGTGTTTGCGAGTTCATAATTTTACGGGTTTTACCATCAAAATGTCAAACCAACTAGACGTTGACCATCCGTTCTATGGTCTGGAACCCACCGAACTGCAGGTCGAATGTTTGGTTCGGGGTGTGAACTTCGGGGGGGTCGATTGGGCAGAGGAACTGCGAAACCATGTAGATCATGGGTCAGTTCCAATAACAGTGTCTCATGCGAGAGATTTGATAGAGGAATCTCAAATGGTGGTGCAGGCAGCACAACTTATTTTAAATCAAGTACGACGACTTCAGTCACCGATTGATCAGACCTTCTTAGATGGTTTGGCGAATCGCGTGTTACATTACACGGGTAGGATGAATAGGTTGGGTCCTCGCATCGTTCCACGGTATCTCAAGGGGGCTGCCGACAGATACTATTTGAACTTAACTCATGAATTTGAGGTGGTGACCTATCCAGTGTTAAGGGAGGGACTCCTACAAACCTTCGGTACGCTCACTGATGATAAGGCGATCTTGCAAGTTCTTCTGAACCGCAAACAAAAGTCAAAGGAGAGCGTGTACGAGTATCTGGTGGAGATTGGTTCGTTAAACCCTCGCTTAGCACGTCCATTTGCTGACCGTGAAATGCTAGAGATTGCTCGGGAGGGACTGAGTGTGGAGCTCAAAAATGCTGCACTTGCAGCAACAATACATTCAATGGATGAACTTCGGACTTTATGTCAGAAGTTTGAACGTTTGTGGTCCACACCAGTTCCGACCAGAACATCAAATTTAAGAATTAGCGAGCTACAGCAGATGGATGATTATGAGGTGGATGCTGAACCAGAACAACATGGATATATTGAAGCGGTGGATTCAACACAGAGACGGATATTGCAGCGACCTGGCATAACATCGGATAACATTCACCTGGTCCATCAATGTCCAGACAACCAATAGTGTGTTTCAGATGTGGAGTCAACGGTCATCGAGCTCCTGAGTGCTCTAAGAATCGGATAAAATTATATTGCTGGAAATGTAACAAACCGGATGTAATTTATGCAAATTGTTCATATTGTCACCCGTCGTTAAACTACCGTCCGAGAGTACATGCTTCGGGGATGGTACCCTCGGTTCAACATCCAATGAGCCCGAAGAAATCGACGAGAGATGTGGGAACGCAGGACGATCTTCCACTACTCAAGAAACCCGAATAAAATCATCAAATACATTTAATTTCCCATCATTACATCGCACGTATTTTAGACGTCTGGAACGTAACATTAGATATTGGAGGATGAGGAAATTATTTCATCATCAGGTTTTTCATCATTTTTAATCATCAGGTACAACCTACCGTAAATACACTTCGTGTATTCGTACGGCGGATGGTACTGCAAATAAAATTTTGGGTTACATAGAAATTCCAATAACTGTGAATGGCTCCACTAGACCAATGCGGTTCCATATAGTCCCTGGTTTACGAGAAAAGCTCTACCTGGGCATAGATTTCTGGGAGAAATTTGGTATTGTTCCTTCTTTTGTTAGTGAACTGACTCGTACAGAGCCAATAACTTTAAATACACACAACCTCACCACTGATCAGCAACATGAACTGGATATGATCAAGGATTCTTTCCCGTCATTTGGAGTGTCTGGGCTCGGAAAGACTTCTTTGGTTGAACATGTCATCGATGTTGGTGATAATGCACCTGTTAAACAGAGGCATTATCCCACATCGCCGGCTGTTCAACTAAAGGTTTATGCCGAACTCGACCGAATGCTTCAAATGGGCGTGATCGAAGAGAGTAACAGTTCTTGGTGCTCGCCAGTGGTTTTGGTACAAAAAGAATCTGGTAAAAACAGATTATGTATTGATAGCCGTCGTGTCAATTCACTAACTAAAAAGGACGCTTACCCACTTCCCTTGATTGATGGCTTACTAGGTCGTCTAAATAGCACAAAGTACATTTCCAGTATTGATCTTAAAGATGCTTTCTGGCAGATTCCTCTGGCAGAAGCATCTAGAGACAAGACAGCCTTCACAGTGCCTGGTCGTCCATTGTATCAATTCCGGGTTATGCCCTTTGGATTGTGCAATGTTCCCCAGACAATGTGTCGGCTAATGCACAAAGTGATACCACATCAATATCACGAAAATGTCTTTGTTTATTTAGATGATTTATTGGTAGTCTCTTCCACGTTCCAGGAACATATGGAATTGCTGTCCAAAGTCTCTTCATTGTTAAGAGCGGCTGGGTTAACAATAAACCTCAAGAAAAGTAAATTTGTTCTGAGAGAGGTGAAATACTTGGGATTTTTGGTTGGTGAAGATGGTCTTCGAACAGACCCTGACAAGGTAAGAGCTGTAGCAGAGTACCCAGCTCCATCTACAGTTAAACAAATACGACGTTTATTGGGAATGGCTGGTTGGTACCAACGTTTCATACCAAATTATGCAAGCGTGGTATCACCGATTACGGATTTATTAAAGAAAAGTTCTGGGAAATTGAAATGGACATTGGAAGCGCAAGCTGCTTTCGAAAATTTAAAACGATTGCTGACTACAGCACCGGTATTAGTAAACCCTGACTATAATAAAGAGTTCTTTATTAGATGCGATGCGAGTCTGACAGGAATAGGTAGTGTACTGTATCAGATCGACGAGGACGGACAAGAGTGTCCGATAGCCTTCATGTCGAAAAAACTGAAAAAAGCTCAGAGAAATTACTCAGTTTCTGAGCTTGAATGTCTTGCGGCAATTCTGAGTGTGAAGAAATTCAGGGGCTATGTTGAAGGTCACCGATTTACGATTGTGACTGATCACTCAAGTCTGAAGTGGCTCATGTCACAGAAAGACTTGAGTGGTCGTCTGGCTAGGTGGAGCCTAAAACTCCAACATATGGATTTTACCATTGTCCACCAAAAAGGTACCCAAAATATAGTCCCTGATGCTCTATCTCGTCTTTATGACGATACACACGAAGAATTGACGGAAGCATTAGTACATCACATTAATGAAATTAAAATCGACAATGAAGGTTATCGGCACAACGAATATACGGATATGATAGCTAAAGTTCAATCATCTCCTAAGGACTTTCCATCAGTTAAAGTCGTGGATGATAAGCTATACATACGTATTGAGCCAAGACCTGATGCAATACCCAACGATGTTCCTGTGTGGAAACTCTGGGTACCAAAACCGATGACTTCCAACATGATTCAGAAACATCATGATGATAGTACTGCTGCTCATGGGGGTGTTAAAAAGACTTTAGAATTACTTTGACGTCTTTATTATTGGCCGGGCATGGCGTCACAGGTACACAACTATGTTGTGTCCTGCGACACATGTAAACAAACAAAAGCCACGAATCAGATATTGCGTCCTCCGATGCAATATCAATTCGAAACAGCACGTCCATGGCAGAGAGTCTACATAGATTTTTTGGGACCGTACCCTCGTTCTACACTTGGGAATACGGTGTTATTGATAGTTCTGGATCATGCTACGAAGTTTGTACTACTGAAACCACTTAGAAACGCAACTTCACCGAAGGTGAATGCTTTTCTAAGGAATGAAGTGTTTCTTACATATGGGGTACCAGAGTTTCTACACAGTGACAATGGCAAACAGTTCACTAGTAGGAACTTTCAAAGTCTTTTGTCAGATTTCGGCATCAAACACATTATGACCGGTGTCTATAGTCCTCAGAGCAACGGGTCAGAGCGGGTCAATAGGTCAGTTCTAGCAGCAATTCGAGCGTTCATAAAAGGTCAACATACCAAGTGGGATTCACATATTGGTGAAATCGCGTATGCACTGCGGGCTGCAGTACATTCAGCTACCAAGTACTCACCGTACTATCTATTATTTGGTCAACATCCAATATCGGATGGAAATACTTACCAATTGTTGAGATCACTACACCAGCTTGGTGAAGATGCTGGTGAGGAATTAGAACGTTCTGATCATTTGACTCTGCTTAGGAACCGGGTTCAACAAAATTTAAAAGCAGCCTTCAAAAAATCGCAACATCAGTACAACCTGCGATCTAAACTACGGACTTTTCAACCACAACAACGTGTGTTTGTACGGAAACATCATTTGAGTTACAAAGAAGTTCTCGGCAAAATTGGCTCCAAAGTTCTTACCTGCGATGATTAAGACTAAGATTGGAAATGTACTCTACGAGTGCATAGATATGAGCGGTAAGAGTCTTGGAGTCCATCACGCGAAAGACATCAGGGAATGATGTCTTTTCGTTAGGTAGGGTTGTTCCTCTGGCTGATTGTCGTCTCTGTGGTTCACATCTTCAGTGTCATACTTACTGGTTGTATCGGGGTGTCCATAGTGCTAACGTTCGGATGGATGGTCGGTCTCAGTACTCAGTGAAGTTCCTAAGGACTTCATGAGTGTTGGAACCGGTCATCGGTCTTGACGCCAGTGACTGTGGGTATCTCGATCCCAGATACAGATTAGTTGTGGGAAGTAGTTCGCTGGTTTTTGACGTAGAGGGGGTGACGACGTTTTTGTGATTTCAAGGGTAAATACCTTGGTTTTTACCTTGAATTCATGGTGTAACGTCCGCTATATTCACCTAAACAATAATAAAATCAATTCATCTTCTTTTTCTAATTCAATAAAAATGTATTTCATTAGTTTCAGTTCATTTTTTTCCATTAATAATCATTTTAAAATTTTCTAATACTTAACGGCTAGTTAAATTTCGAATATACTATAAAAACAAACGAACGTACCCAATTTTACTTCCAATTCTAACGAACAGATGTCGTTACTAACTTTTGCTGAATCTTGGTATTACACGATTTTGTTTTTCATGAGAAGATGTCAAACTAAAAATCACATTTTTTTGGTTGGTTTTTGAAAAGATCTTCAATCTTTTTCGGGCTGTCGATGTTTATATTTGAAAACAAAAAAATTAAATTTTCTATCAACCGGTTAACATATTGTTCGCAACTTTTTTTGTAAATTTTTATTATTGTTCAAAAGGATAAACAAAAGAATTAAATGTTTTATTTATTGAGATAAATAAATTTAAATTAATTGGACAATGTATGTTCTAATTGAGTAAAATATGTTTTTTATAAATTCACAATGGAGTCAAATTCTGATATGTGTATATTAAATGTACAAAACGTTTTCATATGATAACATTTTCATACGATTTTCATACAATATCCTACGAAAATAAATTTGGTGATCATTGGACCGATAATATTCAATCGAGTGGATAGCGCTAATATAATATATAAAGCAAAAAAAGAAGAAATGGAAATTGGATGGCTAAATGAATAGGGGTCTATCCGTGAACGGGATATAATCGTTCGAATGTGTCATCACGAGTGCTGTTTGTTTCTCGAAGGGGATTTCAACAAAGGAAATTTAAATTGATGCTTGATTTGAGATATAGCAACTATGGAAATCTGGAAACGCAGTTTGGATGATGCTAATGAACTCAAATGAACAATCAGGTTTTCTTTTTTTTATTATCTATACATAAATTATTATAATTGTTTTTGGTTAATTTCATAAATATACATCATTTTTATAATCTTTTCGTATATGAATATATAATACATTTTGTTTGGGAAATGAAATGTTAGGCTGATAGAATCAAAGTAAGAGATTCCCAATCTCAGGGGTCGTCTAGGGGATCAATAGTTATCCGGTGTGTTTCTTTGTGTTATTAATTTATTGAATTTTGTGTATGAAAAGTCCAAGCCACCTACAGTGGCAATTACTAATATGCTGAATTCCACGCAATGATGAGATTCAAATGAGCCATGGATTCAAATGAGCCATGAACAACGACTCTGACGACTCCAAAAGTTGAAGGAACCAAGACCATCACACACACCGCTTCAAATACAATTGCTAAATTTAAAAAAAAAAATTTTCTCTCGCCCCATGATTGGCAGTGGATTCTTCCTGTGACAAAGACAATGGTTGTCAACTTACCGCCAACAACATACTGTTGAACTATATAAAGTATGCCCAAAGAAAGCAAACGCTACTTGAAATAGCTCTAAAAAAATACAGATCTATAAGATCTTCTAATTAAAATTGGCTTGATCGTTTCGTGGAATATTATCACAAAACAAGAAAAATAGTCGTGGACCTATTATATTGTTTTAAAAAAAAAACTTTTAAACAAAACAACTTAGTTGAACTTTAATCGTGTTTTACAAATGTTCACCAACAAACTAGCTGACATCGACCATTTGCATCCGTTTATTTATCAAAATAAAAAACGCGAGGAAAACAAAGAAACGAAAATAACCATTCATTCCATTCCAGGGCAAACGATAGGAAATATATCGAAAACGTTGAATCGGTAAAATACATTTTTCAACGCGGATGAAATTATTTCAGGAACAAGTGCTTCGTAACAATTTGTTTATTCACCCCAAAACCGCCATTCATAAATTTAAATCACTGTTTTACATTTTGATTTGATAATTAAAATAATTTTGATATTAACTTTACTCACGACGATTTTTGTTTGATTTGTCATAAAAGAACTATAATTTCATATCAGAAAATGCAAGGTATACACGTTTTTGCCAATAAATTCTTTTTATTTTATTAATTTTTATTTTTGTTGTTTACATTAAAATGTTCAGACTTGTCATCATTTCGATTCATAAAAAAATTTAATATAAACTAATTTTGGCCAAACATTTTTTATAAATTAAAAAATTAATTTTACTAATTTATTTTTTTCCCATTTTATTTTTTTTAGCTATAATAAAACAAATTTTACTAATTTATTTCACCTCTACATTTATGACTAAAATTCGTTTTTTTTTTAAATTTTCCTAATTGAATTGAACTATAATTTTTTTTTTTTTTTTTTTTTTTTTTTTCCTTTATCTCCATTTAGGAGCATAGGGCGTCTACTAGACTGGACCATCTAACTCTGTTGGGGGCAATCGCTTTCAGTTCACCCCATGTCTTGCCAATTTGTTTTGCTTCAGCTAGCACAGTTTTCTTCCATGTCATGGGTGGTCTTCCAACTCTCCTTTTACCTTGTGGATTCCACTCTAGGGACATCCTTGTTATATCTTCGACTGATTTTCTCAGTGTATGTCCTATCCATCTCCATTTTCTTTGTTTTATCTCGGTCTCAATGTCTAGCTGCTCTGTCTGCCGTAGAAGTTCCTGGTTACTGATGGTGTTTGGCCAGAAGCATTTGATCAGTCTTCTCAGGCATTTGTTCACAAACACCTGTAGTTTATTTGTGATCTTTCTTGTTTGTTTCCACGTTTCACACCCATACAGCAGCACTGACTTGACACATGCATTGAACATTCGTAGCTTTGTCTTTCTTGACAGGACGGATGCATTCCAGATCTTGTGCAGCATATTGAACGTATTTCTGGCTTTGTTAATACGCTGACTGATATCTTCTTCAGTCCCGCCTGTTTTTGCTACAGTACAACCAAGGTACACAAATTTGTCAACTTCGTCCACTTGTGTATTATTGATGGTAATTGGTGTTATCGTTTTGGTGTTCAATCTCATAGCCTTTGTTTTTCTGATATTAATGTTGAGACCGACTTCATGTGCAAGGGTTGATAGCTTCTGTATTTTCTGCTGCATGTCCGTATGTGTGTGTGTAAGTAGACAACTAATAACTAATTTTATTTATTTAAATTTTTCTAACTCATTTTAATTGAGCTAAAATTTTTAATTTATTTGTTTTTATTAAAAAAATATTGCGACGCTGATGCATAGGCTGACTTCACCACATTTCACTGGAAATATAGTGTTCTGCATACATAGTGAGCTAGTATCCATCAAATACTTTAATTAAAGGCTAACTAATGTTATATACATTTCGCGTAGTTCTTATTATAAAAATATTAAAGAAAGCAGTAGTATCCCAACAAACATAAATTGAGTTGTACGAGAAAAAGCAAAAAAAAATGTTTAACCGGAAGTGACAAACCGGAATTTGGTATGCAGAACTGTTGTGAACCGTACTAAATGCTTATGTACCACGTTCTAAACTAATCACTAAGGAAGCGTTATTTATCTTGTCATTTGCCAACTCGATAAACAAAAAATCTGATACAATTGGTATGTTCAAAATTTACATCGATCTTATAAAACCTATTACACTGCCAAATGCTTGAACATTAAACCACCTAAGTTTTACACAAAGTCTCCAATTTTTTACTACGCCTGTTTACCAATATCCACTTATGAACACACACATAAAAAAAATAAGTAGTATATATTATAATTATGTATATTCTTAATAGTTCCTTAAACACCAACAGTCTGTGATAATTGTAAATTTAATTTCATTTGTAACTTTTAGTTTAACATTGAAAATGTTTTTAACTTAGTTTAAATTATTTTAGTTATGTTACTTTTTTGAAATTAGTTTACTTTTAGTTTTTTGTACAGTGTTATTAGTTTACAAAGTATTTTAATTTAATGTTTGTGTCAAAGCAAATTTTTTAAAAATTAACTGTAACTGTCGCCTCTAATTAGTTATTTCAAGTAAGTTTGTCGTCATAATATTATTTACTAATTATTGTAAGTTTGGTCATAGTTTAATGTTCTAATCTGAAGAATATCCTAACACAAAACATTTATATTTTTTATAGTAGTTTATATAGTACATATCTTGAAAGAAAGAAATAACAATTGAGAAACAGAAAACCAGGAATTAATGTTTTTAATATCTGTATAGTTTAAAAATTCACCTCAATACTCCCGTAATACATATTATCAAGAAATAATTGGTGAAAAAATCAACACACTAAATGCTGATGTACCAAGTTTCATCCAATTCGATTATCAGATACAGATGTTATTGAGCTTTCAAAACAACAGGTGCTCGAGGGACCCCCACCACTTTGTTCAATATCGCTCAAAAACTAATCAGCTTCTTGCCATTCGTATTTGCATCTTTTTCCAAAGTGTCATCAAAATTTATTCACGAACGAATATTGTATGCTCCCAACAAACATAAAAATATGTTTAAAAAACCACCAGAAACCAGAATCCCCAAAACCTTTATCCAATGTACTCCAAAAGCTGATCTCATGTTACATGAAAGCTTTTACCAACGTTTCATGAAAATCGATCGGTAATTGTAGGCTACAGTAGGGACAAACACCTGAAAAAAATACTTTTTAACCGGAAATGACAAACCGGAAGTTGGTATGCAGGAATATTGGAAACAGTAACAAAACCTTATATACCAAATTTCCATAAGATCATTAGCCGGGATTAGAAGTTATTGAAGATTAAACGTACAGGTATTCGGGAGATCCCCCCCCCCCCCCCCCTCACCATTTTGCCCAAATTTGAAATGAATCCCGATCTTCTATTTTCATGTGAACTTGTATCATTTGCCAAAGTTTCATCAATTGATCCTATGCATCCATGTCACGAACTAAAACAACAACCCACAGACGTACAAGAAAATTTGTATTGGCTATTTAGATAGAGGATGGTCCAAAACAAAAGAAAAAATAAAATTTGGGATATGTTAGTTTTTTTCGATAGATTGCATTACTTCACACAATTTAAAATTGTTGCAAAGTAAAAATAAATGAAATCCACAATATTTGATAGAATTAAAAAAAATTACACCATATTTTTTTATCCTCACGAACTGCTGACATCATATAATTTTACAATTATATATATGAAATTAATTAACGAAAGCAAACACAAAAAATGAAAGACAAGAACCATTGATTTCATCGTTCTATTATGGATAGAACGAACAATAAGAGTTTACATCGCATCTGATTGATAAAATCATATGTCAGTGCAAAAAGTAATTTAGGAACAACCGCTTCGTAGCAAAGTCCTATAGACGGCTGAAAGCTATTTTAAAATTATCTTACTCCCAATAGTTTTACTCGATATTCGCTTGTCGATCAAATCTTATATTAAATACACTCCACCTGATCTTGTTTACGGACAAAACCTTAGCCTGGAGAACTAACTATCCATTCTGAAAATAAAGGTCCTCAAGACAATATTGACATTTCTAAAGAATTATAATGCGGCTTTATTTTTGTTCGTGTTGATAAAATCAAGCTTGTATTATAACCATCACATGAGGGCCCACTTATAGTAATAAGGCGTTTCCGGCTACTATGTAATCGAAATAAACGGATAAAATATTTGTTTGGACCGACTTAAGCCAGCAACAAAGCGGGTTCATTTCAATGTGTAATTGGGAAATCCGAAGGAAAGAGATGCAAAATTTACCATTACTGTAAAAGTAACTTAATATTTTACTTTATATTTCAATTACTTTATATTTTTTTATCGATAGGGGGAGTATAATGTGGGACTTCGATTTTATACACACGTCCAACAAACAGCAACGCTTCCTACCTAATTAAACTATAAAGAAAAATTTATATATATTTTTGGAACTTAATTTTGAGAACCCACCTTCGAATAAATTAATTTTAATTTAAATTTTGTATTAAATAAACTATTGTATTCAAAATCTTTTTAAATAAAACATTTATATTTAATGCAAAACTTCCCATATAATGTAAAAACATTTCCATAATATGGAGTCTAATGAGCAATGAATGACAGTGGAAAAATTCAACTTAAGTAAAGTAAATACGTGATGAGGAAGCTTCAACTTCGAAATTCTCTTCGCCTCAATTGCGTAATCGATAGCGTGCCTACCTAAGAACAACGCACTGAAGAGGAAGGTTCAAATTCATCCGAAACACGAAAAATGAAAAATTTTCTAAGACACTTCCAACCATATCTTTGAATTTAAAAAAATTCCAATATCTTCTTTACTTACTCGAGTTTAATTGATCTCAAAAATCTCCAATATATTTATATTTATCATTTTACAAACATCAAATGATTTTAATATACATATACATATTGTTTTAACAACAGCATTAAATAAAATTTTAACGCTGCAGTATGGAATAAGATTAGTAGCAGTACCGCTACAGATATTATTTTAATTTTTTTGTGTATTATTATAACTTGCCAACGAAAATATCATCAAAACTTTCAACTTAGTATAAAGCAGGGTTTCGAACCCGAACCGAACCCGAACCCTGAACCCGCTCCGGAGCAAGATTTTTTTAAAATTATGTGAACCCGAACCCAATCAAAAACGCGGTTCAGGTTCAATTTTTAATATAGGAAATTTAGAAAGTTTGCGTAAGAAATTTCATATTTCGCAGATTTTTTTTTTGTTTCAAACAAGTTTATTTTGGTTATTATTTGTTTCAGTAGAAAATTATGAATAGTGCGAGAATTTAGTGAGAATTAAATAAAAATTTTTTTCCAAAATAAATATGTGTGTAACATAAATACGGTAGGCAATGTAACATAAAAAATAATGAATTCATAAAAAAAATTCTGAAATATTGTTTTTCTGTGTAACAAATTTGAGCCCGAACCCAAACCCGAATCGAACCTGAGCCCACTAAATTTTAATGTATTGAACCCAAACCTGAACCTGCACCCAAATTTTTCTGGGTTCGAAACGCTGGTATAAAGCGAAATTCAATCAAAATTTTCAAGGCAACAGACAACCGTATGAATTCTTTCTTCCAAATCAAATTACAAATAGTTTTAAATCAAAGCTTTATTCTAGCTCGGATATATTTTTAATTAATTTTTTTTTAAATTTAAATAAAACGAAATTACAATAACAATACTTGTACTTGAAGCATTAAATACGTATACGACAAAAAAAATCATAAATTTCTTGAGGGGACAGCATAAATGAACATTATCCAATTTCCATTTTCACAACCTCATGTGATTTACTTTCATTTTTATAGCATTAAATTTTAAATGAAAAATAAACGAAATACAATAATTTATGGTAAATACATTTCGTACCATAAAATAAAACTTTAAAGTAAAATCATTTCTTCCTTTGAAAATGAAAAAAAATATATGCAAATAGGATTTGGGATTAGTTTCTTTGTTTCGATGGAACTGCAATGAAAGTGGATGGGTTGAATGTAGATTTATTTTATTTTTGAATATTAAGTCATCCACATTCCACACCATATTTTTTTTCGTTATCAACCAGCATAATGATATAAAATTGATGTAGCTATTTTTTGTCACCAAAATAAACAATGTTGTCGCACTTATTTTTTTTTATTTTCGGAATATTTTTATTATGCTTTAATGTTGCTGTTTATTTTAAGCAATTATGTTCTTTTAGTAAATAAAAATTCCACTTGTCATAAAACTATAAAAGCACTTGTTCAACGAAATTAAGTGGAATAAATAAACTGTTATTTTTAATGGTTTCAAGTTGTTGGTATACAGTTGACTTTTTTCATTTTATTGATTTAAAGCTAAAAACAAATCAACACGAAAATTAGTTTCATGAAAATCAAATTGAACATGAGCATTACATCAATTCTAGATGTAATCTAATTTTGATTTTATTCAATTTCCATTCTTTCGATGCCTGTATCATCCTTATTCTCGATTTCTTCCTTCGACATAAAATATTCAAATCACGTTATGTTAAATTAGTTACGTTTCGTTTTGTATTTTCCTCCTTTTTAAGGATTCTATTTTTTTTGCTACTTACATTTTTTTCTACAGTCTTAAGAAAATTCACATTCAAGGTTTGGTTGAAAGAGAAAGGAAGCCTTAATACGCGACACGGATAACATAAAAAAAAACAAAATTGAAAACAGCCTCATCATAACAATGTTTGATTGTGTAAGTATTTTAAGTAATTATTTTATGTAAGACTTGAATAATTTTTGAGAAAATTAATAAATTTTAACAAATTCACTTGCTAAAGCCAGGCATTCACATACAACAGAAACAGAAACTGCAACTGAAAACTATTCAAAATTCAAAACTCTATTATCAAAATTTAAAATAATAATTAATATTATGTGACAGTTTCTGGTCATGTGACAGTTTCTGGAATAGAAACAATAAAATTGTAATTGTTTCTGTTTCAGACAAAACAGACGAATTTTCAGTTTCTGTTTCAATTTCTAAATTCGGTTTCTGTCGCTGTCAAATTTGTATGAAATTCAGTTTCGGTTTCTGTTTCTGTTGTATGTGAATGTACGGCTTAAATGGTTGTGGAATTATACAGTTGTTACAATTATCAAATACCTGGACCAAACTTGATATTTTTCTTTTAATCCTGAAAGATATCCTCTTTTAGAATGTTTTGTTCTTAAGATGATTACATACGGTATTGTGACAAGAAGGAAGGTGGGGTTACAACTTACAAGCATTAACTCAAGACAAGAAACAAACTAAATTGAAGGTTTCGGCAACAGAGTGGACGATGGGTTGTTTTGTCTTTCTTGCGAGCAGTTGGTACCATTCATATGACTATCATTAAGTTTACAAATGGATGGCAGTATCCGAAATTTTATTTAGTGATCTTTGATTGGAATATCATCAATTTCGCCAAGGTTTCCATGGCTCGCCATTATTTGAGTATTATTTGTTTTTCTTCAGTTCTGTTCATTGGATTCATAACTTTATAGTATAATCGACTACTGTCAGTTAGTTTTAGGATCTTTACTCCGGGTTCAATTTTGCCGCACCAAATTGCAGGTAATTCGGCAGAAACATTAATTAATCTGACATTCAAAACTCGCTGTTTGTAAATTGGGTGCCGACTTTAGTAATTTTTTGTATAGTATTATTTTAATACAATAATGTATTTTTAATATGCAGTATATGCAGTTTTAATTTTATTAACTTAATATGAACGGACACAATATTCGAAAGCTGGCTATCGGATATATTAATCAATAAATTGATGTTGTTTCCTGATTTTCATAAGCCAAACAATCTCATAATTAAAACATTTAGCGCAGTCGAATGTATTTTACTTACAAATTGAGCATTGTTACTTAAAATTCATCAAACCGGCTAACTAGTTAGTTATTAATTATTATATTCCAATTTTATTTGAATTTTAAAACAGTTTTGGCAATTAAGATATGATTTTGTGACAAAGATTTAATTATTTTTTAGCTATTTCGAATCATAACCAAAACTTTCACAATTTTAAAACAATTAAAAAAATAAATATTTTCTGTCTATTCCAACATTTGTTTGGAATGGTTCAAAACATGATACTTATCTCCATAATATCCGAAAGAACATCGTAAAAGCACAATCAAATAAATGATAGATTATTATAATATTTGATCATCATAAAAATAAAACCATACAAATATAACAAACTTCACTTGAATTATTTTTTTATCTTATCAATTTTTAAACGATTTTATAGGCTAAGGCAAAGCAACAAAGTTTTCCAAATGGGACAGATAAAATTTGAAAACTTCCTCAAAAAAATCGGTGGCTAACTCCTAACAACATGAAATTTCAACTTCCCTAACTTAGTTTATAGGATTGGCAAACAATATTATTTTCTATAATAATATATATGTAATATAATATGTTAAATATATTTCATAACCGCGCTTTCATATATCACAAAATATGAATCATATTGTAAGTAGATACATAATCTTAGATACATTAATTACTGAAAGTTTTTATGCTGAGTAAAAGTCAATCAAAATGTTGCAAAAATACTTTTACTAATATGATTGCCCTAATTAGACTACATAAGTTAAGAGATTATTATGTAAGATAAGATTTACAGATTAAAAGAAATAAAATTCAAAATTGTTGATATTTAATTTAATTTATTTTATAGGTTAAATATTTGTATAAGAAATGGATTTAGATTGTTATTTGTGTTTGGTTAGAATTACAATCAATATGTCAATTTGTGATGTGAGTTTGAAAGAGGTAGCATATAATAATTAAATGAAACAATTTTGAAGTATGAAGCTTTAAATTTACCGATTTTTAAATTTCGATTACGATATTCTAGACCAGTGTTTCTCAACTGATTTCATGCTACGACCAATAAATATTTTAAGAAATAGTTCCTGTTACATATGGGTGAAAGTGCAGGCTAGATCTTGCTCATACTTACATACGTAATGCAATTTAAAACAACCGGATCGTGCCGTATCATCGAAAAATTATAACATCGCACATCGTTACATCGAAAAATAACAATAAATCGAAAAATAAAACTCATACTTACTATCGAAAAATAAAAAAACCGAAAATCACAACATCGATAATCATAACACTGAATATTTTTCGATGTACTGAAAATATCATACCATCGAAAAATCAGATGATCGAAATTCATAAAATCGAATAAAAACTCATATTATCGAAATTATTACATCGAAAAATCATATAATCAAAAAACAGATAAAAATATTGTAAATTGAAATGCCAGATATACGCGCAGTAATCAGTATATATTAATTCGGCAATTCTTTTAAAAATAAATTTGTCGATTTTTTTATATATGAAAATTTTTGTTGTCATTGGTGTGAACGAATGAAAAAATAGTCCGCATATATGTGAAAGTTCCAGCTCCACTCCACACTCTCAAATCACTCCAAAACCCTAAAACACTAACAATGGAATAGAAATATAATGCAAATCAATATAATTACTAAAATATATTGCCGGGTATCTTGCATTTCAATTTACAATATTTTATCTGTGAGGAGAGTATACCCATTCGATGATATGAAATTCGGTGGTATGAACTTTCGGTCTACTGATTTTCGGTTCTATGACACAATGTGATGATTTGATTTTTCGAGGTTATAATACGGGCTCAAAACAACAGAGATGTACGAAATAAGGTTGAAAGAAACCAAAAAACGAAGAATTTTGATGTGTAATAAACAGATTTTAAAACGCTTCTTATATCACTATTTTACTCCGTTCTTTTAGAGCGAATATTTAAAAAATATAAAATCCCCAAAGACAGGAGTAAAACTAAAAAATTTCCTTCTTGCTCTTAATTCGAAATAATAGCAATTTATTATCAATTGTGTAAGTGTAAACGAGCGAGGCACGAGCGAGTTCAAATTTTCGAAAAAGTAGAATTCATTAAACACAAAGCAAAGACTAAAATTTCTATTTCTTTTGATTTCACTCCTATGCTTATATAAAATCTACTTTATTATTTTCATGGCGTTAGATAAAATGATAAAACAATTTATTTGATTGTATTCAACTCGAAAATATTTTTTTTGATTGCATTTTACAAATAATTTGCTTGTATTTTATAAATAAATCTACAAAAAAATTTCCCTATGATTATATGAAAAAACAATAATTTCAAATTAATGCGCATGTCCCTCTTACGATTATTGAAAAAGGCAAAGGCTACTATGATTAAATTGTAGTAAATTTCCATTATGAAAAAATTAGTATTTTTATGATTGTTTTTTAGTTTCTTAATTCTCATTAGTATTAGTAGTTAGAACTTTGATGTCTTTCATACCAAAATACCAAACAATTAGATAGTGTCGAAATTGACTAATATTTATTTAATTGTTTGAAAAAAAAAATAAAATGCAATTCGTTGTTTTTTTTATTCGTTTTACTAGATTTACCAATGAATTTTAATTCAATTTAAATTAATACATATTACTCTGTCGGAAGGATAAACTTTGTATTGGGTTCATGTTTAATGAATCTTATTCTCTTTTGAATTTGTAAACTTTTGCTCGAAAAATAAAATAAATCATTCAACATTGACCCAATAATCCACAGAAATCGCGCAACAGAATAAAATTAACAGCTATTTATTTTATTCTATTAAGACTAATTACGCACACAATTATGGGTGTAAAAAACAAAAATAAACCTATATTTGTAGTTGCCGGAAGGATACATTTTTTGCAAGTATTTACATTTGGTTTTAGCTTCAAATTTGAGGCTTCCCTTCGTATTAAAAATAAAAATAGATTAATTTTCTGAATGGTTTATGCAAGTTTGAAGTTATGGAGGTATTGTTATTAAAATAAATAAAAAGGATGAGGAAAAAATATTAATTTTCTTTTTCTGCATACGGGATGAAAGAAAAAAATAAATAAACCTCCAACGGAGTGAAATAAAAAAATGAAAATTTTACTCTTACGAGTAAGAACGATATTAAAAATATATAGTACCTTTAACTGTTTTTCCGGCAATTCTTTTGAAAATAAATTTGTCGATTTTTTTATATATGAAAATTTTTGTTGTCATTGGTGTGAACGAATGAAAAAATAGTCCGCATATATGTGAAAGTTCCAGCTCCACTCCACACTCTCAAATCACTCCAAAACCCTAAAACACTAACAATGGAATAAAAATATAAGGCAAATCAATATAATTACTAAAATATATTGCCGGGTATCTTGCATTTCAATTTACAATATTTTATCTGTGAGGAGAGTATACCCATTCGATGATATGAAATTCGGTGGTATGAACTTTCGGTCTACTGATTTTCGGTTCTATGACACAATTAGATGATTTGATTTTTCGATGTTATAATACGGGCTCAAAACAACAGAGATGTACGAAATAAGGTTGAAAGAAACCAAAAAACGAAGAATTTTGATGTGTAATAAACAGATTTTAAAACGCTTCTTATATCACTATTTTACTCCGTTCTTTTAGAGCGAATATTTAAAAAATATAAAATCCCCAAAGACAGGAGTAAAACTAAAAAATTTCCTTCTTGCTCTTAATTCGAAATAATAGCAATTTATTATCAATTGTGTAAGTGTAAACGAGCGAGGCACGAGCGAGTTCAAATTTTCGAAAAAGTAGAATTCATTAAACACAAAGCAAAGACTAAAATTTCTATTTCTTTTGATTTCACTCCTATGCTTATATAAAATCTACTTTATTATTTTCATGGCGTTAGATAAAATGATAAAACAATTTATTTGATTGTATTCAACTCGAAAATATTTTTTTTGATTGCATTTTACAAATAATTTGCTTGTATTTTATAAATAAATCTACAAAAAAAATTCCCTATGATTATATGAAAAAACAATAATTTCAAATTAATGCGCATGTCCCTCTTACGATTATTGAAAAAGGCAAAGGCTACTATGATTAAATTGTAGTAAATTTCCATTGTGAAAAAATTAGTATTTTTATGATTGTTTTTTAGTTTCTTAATTCTCATTAGTATTAGTAGTTAGAACTTTTATGTCTTTCATACCAAAATACCAAACAATTAGATAGTGTCGAAATTGACTAACATTTATTTAATTGTTTGAAAAAAAAAATAAAATGCAATTCGTTGTTTTTTTTATTCGTTTTACTAGATTTACCAATGAATTTTAATTCAATTTAAATTAATACATATTACTCTGTCGGAAGGATAAACTTTGTATTGGGTTCATGTTTAATGAATCTTATTCTCTTTTGAATTTGTAAACTTTTGCTCGAAAAATAAAATAAATCATTCAACATTGACCCAATAATCCACAGAAATCGCGCAACAGAATAAAATTAACAGCTATTTATTTTATTCTATTAAGACTAATTACGCACACAATTATGGGTGTAAAAACCAAAAATAAACCTATATTTGTAGTTGCCGGAAGGATACATTTTTTGCAAGTATTTACATTTGGTTTTAGCTTCAAATTTGAGGCTTCCCTTCGTATTAAAAATCAAAATAGATTAATTTTCTGAATGGTTTATGCAAGTTTGAAATTATGGAGGTATTGTTATTAAAATAAATAAAAAGGATGAGGAAAAAATATTAATTTTCTTTTTCTGCATACGGGATGAAAGAAAAAATTAAATAACCTCCAACGGAGTGAAATAAAAAAATAAAAATTTTACTCTTACGAGTAAGAACGATATTAATAATATATAGTACCTTTAACTGTTTTTTTGTGAGTGAAAATTTGTTCACGTAAACGTAATACGTTTTAATCTCCCGTAGGAAATGCAATATTTACTACGATAAACAATATTTATTATAAATTATTAAATTAAAAACGGCAACATAACATTCAAAATTCATATTCTATATTTTCGTGCTTGCTTTGATATAAAAACTTTATAAAATTACATGAAAAATATCTGATTTCGAATTTTTATTCAGTTTTTAGAATTTTTCATCTATTTCCTTGTATGGCAAATACTCTTATTAAATCAATAGCTTGAAATCTTAGCTTCACTAGACCATCAGTCATGTCTTCCCTACTTTGCCATACATTTTTTAACAGTTTACAAATCACAGCGTGTCCTGTTTAATAAGACCCCAACTAATGGTTTGTGTTTGCTGGAAAACAGTAATGTCTGCAAAGTTTGTGATTTCGTTAGGAATATACATTTGTCAAAACTAATTTCTTCCACGAAATGTTGACGTCAAACTATGCAATCATCCCATGCTAATATAATAGTTAGCTTGTAACGATTTATTCGACGTTTAGTGGACTTGATTGTGGATGAGACTGAGATAGTGTAAAAATCAGTTGACCAGTTTTCTATATTGTTATTTTTAAAATTATTAACTAATTAATTCACAAAAAGGTCACAGGTCACTTAAATGCTTGTTTATGCTAATCGTGAAATTAGTTCAGCGGCAAGGCTTATGGGAAGATTGCATCCTCGTTTCTGAAGACAAATGGTACTGAATGATGCTCCGTAAGCTTCGATGTTTGTTTTTAGACTAATCAGTGCTTTTTGACCGGTTTTAAGTTGCATATTTTACTCCATACAAGAAAAATCATTTATATGTCAATTCTTCATCCCTTTTTCTTGCATTTTCTTCTTAAAAACAACAGATAAGTAAATAAAAACATACAAAAAAAACTGTAATATCAAGCATGACAAGAGATAAAAAAGTTATGTTTGACAAAAAAACACAATTTCAGATCTTACCGACAAGAAAACAAGAATTAGAAGGGTGCCACAAAATCGAAAATCAGATAAATGAGAAAATGGGCATTGATTTGTTTTGCTTTTAATTTGTTTTTATTTTGTATCGAATTCATCTTAATTTACAAGACAAGCAATAAAAAGAAACAAATGATTTCGTTATTTTACTTTACTTTATTAACTACAATCGGATTTTTATTTTACAAATGTTGTTATCACTAGTTGTAAGGGATGTTGGTTGAAATTTAAATTCGTTGTGGCCAATGCAAAACGAGTTTCGAATAAATAATAAAGGAAAAAATTTTACGAAACACAAAATTAGATTCTAATCATATCGAAAACACATTTTAGCAAAAGAACCCTCTTAAGTACTACAACATCAACACTAACACATAATAAATTATTTCAAAATGTTCACCATAACATTGTTTACGTTTGTTTTTTTATATTTGCCCCTTTCTTATCTACCGAAAACAATCAAATACACCATTTAGAGTTCACGTTTCTTTTACGTAGCGTTATTTTTATGAATAGAATTTTTCGTATTTTATTTTTTTATGGCTATTTCTTCTGTTTATTATTATTATTATGATTATAATTATAATATTTTTGTGGTTGTTTATATTTTCATGATTTTTCACACCACGTTTATTTTAAATAAAAGGAAAAGAAAATTATATAATATGATGTTTCCGGAATAAGCTTTTGATGTTGAATTGTTTTTCTTCTAATTTGCATGCCAAAATTTGTTAAAAGAAATTTTGTTGTTATCATTTTTCTTTATGTTTGATTAAGTTTTTATAATATTTTCATGTGATTACAAAATCTACTCGGTCTGACCAGTAGCATCTATTAAGTTCCATTTCACACCGCCATATGTCTCCACCACCAACGTACCTTACTTCTCTACATCATTTACCAAGATTGCCTCGCTACGCTATTACCTATTAGTAAGCCACTACCAACTGTACCTAGCGTAAGTTTACCTACCTTATTAGTCCTATCTAGCCTAGCTACCCTACCTACCCTATTTACGCTACCTACCCTACCTGCCCTACCTACCCTACCTACCCTACCTACCCTACCTACCCTACCTACCCTACCTACCCTACCTACCCTACCTACCCTACCTACCCTACCTACCCTACCTACCCTACCTACCCTACCTACCCTACCTACCCTACCTACCCTACCTACCCTACCTACCCTACCTACCCTACCTACCCTACCTACCCTGCCTACACTACTTACCCTACTTACCCTACCTACCCTACCTACCCTACATACCCTATCTACCGTTCCTACCATATCTACTCCTTTTTACTTCATCCTACCCTCCCTACATATCCTACTTCTGTTGTCTGTCCAATTTCTTTTTACCATAACAGTTGCGACGAATGCCAAGGTACGAAAATTCCAATTCATAATTAAACTTTGTAAAACACAATTATTTGAACCCACACCATAGAAAAAATAAAAAAGGGTCTAACACATTTCCATATATTTCATTAAATATTTCAATCAATTATGTTCACAATCGTAACATCCAAGAAATTTAACAACGAAATTACATTTCTTGGACAATGAATCTATTTTTCCATAGGGAATTGAAGTTTAATTATAATGTATAATTCAATTGATTATTGTGTTCTATTAATATATTATAAGCAATACGTTTAAGGGATGAAAATGAGATTAAATGAATGTGTTGTAAATAAAAGGGGTAGACAGGAATTAAATTGATGTTAATATTGTTAAAAGTGGAAGGTGTCTGTTATATCTATAATTTCCTTAGTACATGTTGCTAAATTTAAAGAAATTTTACTTGTAAGAAAATAATAAAATAAGATACTAGACTCAATTATTATTTTTGATTTAAAATCGTTGAGTGAGAGCTCGTAAGATGTCTATTGGCTAGTAGCCAAAATGTATAAGTAAATGTTTATTTAATATAGTAAATCGATTAATTTTGATTTTAAAGCTATTGCAAATCAAAAAGTTTATAAATTAAGTAAATGTTTGTAACTATTTGTTCGATTTCAATTTTGATTTCTAGAATTTGAAACAAAAATAAACTAACTTTCTCTCTTATTTACTAACAAGAACTTAAATTTGTTATGATCGAAAGCTTATCACAAAGTTATTCACTTTCAATTTATTACTAACGTCCGCAGTTACAATTTTCTACATCATTTCAAAACCATTCTTGTACATTTTATTTTTTCATTATCCAATTCACGTACATGATCTCAGTCAACGGTCTTTATCGATGGCTTGAGACTGTCGCATGCCGACAGTGACTACAAAGTAAACATTTTATGGGTTTGACAACCCCATGTACTCCAGTTCTTGTTATTGATATATAAGTTAACGTGATTTCACATCACATACCGTTGAAAATACGAGTCGTGAGATATCACTATAGTCAATCTAATATCATAGGGCTGCTGGAGTCTAAACTGTATGCAGTCAACGGTAGAACCCTCAATCTTAGTAATCGAATATTCCTTGATTATGTCACGCTATTTTTTACTCGAAAAAATAAGGCTTCATATAGTTCTTTATGTTGACTTTAATCAATTGTTAGCTATTAATAATTCAACTTTAACGGTTCCCTCTTGTGCTATAAATCCAATTTTTTCACAATTTTCTATTGCACTTTTTGTTAAAACCTCTCTTCTGCCATTTTACCGACGAATTTCGTCCTCGAAATTAAAAAAAATGTTTTTCATAACAATTTTTAAAATTAAACCTACTTTTCTGTATATCATAACCTGGCAAAGTAGTGTAATTTAGACCAAAAGTTCACAAGAGTTTGTTGATTTCTCAAAAATAACTGGCGGATTGTCTTCTCTAACTCTGAGAGACAAAGGAATTGGTATAGTCTGATACATTTTATTAGAATTGTCCAAGAATTCCATAAACGTATTTAGTAGAAAATGCGAATTCACCTAAGTCTATGCTTTAAGAAATAGAATATCTAAGCTATATATACCGAGAAACAACATACAAACCAAAAACGGCATCTCAACACACATATCGAAAAAGAAAATAAATCGTGACTTGAAAATTGAATAAAATCAAAGTGCTATACAAAAAAGCCACAAAAGCATGTTTCCATAACATCTTGTCTTAGGAATAAAAAAAATCACAATATCTTAAATCAATTACAAATAAGAAACGAAGGAAAAAAATTCATAAAACTCAATGAACAAATCACAGAAAAATTTTTGACTTTCACTTTTTTTATTTATTTAATTTTTTCAATATTCGTCTTAGATTTTATAAAAATAGTATGTTATCCTACAAGAGATGAAAACAACGTTTTTTTTCGTGAGGGAGCATTTGTTCACGAGACGCGCCAACGTCGAGTAGGACAAGTTGACGAACAACAAACGCTTTCATCTCGCCTAGGAATAGTATATTTTCCTACAAGAGATGAAAACATTGTTTTTTTCGTGAGTAAACATTTGTTTACGAGACGCGCTAGCGTCGAGTGAGACATGTTTACGAACGAAAAACGTTTTTATCTCGCGTAGGAAATGCAATTTTTTCTAAGATACTAATATATAATCGATATTTACTATAAATTATAAAGTTATAAATCGACAACAAAATATTCAAAATTCATATTCTATTTTTTCATGGTTACGTTGTTTAAAATACTTTGTAAAATTGTATCAAAAACCATAGCAACTATAATTTGTTATTTTTTATACTAGTGAGTTTACTTTTCGCTTAGAAAAAGATATTTTTCTAAAATAGTCAATATAAATGAAGTTATTATAATTTTTTGAATTAGAAAACGACACCATCATGACATTCAAAATTCATATTCTACTACGATATCAAAAAGACTTTGTAAAAACTAAAGTTACATGAAAATATCGTCGCTTTAATAATGAAACAACGTATGCTATTTATACGTTGTTTTTATATAATAGGTGCGCTGCATTCCCCATAAGGGTATCTTTGAATTGGCGTTTTTACATTTTCGAATTATTTTATGACTGGGGGTAAGAATTAATAAATTATAAATTAACTTCCATGCAAATGCATGCGCACATCAAACTTTAAACTCAAATATCTCGAAACTATACTTTTGCGTATACGTCATTTCATTATTAAAGCGACGATATCATAACAACTAGAATTTGTTATTTAGCGAAAATGATTTTCCACTTGAGAGAAAAAAAGCCACTTTCACGAAAATAGACTTTTCATATACTTTTATAGGAAAAAATCTTAAGTACGTGTTTTTAATGTTTTATTTTTGTCTTCATAATATAAATAAAAATGTGTGAATTGATTAAAATTGTTTTTTTAATGAAATATATTAAATCTTAGCGATTTCTTAAAGATACACACTCGAGTATTATACAGAGAATGTTAATAGTTTTAGTTTTTCGTTTGTTTTGATTTAAATTCTAATTAATTTCGTAATTTGAAGTATAAATTTAACTTAATTAAATTACTACTGTACATCAAGGTCAATGTGATAGGAATATGTTTTGCCTATGTTAATTTATTCAAAACACACTGATCGACTGAATGGACTCTTAAAAGTTAAAATAACATTTTCTTAAAGTTTTTGTTATTTTAGGAATCAAGTCTTTTGTTGGACATAAATTAAGAAACTGGTTTTATGGTTGTTTTGGTTTTTAAAGGTCAAGAAGATGGATGCATCATTTCATTTAAACTTAGCTTACACTCATATTGTTTGATATGGTATAGAATAAAAAAATATTTGCTAATAGAGTCTCGTTCGATTTTACTGAAGGAACTGAAACAACTAAAAAATTGTATGCAATTGTTGTTGTTTTTTCAGTTAATCAAATCGAACCTTATAAATTTTGTTAATAAATAGAATAGAAATTAATCACTAGTTTTTTTAACTTTTTGTTACATGTCTGGATCACCAGTTAGAATTACTAAATAGGATACGAATATGTAAATTTTATTGTATTGATGGTTACCGTTTGACAGATCTAAAACAATTGAACCTTTTAAAACTTTGTAAATATTTGAATAATTAGCATTAAACTGAAGCAGAATTTTTTAGTGATTTGAAATAGAATAGTATATTGTATAAGTGTAAATGCATTTTCTAAACGTATAGTTTGCAATCCTTCGCGTTCGGAAAGTAGTTCGGGCTAGTATACTATACACAATAATTGGAGTGGTACATTTTTGATGTGAAACATCTATTGGCGGGACTTAATTGAAAAAAAAATGATTTTTTCGACACGAAAAACGGTATAACAATTTTATGCTATCACGCCTAATAAAAAATAATAAATATTTTGAACAGTTTTGAACATTTTCTCCATATACTTTCTCATTTCATTTTTTCTCCAAAAACAAATAAATTTTATTTGGAACTTTATTGATTTTATTCATAATTCGATAATTCAGTGTTCGTGTAATACAAGAAATGCACATTTCGTTGATGTAATACAATAAATACAAATTAAAATAATTCGGTGTCGAAAACTATTCCTGTGTGTGTGTGTTTTTATTTTATATACATAAAAAGATAAAAGTTTTAGAAAACACATGGAACCCGACTTTTCAAATGTGAAACGGGAGGTTTTACCGGGTAAAGCCATCTCCCTTGCTCGTGATCTTTTTGCATGCCTGCAGTACCACCAATTAAGGCATTCTTTCGTAGGGCAGGGGTTGAGCATAGTACTCTCTCATAATTATAATGTTATGTTGTCGGGGTTTTGCTGTATAGTATTGAGGCTGTTCTTCGTTCGTCTCATCTCATCTAAGTCGTTTCACTATACTTTGATAATCTCATTCGCTATGTCCCAGTTGTCTTTTGAGCTCAGCATAAATTGCACGAGGCTATGTGGAGTGATTGATCATTCCATATGCTGCTCAATAAATCTTCGTATGTTTGCAAACCTTCCGCATTCGACTAGAATATGCTCTGGGTTCTCTGTCTTTTACTCACAGTAAAGGCAGCTTGTGTCCGTTGCGCACTTTTACTTGTTTAATTGCTTACGGAAACATCCATGACCTGAGAACATCGATGTCAAGAGTGTTTAAAAATATAATTTTTGAAATAAGCTTTTATGTTTCACATCTGCCTGGCGTCCCGTGACAGCATACATTGTTTTTTTTTTCATTTTTATTAAATACCATTAAAATTATTGTTTTTTATTCATTGATTTCACAAAAATCATAAACATTTCTTTTAACGAATTGATCGATAATGCAGCTTTTTAATTTTACTGCTACTGTCTTTTCCCGTTTCGTTCAAATTATTATCATTTCGATATTAACAAGAAAATTGATTATTTTTTTGACAGGCAGTGCTAAAAATCATAAAATATTGGTTTTCCCATCATTATTTTCCATAATTTCATTCCCGTGAATTTAAATAAGAAAAAACAAAAACAACTATTTGAGTATTTAAATGTATTTCTCTTTCAATATGAGTCGACATCTTCATCACAAAAGATTGATTTAACCCAGTTTAAGACTACGTACAATATATGATATTTAAATTATCGATAGTGTAGTTTTTTAAGGTTATTGCTGGTATCTTTTAGTGACGTCAATACGAAGTAAAATTTAAAATGCATTCAGGGGATTTTTACGACATCTCAATATTTTCATCAGTTTTTTAGAAGAAATGTTTCGTGGTTATTCTGTTTGTTTATACTTGTTTTGTTGTTTTCTTTTATCATTTTTTTCTGTTTCGTACAATTTCCTTTTATTTTTTTCAAGAATTCCTCAATATTTTTGTTTGTTTATGAATGGAATTAGATTTTTTTCAATAAAATATTGAATGTATTTTTTGATTTTCTATTAGTCACAAGATATGTAATATGCATAATGAAAAAAACTTAGAATTTCTAACATTCTATTTTTTTAGGAATAATTTATACATTTAATAGTAAAGTTGGTAATTTAGGTTATAATAAGGTTATAATAAAGCTATTAGTTACAAGATTGAATCTTTCCTACAATTAATTGGTTGAAATGGATTAGATTTAATTTTATTTAAATCAAGTTAAATTAAACAAAAATATATTGCGGCAGGAATCAGAACCGGAAACTTGTTCTATAGAAGAAACATAGCAGCATAAAAAATAAAGATCTTAGACATTTTTTAAAAAGAATGTACGTTGAAAGCTTTTGATATTTTTGGTGCGAAAAACAGTGTATGTTATAATGTAAAAATTTTATAAATTTAATAATTTAAATAGATTTATTAAAATGAAGCTCAAAATTATCGACGTAAAAATTTGTGCGAAAGCCCCGGGGTTCAACGCTGATCCTATATTTATTCTTATTGCTTTTTTTATATGACAAAAAATTATTCCTTTTCATTTATAAAAATTCCATTTACGGCGTTTAAATTTTAAATTTATCGATAATGTAGTTTTTTTAAATTTTATTGTCTTTTAGCCGTTTCGTTCAAATTTATATAATTTCCATATTAATAAGAAAATTATTTATTTATTTGGTAAATAGTGCTAAAAATCGTATAATATTTGTTTTCCATCATTATTTTTGCATAGTTTCAATTTCTGTAAATAAAATAAGGAAAAACAAATGCAGCAATTTCAGTATTTTCTTTTTAATATTATTTCCATCAATTTGTGATTGAACATGCCTAACGAAGCAAATCGAAATAAATATCGTATACAAATTTATAGTAGACCTTATTATGTATTTTTGTAAAATTAGTTAAGCAGAAGGATGAATACAGAATAGATTAGAAGAGGTTGGATTATAATAGATGGTGAATCAAAGCCGGATGAAAACAGGAATAAGGTGTTGGCGTGTGGGCTACGCTCGTGCTGCAAGCTACACTCTTGTTTGGAAAACGCGTTCGCACTAGTAATTTTATTTAATAGAACTTGCACACTTTGTTCTAAAATAATATAAACAAAAATCGCATATACATAATAAATATTTTTCTCACGAGTTGTATATAATGTTCAATTCTGCTCCCTAATTTGCGGGAGCGGTTTGCTTTTTTTACTCCCTAGGGAGTGAAAAATAACAAACCATGACAACTATGATAGTTTTTTTCATGCAAACGTTTTTTACGATAGATTCAAACAAATTTGTATAAAAACCGGCTACTATGATGAACATTAAAAATGATAATTTTCGTTCTCATTAAATGATTTAGTTTAATTTTAAATATCATAATTATATTGAGGTCGTCTGGGTCCACGCCAATTTTATGTGATGATTACCACATATTTTATACTTCGTGAGGCGCCTGTCCTTGACGAGTCCGAAGACTTTTGTTTTGCGATTTTCCTCAAATCGGCCGCTTTTTCATTTGCCGAAAAATGCCGATTGCCTGCGATCTTGTAAATTTGCTACCACATTTTTTTTTAACTGTGGGGGTTGGCAATTTGATTTAAAACATGAGGGTAACCTTGTCCGACAAAAGTTTTTCTGTTATTGTTTAGTCAGACAACCCTAACATACCAAAATGTCAGTTGCCGGATTCGACAATAGCAGACTCATTTTGGTCAGACAAGCGGCAGATTTGAGGAAAATCGCATAATAAAAGTTTTTGGGCTCGTCAAGGGCGCACCACGAAGTGTAAAATATGTGGTAATCACCACATGAAATCGGCGTGGGCCCAGGGACTAGATGATTGTAAGCTCGAATGAAATCTGAAATAATTATTAAAAATCTGAAAGGTATTTAATAAACCTTTCAGATTTTTTATCCAAAAAGATTGATATCTTAGAAACTTAAACGATAACCATAGTTATTTGAGCTTTTTGGCTCCTTGTTAAATGTGTCTACTTGGAGGAATCAGTTTTTGTTGATTTGTAAATTATGGTTAACACTTTTTGCCGTAAGCTCTTGGCGTAGTTCGTTGAATAACATATTTGTTTAACACTTGTTGTATACGCACTTTCATATTAATTTACTTCAGGGGTCACCAATATAACAACATTCGAATGTTTAAACCGAATTGTCTTTTTTTCAAGTTTTACACTTTTGATAAAAAAGTATATTAGCGTATATGACAACAACGGATAATATCTAATAGTAAATTTTTATAATAAAATCCAATCATCATAATAAAATTTCAATATTTATATTTTCTTCAACTTCATAACAAACAAGATGATCACAGTTGGATGACAAAAACAAAAGTAAAAGCAACAAACAGTAGTTTGACCGGTATGACATAAAATCTTAATCACACACAAACGAAAATCACACAACAATCACTATATCATGATCATGATCATCATCATCTATTCCCATTTAAATATATGGTTATATTTTTTTTTATTATATTGAAACTATTATGGATAAAAATAAAATATTTTTCTTTATCATCTACATTTTTCTTATATATTTTTATGATAGTAAAATAAAAATAAGAAAACCTTGAAGTTATTATTTAGATAAGACGTATGAATGTCTAACCAATTAAGTTAAGTGGAACGAAAGATAAAAAAAATATAAATTCTTTTAATATCCGCATTTGTTAGATTTTTTCGTTTTTCCACTGTGGATTGTAATTATTAATCGATAGACTTTACTACATATATCCATAATTCAATTATCGAACAGAAATAAAATAAAATTAATCTAAAATGATTCGTTACCTTTGTAGTGTAGTGTACCAAGCCCTTTCGGTTTCTCAATAGTTGAATTTGTCATTTGATCTTCATTATTTTTCTATAGTGTTAATATAGTGCGGTTTGAAGGCAGAATAATTTATATTTTTATGCTTTGTTTTCTTCTTTTAGCACAGAAGAGCACAGCACAATCCTTAATACCAAAATTTTAGTATGTAATAATTTTGTTGCGATAAGCCTTAAATTTTTTTTTCATTTTGATCAGGAAAGTCTGCTCTCTTATGAGTAAAAGATACCACCAATATGTAAGCATAGATAAAAGTATTTAAACTAAATCGTTCCGCCTGGTAAGTTTATGAGAAGGACTTGAATTAGACTTTTATTGTTACCACCTCTGTTTCTACTTCATAAACGTTTACAGTGTTTTCATGAGCTAGACCAGCGATCGGCCGAGTCAACTATGTCTTAAACATTTATTTGTCATCAGGAGTAAATAGTTAAATTTACCGCAGTCAACATAAAATTAGTTGCTCGTTTCCATCCCTAACCTCGAGGAGGTTGATGGTTTGCATACAGAATAACTGTGTACTCTACTATCATAGAACTATGTCAAAGTGTCAATTTCATTTTTAAGTAATGGTGATTTTAGATCGTTTCTTATGAGGTCTCATATTCAGGTCAATCCAAAAGAACATGTGATACAGTGTCATCAGGGGCGTCAATTGGGTGGGGCTGGGGGGGGCATTGGCCTCCCCCAAGGATCTGAAACTATAAATACATAGATTCAATAAAACCATCCAATCCAATCGTGATAGAATTATACACTATAAAAATTTCAATGCACTGTTATTATGTGAATTCGTCTAATTTTTAGAAGATTTACTTAACTAATATACCAATTTTATCGCATACTATTAATTGAAATATATCTGATAATATAATTATTACGTTACATATTATTTTGGCCCGACTAAAGTAAAGTTCACCGCAATATTCAAACCGTTATCGTTCTCTGTATCAAGGACTAGAGCGCCACCGATACGAAAGGCGGTCGTATTGCTTCTAACCTTCTGATGAAATCAGTTTTATAAACAAAACACGATCGTTCTTCCAAAAACGCCGTGGGTGCGTATTTTGACAAAATTCTATCGTACTACAAGGTGCGCGGCATCACCGCTTTTAGAAGAACGATTGTGTTTTGTTTATAAGATAATCGTGTCTGAGCCAGAGAAAACAAAATATTTCATTAGTATAGGGTTCCTCGAGAGTTCATAGTGCAGTATTTAACATTCAAATTTCAATTGTTATTGGTAATTTTTATAAACTTAAAAGTAAGTACATGCAGTAAGTACAACATAACCTAATTATACCCCACTTATTTGGAGAACCCTGACTGTTTGGCCTTGTTTCTTATCATGATATAGATAAACGATAAATGATATAGACCAGGGTTCGCAACTGAATTTTATTAGCGTGCCGAAACATTTTTATTTTCTAATGATCGCTATTTTCGCGTGCCAATCCAATTATGAGTTGGTACATTTTGCTACAAGAGATGAAAATGTTGCTTTTTCGTGAGTGACACTTTTATTCAAGAGACGCGCTAGCGTCGACGGAGACAATTTCACGAACGTAAAATGTGTAAACAGAAATTCGTTCCTGCAAAGTTTCTAGTTTTAGGAGTTTGTCGTATTTTCCCAACTGTAGCACAACGTAAAGAAATTGCCAGTCTGGCATCGGAGTTAATATCTGTACTCTCATCAACTGGCAATGCAAACACTTCAACCTCATGAAGATCAGATTTTAACTGTTTAGAAATATTTTCAGGTATTTTTAAAAATTTTTATAATCTATTATGGTATTTAAGCATAGTTTGGTATTTAAGCATACTTTGGTATTTAAGTATACCACTTATGGTATTTAAGCATACCACTTATCTGCATACTTTGGCTACGGGTGAGAATTTTATCTTTGCTTTCAAAATTTTTGAAAAGTGTTTCACCACAACTTAAAAGAGTTGATTTAATAATTCCGTAAATGCTTTGCCATTTTGGCAATGTCTCTTGCTACTTTAAAACTTGCGGCGGTAACATTATTAGAAGATTTAGTTATTTAGTAATTTTATTTGATTGCGTTTCATTTTCATAAACCTTTTTTGAAATATGCTTTTGTATCAAAATAAATGGCACATTTACAGCAGTTTTTCCCGGGAATACATCTTTTATTTGAGAAGAAATTTCGGTAATAATATTACTGTTGTATTTGATAGTTATTATGGACAAGGTATGAAGGTGGTAGGAATAAAAAGTCGTTGACAAAAGTTTACCTCATAAGAATACATAAGAATTATCTGTGCAGCCCATCAAAATGCAAAAAATTCCTGCGGAAAACCTTTTAAAACTGATTTTTTGTAATTGCAAAAAAGGATGTGGTGCATTATGTATCTGTCGAAAAGTTGGACAATTATGCAACGCAACTTGTAGTGGATGCTCCGGCAAAATCTGTAATAGTGTTCCGATTTTAGATCAAGAAAAGGTGGAGATTGACAGTCATTATAGTTCGAGGTTTCATATGTGCTAAATATTAATGAAAAAACATTTAAATTTAATGTACTTAGTTAAATTAAAAAAAAAGAAAAAAAATGTTTCGCCCGTAATAACTTTTTTAATGTTATCATAATAGTGGGTGGTTTTTAAGGGTTGAGATATATGGTTGGTTCTGATTTTTATTTCGATCTGTTAAGATTTAATTTGAAGCTTAAAAAGTTTTGACAAGGGTAATAAAAGCGCGTAGGGTAGATTGTGAAAAAGGTTTGTTGAGCTTAAATGTTCAGGTATTTCAGGCAAATCAATGTTAATTCAAAGAGTTCGGAGGTTCCCTACTATTTTATCGTCTTTTACTGGACTAACAGTAATATTTAACTTATAATAAAATATATGAAAAAATCTTTTCTTTATTATGATTCCTAAAACGCGAATTTAAGGACAATTTTGGACACAATTTCAGAATGTTTGCCGTGCCAGACAAATTTTCAAACGTGCCAAGTCTGGCACGCGTGCCACGTATATGCGATCACTGATATAGACAAACTTTACAAGACCTTTTTAAAAACAATAAATTAAAAACAATTCTAAAATGTAAAATCCTATAACATATCAAAAGTTTTCTTAATAGTTGTGCCAATTTTTATAAAATGAATGAAAATAATTACGGGAGTAATTTAAATTTATTGGGTTATTTCCAGTGATTTTATAATAGTGAATGTTTTATAATGGACAAGCAATATTTTCTAACGACACGAACAAATATTTAAGTTATGTAAATATTTTCAAAGTATGTTATGAAAACTTGCCGACAAATTCGTTTCGCTATATGGACTATAATTTTTAATTCATAAAATAGCAAAAATTATATGTTTTGTTGGTTATAATAAAATCCAAAACGTGTCCTAAACGTCAATCTTTTTTCATTTTTTTTATACAGTCACAGGGAGGGAGAAACTATTATTTTTTTGTGGTAGGTTTTTCTTATAGTTTTAAAAGAAGCTCGCAATAATTGTACAATTTTGAATCAAATGAAAAATTTACGCACGTTTATGGGTAGTATACTGACCAGAAGTCCTACGCTGCGAGAAAATGTCACACATTTCATTGCGTTGTCCCACGGAGAAATGTGTCCCACGAAGCGTCACACGAAACAAATATTTCCACCACATTTGCCAACATTATCGAAATAATCAAAAAACCTTATATCTACCTACGTACAGTTTGCACAATATCTTAGTCAAAGCAATGGCTTCACAGTTTTTTCTTGCAGATTGTATAATTTTATGTATATGTTGATTTAACCATATTGAGAGAACAAACCAGTGCAATATTTTTTTTACTAAAATAGTGTTTTAACTATAATTTTCTTAGAAATACTAAACTCAGTTATTTCACTTCAATAATTTACATATCTTTTAATGTCTAACAGATCTACCTCAGCGAAAATGTTTCTTTGTTTATAGAAACATCTCCCCGGTGTATATACGAGAGATCGAAAGTATATTATGGAAAACAAAATACAAAATATTTTACTTAAAAAGACTCAGTTTTGCGTATAAATTCATAAAAATTTAAATTTTTAAACCAGAGTTTACAATTTTCCTTTATTCGAGCACTCATTTCAATCCTTTGAAATAATATTCAAATATTAAAATCTTCATAATTTAAATATCGTTCTTACTCGTAAGAGTTAAATTTTTGATTTTTCGATTTTAGATTACAGATTACATTTTCCTGTTCTTTCGTTCGATTTGCAAAAGAAGAAAATTAGTCACTCTACGTCATCCTTTATATTCATTTTTCTAACAATACATGAATAATTGAACGAACCATTCGAAGCATTTTACGTTGGAAAGCATCAAATTTGACGCAAAAATAAATGTTTTGAGTATTTGAAAGAAAATATTTATTTCAATTTAGTAACAAGAATGATATTTTATTATTTTTACTCCTGTTTGTGAGAGTGTTATTTTTTTTTTAAGCTACGCACTCTGAAAAAACAAAGTAAGGGAGTGGTATAGGTAGAGTTTCAAACTCTGTTTAAAACACACTTTAACTAGGTAGCTCAAAAGTAAAATTATTATTTTCTAATTTATAATTCTTTTTCTCAATAAAGAACAAACAGCATAGAGTAAGTAAAGTAAACAGCATAAAAACTTGATAAATGGTATAGATTTGCAAAAGATAGAACGAGAGGTATACTGTATACCTCTTATACTTACAGAATACAGAAAAGATATTAATTATTTAGTAAAATTAAAATAAATTGTTTCAATTGTTTTGCAGTCTTTACTTGTGTAACAAAAGTTTTAAGCTACTATAAAAGGTAAATTTATACTAATTTTTGAAATTATATTTAAAAAGTTCTCCTGCAAATCAAGACGGATAGAAAACGTTTACGTAAATTCTCATACGATATTGAATTGGACTATCCTTTTATAAAAAAATCAAAATATAACGACGCAAAAGTTTATTGTATTACCAGTCCGAGTGAATTTGCAAATTAACAGTGGACATTATGATATTAAAAGACATATAGATACAGATAAACATAAAAAAGCGTTGCTATAAGCCGCCAGCTCCAGTAGCTTAAACAAGTTTTAATGTTATTTTGTTGAAATTTGCGCTGATAACACGAACACCAATTTTAGTGGTGTCACGTCAAGGGGTGAAAATTTAAAAACAAGCTAAACTCGAATTTGAACCAGAGTGTATTGGGTATTGGATTCGCAGCCCATATTCTAAATAATGCAATAAGAAATGCTGCTGATTTAAATGGCAGGGTTAAAAAAATTTGGATATTTTACTGTCTTTACTGAAGACGTTGAAGGATTTCTGCGGCAAAAGTAATGTCGAACATAACCAACTTATTGGATACAGTGGTGGTAATGCCAGCACTAGAAAGAATTTAGAAAATGTACGAACCACTGCAAGCACATTTCCTAACGGTTGAATGTCCAATTAAAATAAAAGAATTTTTTGAAGAATTAAATAGTAAACAAATAGTAAAGGAGAGCATTAAATAGTAAATTTATGCACAATCTAGTTAGCACGTTTTCACCGTTCCACTTTCTCGCAATAGAAACTCTAATTAGTTAGTATTTGGAAGAATGTTTGCATTTTGTCCCACATTTTAACGATTTGGCTCTGGTCAGTTTAGAGTAGACATAACTCTTTCTCTCTGAGACAAATAAATGAAAACAAACAAACAAACAAAAAAACGATTCGACATAAGAGGAGTCACGTAGGGATTGCAATCCCGTGGTGTTTTATGGATCCTGGGACTATGTGACTCATAAATTTTAAATCCCGGGATGCCCGGGATCTAAAAAATCGTATAGAAAAACCATCCTTTTTTTTCTATGCTGCACGATCTGCTGTCGTTTACAAATTCACTCTTTGAACAGTTACAAAGCAAAGATATAATAATTTCTAGCACAAGCGCGTTAATTAACACTACTTTTTTGATGCTTAAACAATGCAGAGATGATACTAAATTTGAAATTATTTTTAACAAATGAAGGGATTTTGCAGAACTTTGCGGCATTCTCTTCGATGAAACAACACCAGCAGACTAACAGAGTAACCAATGTAGCTCAAAAGCGCCATGTGTGAGCGCTGTAGCAGCTTTAATACTGTTGTTGTGGAAACTTATGTGGGCAGGTATGCAATTTTCCCCACTTTCAGCGCTGGAGGCAGAGTGCGTGTCAATTCCCAGACTCGTTTTAACTACAACCACTCCGGAAACCTTCTGTGCACACAGAATGTCCACCTTGTGAGTAGAACCGCATTCACGCATCTCGTGCACTGCCAGCACTGAGTGTTTGATTGTACAATATTCAGATTTATGGTCGATCTCAAAGCTGTATTTGTGTATCCATTTGTTTTACAAGGTGCACACTACGCATGAGATGATTTAATTGAGCATTCCGCTAATTTGTGACCCATGGCCATATTTCTGCTCAGCTTGTGTGCATTGTTTGGACAAATGTCTAAAGCACGAAGGGGTTTGAGATACCTCTGAACCATACATGATGACCACCCCACGTCAGTTGTGTTCTTATTAAGAACTTTTTTTTGCATTCAGCGTTAAACCTCCACTACTCAGTTAATGTCTGCTGCAGTTCTCGCACCAATTTTAAAGATAGGTTTGATCACTGTTGTTTCGCTATCAAGTCCATTTTGCCTTATGATAGCATGACCCCCTTATTATTATTCGTTATATCGGTTTCTTAGGCTGACTTTTAAACGGCATTTTTTAACGATGCAATCCCTACAATAGCATTGAGATCAGAGCTAAGGTCAGTAATCAGTAGAATACTATTGCCTTTCGTGCTTTTCATCGCTTTTACTTTTAAGGCCCTGTCACACGGGTTGACGTGGGTTCAGAGACCAGCTTTTATTTCATCACACACCTTGCCAGATAAGTTGATTACTAATGCTTTGGTTCTTATGTTTTTGTAGTCCTTATTTTTTGAGTTTTGGCTTTTGCCACGCTTCCTCTTTACCTTTTTCCTTTCGCCACCACCAAGGGTCTACTCTTCCTCTAGTACAAATGCTTCCATTAGCCGGTTCAGTTTCACTTCCCTTGGATTCAGTCACATTTCAGTCACATCATTATGTTATTTTATTGCTGCTGTGTAACGATTAAAGCTTCTGACTGTTTGCTACCCTGTGTCTGAACCATATGAGATTTTCCGGTTTTTCACTTTCTTTTGTACCTCGGTTTTTTCTTTTCGGTTGCTTTAAAAAACGCAGTATGACTTACCCTGCAGGGGTAAGGGTGTGAAGTACCATGATAGTGCGAAGATATTGATTGAAAGCAGATGATACCGGGAATTTAGATTAAACTTCTTTTACCAAAACTAGGTTCTCTCACAGAACCTGTTCAATTTACTTTTGTTTCATTCTTTGTAAATAAACTTATCAATTCCCATGTAAATTCCTTCATTTCACTAATTTGTACAAACAATTGATTGTTCACACAATTATTAAATAATTATTCTTATCGAAATCAAAATCTTATATAAAAACAGTTGACCCTGAAATTAAATCAAATTGTAGAGCATTTACTACTTCACCTCTAATAAATAAAAATTAATAATTTGCATTGAAATACAATTCACAAACATTAAATCACAACAAACACAAAAAAAATTTACTTTCAAATTTTATTTCGATTGGTTTATTTTATTTGTTTTCAAAGTTAATTCGATATTGCGTGTTAAAATTTAATCAAAAGCACAAAGCTCGTAATTACGAATGTTTTGGTTCATAGTTAGTTTTTTAAAAATTTGCCGAAATTGGCAATTCTTATCAAAGGGAATATCTACCTGTTCTTTAAAAGCTTAAATACCTGAATGGTATTGAAATATAAAATTCGCAGAAACAATAAAAATTACACATCCAAGGACATGCAAGTAAATTAAGTAAAACGAAGAAATAAATAAAAACACAAATTTATATCAAACGTGACAAAATCTGTTGAAGACATAAACAATTTAATTTGTTTCGTTGAACAAAAATAATTCCTATCACGTAACGCTTAGTTGCTTACTGGCATATCTTAAAAAATTGTACAGGCAAAATGGGTAGAGTAGGTACACAACTCTCGCATACGAAAAAATAAATTAAATTATCAGAAATAATGAAATTAATATTCTCTTTTTATTTATTTAAATTTTCTGTCTAATAATAACTTAAAGTTAATAATAAATGGAAGAGGAATTGAGTTAAAACAAATTTTTAAGATTCGTATTTTACGTACGGTACCCTGGAGAGATATGAAATATTGAGGAATTTTTTTTAAACAAAAGTACCGTCATCAATTATTACACAAAATATAAATATTTTTTTGGTTTTTCATATAATGTTTTACAGTTTCATTGTGAATGTTCGTTTTGATAGGGAGAAATTATGGTTTTTTCGGAAGATTAGGGAAACAGACGAAGGTATAAGGAATGAAAGAAAAATTGGTTTTGAACTTTTGAGTATTATTTATGCTTAGTTGCTCATTGTAATATTTTTGGTTTGACATCGTTCTCGATCAGTGTTTATTTTTGAAAATAACTTAAGGGGAGTATACTGATATTAATTCTCCTTGGTGTCGTTACTTCTGTGAATGAAAAATTTTTAACTTGAAACTAGGGATTAAATAAATAACAAACGAAGAAAAATGTTCAAACAAACTATGGAGATACAAGTCATAGTTATATTAGGTGCGGTTGAGTGTTAACAGTAAACTTTTTTATTTAAATTAAATTTCCATACAACAGACTCCGTAAAATATTTCGATGGAAAAATAAAACCGGTACACAAAAATCATTATTGTTTTTATTTTGTTTATATAACTAGCTCTGCTATACTACTTTTTTCCCCTATTATATAAGATCTTTGGTTTGCATATATGCTTTGCAGGTCATCAATAATTTTGTTTATCGCTACATCGGATGTACATATACATAACTATGCATAACTGGATGTCGTCGGCAAACATTCTGGTTGATGAGCACATGCCAATTTTTTTCGATAGTTTACATACATACAAAACTACAAAGTTCCTAATATAATAGAGGCGTGGGGCACTCCAAAAAAAAGTTCACAAAAATCGAAACGAATTCTTTACGAATCGCATCGAATTGCTGAACATAAAGTTACAATTAAGCTTAGAGCAGAGCACGGTCTGCGTTTTTAAATGCTTTATAAGTAGTCTAGCAGAACTAGAATAGACGACCACAGTTTAGTATTTGCATTTTGTTTTTTTTTTAAGCATTATTTGCTGGTAAGTTGGAGTGTGTGACTACACATCAATTTTTGAAAAATCATGGATAAGATAGGCAGAATCCTAATAAGCCGTAAGTCATCAATGGAAATTGGCGAATTTTTCTTCAAAAAAGGTGCAACTCTAGCACACCTACGGGCCAAAGGGAAAGTCGTCGTCATCAAATTTGTATTAATAATATATTTAACGTCTACATAGATAAATGATATGATAAGATGCAAACAACGCCCGTCAATTGGATCACACCCAAGTAACTTAAATTTAATTGTTGAGTAAATATGGAGCATTTCAACATAGTCAGCATTACGGAGTAAAAGAGTCAAATAAAAAAAAGTTCTTTGTCGGAACAGCAGAGCTACCATACAAATATAACAGAAAGTACTCTTTTTTTTCGCACACCCATTCCGTTAAATTATAGCTAGCCGTCTCGCCTTTGCGATCTTCCATTTACAATCATACAAAGAATACTTAGATTTATTGTGCAACCACAGCTAGCTATAGGAGTCATTCCTAATTTTTCTAAGCTTATTATTTTCAGGGGTTAAAGCTTCTTTATGAACTCTGTGAAAAAAAACGTAAAAACTAGTATTCATATAGTTGAGTTCCCAAGTAGATCGATGTTAAAGTTACCGACTAGAATAATATTGACATATAGACTGCCAATTGAACCAAAAGCATTGCAAAAGTAATCCTTGTTAATATCAGTGATTCTGTAGATACAGCCAAAAAATACCTCCAAGTTTTTGTATTTAAAGAGGTCTAATATATATTCAGTTCATCACATCTTTACATAGTTATTACATTTATCAAGTATCCTGAACTTATTTACAATCCTTAAGTACATTGCTATACCACCACCAAGACTATTCTCTTTCGTGCCTAATCAGATCAAAACCACTGAGATTAATAGACGTTGATCCTACAAACAGTTACTCAGCCAACTCTCCACCATACAGACACAGCTAAATTTAATATTAAAAAAATATATCTTTGAATTCATCAAAGTTGGATCTATTTCCCCGGCATTTATTAAAAACTAGCATTAAAATTATTACAATTATTAGCAATAATATTATTTAACAATAGCTTATTATCACAAATCATTCAAAAAATTTAAAAAAGAGATAACAGAGTAAAAAATAAAAAACTATTCCATCAATTATCGGCGTTTTCTTTATTCAGTTTCAATTTCATTACGAATACCAGGCATTCATTGTCATCACATTTATGGTCCGTTTTGACGAAATGAAAGATGAAACCATCCACACACTTTTTAGAAATGGCGCAGCAACTTTCAAAATCATGTTCTTCACCATATTTCACACAGTAGACTCGCGTGGTACAAGTTTTAGGTGAGTAAGAAACCCTGGCACCTAAAACCTCGATTAGCATTCAAATCTTCTCTAATTATATATTTGCCACAATGAAGGTTAACAAAGCAATCTAAAAGCCTTAATCTTAATTAGTGGAAGTTTAAACATTCACAAAAAAAGTTTTGATCACAAAAGTAGTGGTTGTGGGTACAAAATGACACACGAGTAGAAAATACTGACTTAATGTCGTTTGGTGTGAGCTGATATATTTTAGGTTGTCCAATACAATTGTCAGTCGGTTAGTGGTTTTTATTGGCGTTGATGCAGCATAATCCAAGAAGAAAATTTGCAAAAAATTGTAAAAAATCTTCAAAAGAAGAAATAAAAAATTAAAAAATACCGGTTTTATAAAGTTGGATTTAATCTGCAACGATATATTTTAATAAAAAATTCAACTAACATCGTAAACATTGATTATAAAATTTTAAAATAAATAACAAACCTGCGAAAAACAACACCTAAAGTTATAATCACAACAAATTTTATTCTAATCACCACAACAGTACCACCCTTGAAATACTTAAGACTAATTAAATTATTTTTTTATTTAAAAACACAAAATAACAAAATAAAATAAGATAAAAACTTTCTCGTTGTTATTCCAATTCTTATATTTACAAAAAACAAACTTTTCTTGAATATTATTTTTAACATTGATTTCATGAAAACAAACTTTTTTCTTCAATTTCCTAATTTTCTCTAACTGAAATATTCTAAATTAAAAAGAATAATTTATTCCAAATATTTTTCGGATAATAGAATATCTTCATTCAGCATTAAAATATTTTAATTATCCATTCAACGATGAGCAAAAAAAAAATGAAGTGACTACCAATAAAATTTAATTTCTTTTGTTTCTGAAAAAAAAAATGAAGATTTAATTTAATTTAAATTTTTGTTGTAATTAAGTTTAGGAGATTAAAGTTGCTTTAAAGAATTCGTTTTATTTTATTCTATTTTGTCTGTTATTTTGTTATTAATTTTGTTCCTATTTTCTTTCACTATTTTTCTTTCTCCTTTTTTCTTTGTTGACGGTGGTGATGACAACCAAAATTACAAAAAACTTCATTACTTAAATTATCTGAGATTTATATTATCTTGATGACTTCGCTATTGTGTTTTCGCCACTTTCCGATTTAATCACCATAAACTCAGATCAGGTTTTGAAATATACTTTCGAAACTTTAACCTGCAGGCTAAAGCAATAACATTTTTCACGATAATGACTAGTAACACAACGCCAGCTAACTAAGTTTTCGCGTCTATATACCTATCGGCAGTAATAGATTGAAAGTCAAGTAATATTCTTTAAATATGCAAATTTATGACTTATACAGACTAGAAAGTACCCGAGCAGAAATTTCTTAGGGCTCAAATATGGCCCTGATAATGAGTGTAACGCTATTGCCCAATCAGGCCCTGGGAAAAACGGATCAGTCACTGATCAAGTTTTCCATATAATATTAAATAGGGCAAACCCTAGTAAGGCATTTTGTATCAGGCCCTGATCAGATTGCCCAACTAGGGGTCAGATACGAAAAATCGTATCAGGGCTGGATATGTCCAAATAAGGTTAGCCCTAAAAGGGTATTCTAATGCAGGTCCGGAACAGGCCAACGTCAGATTACCCAATTAGGGCTTTCCCTATCTGATCCTGATCACGCCCTGACTGTATTCAGGCTTTCCCTAACTAATTTCTGCTCTGGTAGTTCCTTTTCGTAGTTTGTCTCGTTAGTTCAAACTTTTAAAGAACAAAACAGCTTGATAGATGTCATTTTATTGTGAGGTTAAGCGAAAAATTAAAATTTTTGGGATTACTTAGCTTGCGTTATTATAAATTAAATAGCAATACCCACACATCTAGATTTTTGTCGTAAGGTTCCAGAATATGAATAGTTTTATTAAACTTAGATTTGTTACGACGCTGTTTAGTCAGGAAAGAAAGCTCATTCGTTGAAGCGATTGTTCTTTGAAGACGGTGTAGGTAGAAAAATGTACAAACCACGCTAAGTCTTCGATATCGTTAACTATGATATTTTCAACATGCTATAGCTCTTTTCACAAGATAATAAAACTTGACATTGGTGATCAGCTGATTTGTATTTTAAATAGCTTTAAATGATTGTTATTTCTTGCAAATCAGGGTTGTTTCAGGCAATCTTTCAATGATATTTGATAAAGTTGTATTAATATTGGTTTTTTAAGTAAAACTTTAATACATAATTACTGATTTTTTTTTTTTTTTTTTTTTTTTTTTTTTTGGTATTTCAAGTCTTTATTTCACTTATGAAGTATTACAGTAAATATATTTCTGAGATCAGTCTTTACATTAGACTTTACAACAGAAAGATTAGGTTTTAAAATTAACATTGATTTGTATAATTTATACATAAAGAGATTATAATCGTTAGACACCAACCCTAAACTACTCTTATACTAATACTTAACCTAACTATAACTAAATAAAACCATCAATAATTATCAATTTATTTAGCGATAATTCTCACTAGTTAACAAGTTGTTGATTAGTGGGTTGTTTACAGAATGTAACTTGTTTTTATAGCGTTGGTGAAGCTCATTGGCATAAAAATTTACATAATGCATTTGGACTTCGCGATGTAGCCGCTCTGTTCCATATCTTCTTGGAACCTTCTTGATTAATTTTAAAAATTTATTTTGGATTACTTGGAATTTGTTTTTGTTTGTTGTTGCACTATCCCACCATATGGGGGCTCCGTAAAGAAGATTTGAAAGGACGATCGATTTATAAATAAGCAATTTATTGTCGAAGTTTAGTAGACTTTTTTTGTTTAACAATGGATATAGGGTTTTTAGTAGCAGCTCACATTTAGAGAGTATATACGTGATGTGTGATTTTAATGTAATTCTTTGATCTAATACTATACCGAGATATTTAACTTGTTTTTCCCATTTAATGCTAGTATTATTTACCATGATATCAGTTTGGGGGATTTTTCTCAAGGCCCTACATCTTGTAAAATATATTGCTTGGCATTTAGACTCATTGATCTCGAGTTTCCAAGTTTTGAAGTACTCTGTAATTAAATTCGTATACGAGTTTAATCTGTTACAGATAGGAGCAGCCAGTTCGTCTGATGTGTAAAGAGCAGTATCGTCCGCAAAAAGTGCAATTTCGCAATTAACTATTTTTGGGATATCGTTGATATATAAATTAAAAAGAAGAGGACTCAGAATGGACCCTTGGGGAACACCTGCCGCTATGTGGAATAGATTTGAATTAGAATTAAGAATATTTACAAAAAATTTTCTATTACTAAGATAGCTTCTCATGATTTTGACAATGAAGATGGGGAAATTAGCTTCCAATAGTTTGTAGATTAAACCGTCATGCCAAATTTTATCAAAAGCACTTCTTAGGTCTAAGAGTACCATACCTGTTGATTGTTTGTTAGAACGTGAGTTTTTGATGTAATTAACTATTCGGTTAACTTGATGAATGGTGGAATGAGAGTATCTAAATCCAAATTGCTCATCTATTAAAATCGAGATCTCTTCAATAAAATTTTGCATATATTCTTTTATTACGTACTCGAAAAGTTTACCCAATGAGCACAGAAGACTGATTGATCTATAATTGCCAGCAAGAGTAGGATCTTTCCCCGATTTTAGTATCGGGATGACTTTAGCGGTTTTCCATTTGGTAGGAAAGTAACTAAGTTTAAGACAACTATTATAAATATTGGCTAAAAAGCACAATGCTGATTGGGGGAGTCGTTTTAATAGTATATTGGGAACTCCATCTAATCCAGGTGCTTTATATGGACGAACTTTCTTAAGTATACCACTAAGTTGATTTGGAGAAGTCCATTCCGTAATGGAGTCAACATTAAGAACCGTATCATCTATTGATTTGCAGCCGCTTTCCACTTCAGTAGAAATAGATGATTGTATTTGTGTCACGTAAGTGTTGGAGAAAGTCGAAGCAAATTCATCACATTTTTCAGAATTTAAAAACAGTCTAGCACCATCAGGATCGAGAGAATTTTTTAAAGGTGGATAAGGCCTCGGTTTATTTTTAATACTTTTAACAGTTTTCCAATAAGGTTTAGATTGTTTTTCTAGATTTTGAAGCTTTGTTTGCCATTTTTGATTAATAAGTAAAAATATTTCAGATTTAATTTTAGTATTCAATTCGTTTACGATTGTTTTGAGATATCTATCACGAGTTCTTATCCATTGTCTTCGACGAGTATTTCTTAGACGAATCAAAAGTAGAATTTCATTGCTTAATATTAATTTATCGTTGTAATGGACCCTGGTCAAGGGTGTTGAAGACCTTCTAGCGTCTATGATGGAATCAGTTATAAATTCTATAGCTGAATCAATATCTGATGTACTGCTTAACTCCGTGTAAATAGTGTTGTTGAGCAAACTTGAACTAATTTTGTTTTCATAAGCCGTCCAGTCAGTCTTATTGTAATCATACCTTTGGTTTCCTACCGATTGGCTAGAGTAATCGAAACTGAGCTGTGCAATAACAGGGAAGTGATCAGAACATAGCTCGTAAACAGTATCAATTTTAACAATGGGGTAAATATTATTAGAAAGAAACAAATCCAATACACTCGGCATACCACTTGTGCTGTGTCTTGTATGGTTATCTGGCGCTACCACGATACAATTATCACTATTAACAGAGTAATCGTATAATGTTCTGCCACCTCTATTACTTCGAAAACAATTCCAACTAGTGTGACGACAATTAAAATCACCACCCGCTATATAAGCTTCATTACGCATTGTTAATTTAATGATGTCATTTCTTAAATTATTATTATCTGATTTAGGACAATAACAAACAAATACTTTCAAATCCAAATCATTAGAATTTTTAATTGTTAAACCTATACATTCAATACATTTCAAATTTAAATCCGGCAATAAAGAGTGAGAGATCGATGACCTAATTAAAATACCAACACCTCCCATACTTTGAAATTCACGATCTTTTCTATAAAACGAGTAATCATTGATAAAAAATTGATGGTTATGTTTTAAGTGAGTTTCCGTTATCAACATTATGTCAATATTATGATCGACAAGAAATTTGGTTAATTCTTGTTTTTTATTTTTCACACTTTGAGCATTCCAGGTGGAAATTTTAAGCTTATTAATAATCAACGCCATACTTAATAGCTACCTCAACGATTGAATTAAATTGTTGTTCCCTAGTAGAACAAGATTTTAATCCTATAATAATTTCATTGAAAATTTTAAAAAGTTCACTACTAGTAAACAAATTTGATTCTTTTTGAGGAGTATCATTAAAATTAATATTACTAAAATTAAGGTTGTTACTTACTCTAGGATTATGATCTAAACGTAAATGTTGTTTAGGTGTTGGTGCTAACGGAAATTCATGTTCATTAATATTAAATTGACTTAAGTTATTTATTTTATGTTGAACAAAATTACGATTTTGAGCTTTGATTTTCATTTTAATGTAATCTTCTCTATGAGGACATTGTATGGAATTAGCTGGATGGTTACCATTGCAGTTAACACAAACATGCTTAGCTGTTTCTTCCTTTACTGGACATTCCATTTCATCATGGTCAGTTCCACAATACTTGCAATGTGGCTTCATATGACAGTTTTGGATACCGTGACCGAATCTGAAGCATTTGATGCATTGAGTTGGTCTATTTTTGGTAGGCCGAACATGTTCCCATTTGCAAACAGTATGTGCAATAAATTTGAAGTTACTTACTTGATTAAGAGTAATGCTACCTTTCTTGAAGCTGACAAAGTATATAGCATCGTCAGAGTAACGGGGTTTTTTGGCTTCAACTTTAACCACTTTAACTGGAGATAAACCGGCTTCCTTTAAGTCTACTAGTACTTCTTCATTTGATTTAGATAGTAAGCCATATAAAACAAATCTGATGGTTTTATTTTCTTCTAAAGCGTATGAGAAAAATTCACATTTCAGCTTATCTAGTTCGGTTGCAGCTAAGTTGAATTCCTTTAAGCCGTACGTAAACAGTAGTGTGTTTTTATTAGTATTCTTGATATTGTAGTTTTTAATTTTTAATTTGATCATTAATTCATGAATCTGGTTTGCACTACAGTGTGCCACAATCGGTGGAATTTTGATTTTTCTCACTCCTGTAGCATTGGTGTTTGTATTTACAGCCGTGTTGTTATTGAATAGCGGATCAAATCGATCACTTAAAGATATCGGGTTAGCCAAATTTAAAGATGATCGTCCTCGAACAGATCGCTTCTTCATTGTAGTTAGTGACGCACTACTCAAATTTCTGAGGAGACTTTTGTCTCTCCAACTATTAGAGCCGCATGTTTTGGACATGCAGTCCAACAACAATTATGAAAAAACAAGTTTCGTGTGTTTTTGGTTTCACAATTTCAATAAAAATTTTATATATTTTTTTTTTAACTCCGTAACAGTATATAATTTTTCGATACAAAAAAAAACTAAATTTTTAATAATTGATTTATTGAGCACTTGATAAAATATTTATGACTTTACTCTTTCGAATATCGAACAAGCCATAATTACTGATTCCTAATTATCATTGATGTATGTAATCTGTCAAATACATACAGCAATACAACGATTTGAAGTTTGAAAAAAAACCCACTATATATTGGCTTGTCTATTCTGTATAGTCAGCCAGTTCCGTGAAAATACTGAACCGTAAAAGATGAGTTGATCGTGCAAATTCAAGCCGAAAGGATTTCATCGTGAATTTTGAAATAAGAACAATTTTTTTTGTCGATTTATGGTTTTTTGTTTACCATAGATTTAGTACCGTTGCGTTAGTGTGAATCAATCTATTTTATGTCAATAAATGTAACTTTTAAATAGAAAAACTTAAATAAAACAATAAGAATTTTTTTTTCTAAGTAATATTAGAATTAGTAGTAGATTTAATTAATTAGAAAATGGATTGTCGTCGACATGCGACATTAAAACATGCAATTTTTTCAATGAATAACAGAGTATAGTATAGGTATATTTATAATTTATGGTTTTCTAATATTAGTGACTTATTTTTGTTTTTGTAAGTATATTAGTTCAATAAAACAGCATTTTAAGGAATTACTTTTGTTTGGTTCAGAAAGAGATGGACAATACAAAAAACAAATTTTAGGTGTTCTAAATCATTACCTTAACAGAGACAACGTTTACCGCCATATATGATTGATTTATTTACATTTTGGTCCCAGCTTTAGTTTATTTTGACACCATTGGCTTACCAATATTTTGTGGAATTTTTTTTTCATTAAACGAAAGTGGCATAACTGCTCGTTGGCAAATGGAATAGTAGAAATCACCGCTATTTTTTATTTAAATTAAATTTTCTTTAACAATCACCTTTATTCGGCGCAACATTTACATTGAAGTATTGGTGATTTTACGATTATTGATCAACGATAGCATTTCATCGCAACATTTACGATGAATTGATTTTGATTTCATGATTATTGTTCAACTATCGCTGTTTCATTCGGTGCAACGTTGACATTGAATTGTTGTTGATTTTATGATTATTGATCACGATAGACTTTGAAATGTTGTGATTAAATCGTCAAAACATTTACGCTCAATTGATGACGCCGAAACATTTGCATTGAACACCATTAATTGCATTTAATTCATATACTTAAATGACAGTCTAGGAATAACGAAGGTTTGGTGAGGTGTTGGATCAGATCTATATTTTTATGTAAATGAAATATAGTATTCTTGTGGATGTGATGGTCTTGGCTTCTTCGATTTTAGGGTCCTCAGAGCCTCTATCGTTCAAAATGTCTTGGTCCGTCTGTTCCGTTCCAAACGCGCGCATACTGGTTAATTTGTGCTGAATTGGGGGACGGTCATTTTCGTATCCACATGACTGTCGCTAGTTGGAATATAAAATCTCTAAGCGCGTCGTCCTCCGATTGCTTCCTGTTGTTATTCTTAACAACTAGATCAGTCTCCATTACAGACTTAAGAGTTATAGATGTAACTATTTGTTTGTTACTATCACTACTAACAATTTTTTGAAAACTATCGTTACTAAAAATTGTTTGGAAATGCCTTGAGCCTTCCCTAAATTATCCAATTTTGCTAAAAAAATTGCTGAAAACTATGCGACACCAAAAGTTTATGTACTGCTGTAGCTACAACGCATAACATAAAACATACATGACAACGACGCACACATTGCAAATAAAAATGTAATTAGACTAATATAACAAAAATTAAAAATTCATTAGCGTTGGCACAGACTTGGTATACAAATTATAAAAGTTAATTCAAAAATAAGCAAATAAATAACAATACTTGTACCTTAGGTTTGCTTAGCCTTCTAAAATTACAAATAAAATACAAGTGATATATATTTTAAAAATACCAAAATATAAATTTAAGTCATAATATAATTATACAAATAATAAAAGTGAAATCATAAATAAACATAAACGTCATTAATTAAATTGTGTACAAAATAGAAAAATAGTTTTTTTAGTTAAATAAACTAAATTGGTGACCACGACGCCGTTCACTTCAACTATGGACTTAAACGAATTTTTTGGATCACCTTTGTGCAACTTCGTGCGATTTTGTTTTTGTTCAAATTTATAGAGTATGAATCGGTCGTACCTCTCCGTACGAAGAACACTAAAAAGTCTTTCGACGATTCCGATAACAATTTATTTTGAATTTAAATTGAAAAAATATTCGGTTTCGATAAACCGTCTTAAGCCGGCTTTTGAGCTTCTAGCTGCAATTCGCACATAAAATGTTCTCCTAGAGCGGAAAGTCCGGCTTTCAAACAGGATCCTTCTCAGAAGAAGATGAAGGAATAGCTACAACGCACAACATAAAACAAACATTACAATAACATACACATTTCAAATTAAATTGTAATTAGTTTAATTTAACAAAAATTACAATTTTATTAGCGTTAACACAGTCTTAGGTATAACAGCCACAACAAATTTATACAGAAAATAAAAGTTCAACTAAAGTACCGGCTTTCATTAACATCAAATGATACAACTTTAAGTATTAAAATAACAAATAAACAATAGTTCGGGAGGTAGAGATCTCGATTACTTCGTCCAATACTGCCCAAAAGCTTTTCCGCTCACCGCATTCAAACAATTTTTTTTTTAAAACTGTTACAGCTAGGACCTTCACAATGTTAACCTAATTCTGTTACCATAGTTAACAAAGATGCCAAGCACTCCAATCCAATACTCAGCCAGCATTTTTGTATGTGGGAAATAATTAATTTTAGTTCAATTTGTCAAGTTTATTTATTTCAACTAATAAAACAAATCAATCTTTGTATTCAGTCACCATTTGTTTCATTAAAGTTAACGACCTTCATTTGTTACTAAATCATACATCCAATAAAATAAAGTTTTTGGATTTAATTTTCTGTTAATAATTGATTGATTACCAGCCTACATCCCCTCACAAAAAATACATATTTGAAACTTTCAATTTGACAACGAGCAATAATTTAGCGACATTGGAACATATTTCAATCAACTTCAAAACTTTTTTTTATATCGCCCATTCACACACCAACATTTTAGAACCCAATTTATATATTTCCCAACAAACAACAAAATAATGTCAATACCATTTTCTTATCAAAACACTAAAGTTTTCCATTTCTTTTTTTTTGTTATTTTGCACAACAAAATAACGGAAAACTTAAAACATAAATTTTCGACGAAAACAAACAAAACAAAACAAAAAAAAGTTTTATTTATTTTATTACATAATGTGCTTCGCGGCCCATAAAAAAAAGTACAACAACACCAACGAGTATTTTAAATCGTAGGAAAAACACATGAATTTTCTTGTGTTGTTGTTTAGACTATTTTCTTTAATGTTAATGTCATCATTACGTTGAAAGAACAATGATTTGATAACGAATATAAGAAGAAAGGAAAGCTTTTATGAGCTTATGATTATGTTTCTTATAAAATATAATTTTTTTTTGTTACTTTCTTTTCAGAATTTTTGGCTACTAACAGGAATTAAAAAGTTTAGTGCGAAACGATATAATCATTAGAATTGGTAAGTTGAAACACGATGTATTTTTGTTTTATGTATTTTTGTTTTCTTGTTATTAAGAAGGAACAAAATATTTTGCAAAAAAAAAAATAAGAATTAGGGAAGTTGATTTTAATGCAAAAATGATTAAGAACTAAAACTTTGGTTTAGAAATTGTTTAATTAAACTAACATTTCATCATTCGTTGAAACCAGAAATGTTTCTATTGTTAAATTGTAGATAGGCAGAAACCTTATATTGCTTAAATAATTGATAAGCGTTTTCTTTACTAGATATCGAATAAAAGTAAAATAATTCTTCAAAATTCATTTTATAAATTAAAAATCAAACATTTTTGGGAAAAAATTTCCATAAATTCTTGTCCTAGAATTTAATTAACAAAATAAATATTTAGGTAAAGAATAAAGAAAATTTCATCCTTTTCGATGTGGCATGCCAGATACCTGGCTACTAACATTTTACTGTGTCATATGATCGCTATATGACTTTTATATGAAATTTATTTTATAAACGTTTGTTATTTTTTATGTTTTCGATAAAAATCAAAAATTTTTGTTCCGGAAAATGAGTCCAAAAAGATAACCTAACATTTTGTTTAGTTTTCCTTTTAAAATAAATTGGAAACAAAATCTAGTTTTTGCTGATGTGAAATTGCAAAATATAAAAAATTTAATTTAATCAAAGATTATTGAAGAAATTTAATATTGAAGAAAATTGACTTTTTGATGATAAAGCTAGTGTGTAAATTAATATAGAAAAGTGATGAGAGATATGTTTATGGTTTTGTAGTACGGGGATAAAAGTTGTCAGTAGTTATTCTTAACGGACGAAATACGAAATCGACTTCATATATATGGCAAACAAGTTTTATAGATTAATATAAAACCGTGTGTTTTCGAAATTTTTTAAAGTGTTTAGTTTGAGAACAGGTTGGTCTGAAAGATTTCTGGCAAATCAAATTCAGGGTTACTTTAAAATCAAATCGAGAACGACTCACCTGATATCAAGCATTTTATGTTCGTAGGAAAGAAAAAAGACTGGCCTATTTAAATTTTGGCGTTGTAATAGAGACTGGACCTATTGCTAAGAAGATCAATAGGAAGAAATTGAGTGAACTGCGCGCCTAGAGATTTTACGTTCCAGCTAACGAAAGCCATGAGAATCCAAGAATAATCGCCCCCATTCCAGCACAAATTTATTATCATGCATGAATTCGAGAACATACAGACAGACCAAAAAAATGAACAGAAAATACTCTGACGACCCTACCATTGAAGAAGTCAAGACCGTCACACGCCAATACTATACTTTAGTTACATGAACAACATTATCAAATAAATGATTGACTCACCCCATGATGATAACAGACCCCACCTTTTAAAACCTTTAATCCTTTGTGAGAAATAAAACTCTTGTCGACTATTCCACTTAACTTAAAAAAAATTCTTTTGTACACTATCATTTATCTTTAGTTACTTTCTCTTATAAATTCAGGAAAATTGTTTGTATCCGTTTACTCTTTTACTCTAGAAAAAAAAATTGAATATTCTTATATCCTACATAAAAAAAGATCAGAAATTTACAGAAGAAAATTTTGATTTTATTTTAAAATTTTTCAATTTTATTTCCACAAACCAAAATTTTTGCGTTTAAAAATTAATTTTTAAATTATTTATTTACAGTCACTTTTAGTCTTCAGGATTTACATGGAACTGATTTTGTACAAAGATTGTGCCTCTCATATATAGCTTTCTTTTTGCTTTTCCTAAATATTCAAAGGATGTCTAACACTATGTTGATTTTAAAGAAATAACAATAACTTCAACATTTTCCAAAATATAAACCATCGGATCATCAATGTCAAGTTTTCCTCTCTTCTGAAAATAGCTATAGCACCTTAAAAAACGAAATCGAAAATGGGTGGGGCTTGTATTGTCTACCTACACCGTTCACAAACAAAAAACGTTTCAATGCTTGGAAAATAGCGTCGTAACAGCGTGTTTTAGGGAAGGGTTGGAAGTTTCATATTGTGAAATAAAACTCAAAAATGCTTGACCTACGGCATCTTTAATATTTTTATTTCTTAATATTTTTAACAGTGTAAGCAAACATTTTGCTGTGTATTTTTTCGATAGGCCAGTTTATACACATAAAATGGTTGATATCGCGTGAGGGGTTCTAATTAGTCCTGAGTATATTTCTGGCTTCCTACGGTCCTGCTTGGGCAATATGCAATGATCATTTCTACTTTTAAAATCATGAATATTACTGGTTAAAAGAAGTTTTTCCGTTATTTCTCTATAGGAATATTATTATCAATGATCAAGTATTTAAATAAGTGAAGTTTGACTAGTGAGTAGAATACTCCTGTGAGTGGAAATACCTAGAATGTTGAAGAATTAAAGTTTTAGTAGCATAGCTAGAAAGCTATACTATTTAAGAAACTTATTTATTAACTTATTTATTTAACTAAAATCTACTTAGACTATTTCGTCGCTTTAATAATGAAACAACGTATTCGCAAAAGTGTAGTTTCGAGATAATTGGACTTAAAGATTTTTCGATTTTTGGATTTTCGTAAACTCGGCAGTACTATTGAATGAATAAAGATATTGGAAAAAAAATTTCTACCAATTAATCTTGACTAATTTCTCCACAGCATATTAAAATTTCACATTGGTACCTGCTGGCTTTTCTACCTAAAAAGAGGTGAAAAGTCAATCAGGTACCTTATACGTTATTTCATATATCATATACGTTATTTCATTTTGCATGGAAGTACGATTAAGTCTAAAACTAATTATTATTGAACTAACGCATAATATTCTTACAATTTTTTATTTATATGAATCGGCATATCATGTAGTAGTGAATGATGCTTATACAATATTTTAGATTTACCATTTCGTGTGGCGATCGTAATGTATGTAAAGTATACGACACTGATTTTACCCAAGTTATTATTCTATAGGAATTGAAATATCGTACATGCTTTTACGCTGTTTCAATATTTAACCAAATTCAAATTTGCATGTACGTTAATTAACAATATATTAATTTTCACCCCAGTTATAAAAAAATTGGAAAATGTTAAAATGCCACTTTATAGACATGCTTATGGGGAATGCAGCGCACCCATTATATAATAACAACGTATATATGGCATACGTTATTTCATTATTAAAGCGACGATTTAACACTATTTGCCAACCCTCTAATTTAGATCAGCTTACACGTCCGCAGTCTTCTCGTTTCATATTGATATTTTAAATCAAAAAAAATATTAACAAAACCTAACCATTTTATATAATGACAATAATTAAAAAATACTATCAGCATTATAAAAATAAAAATCGAAAATGTGGTGTCACAAGTTTTATATTGGTCAAACTGGTGACACTTTGCCTCAAAATCTAGTGATCGCATAAATGAAGTAGTAACTCTGAAACATTATTACCCATTTTATTAAAACTAAACAATTTACATAAATGAACAATGATATTTTAACATTCAATTACAAAATCGAATGTGAAGATTTTAGATCAATTTTATCGACATTTTAGTCAATGCTTCAGTGGCTACCTGAGAAATTATTAAATGATTTGTACATAAAAGGGGAACAATTTTTTGTTGGCAACAATTGAGAAAACAAAAAGACTGAACAATAACCCGTGTCCAATCAAATGTCAAATTTATATGATTTTATTTTATTTTAACATTTTTAACCTCTCAAGTATAAAACAAATATTTGTATTGTGTTAAATTTACTGAATGAGGTCATCGTCCACACATGTAACAATACAATGTAAAACAAGCTGACTATCTGGTTATGCATAACATCAACCCATTAATAAAATGTCAAATTAGAATCCAATGAAATAAAGATTATTGCCCGTTAATTTACCGATAAACTACTTTTATCGTTAAATTTTTTAAGATATTATTTGAAAAGAAATAAAAATTCCAACATGTTCGTGTAATTTAAGCTTTTAAATTATTTAACAATACAATAAAGAAAAACATTTTTTTCCAGTTACTTCAAAGAATAAAAAAAATTTACTACACTTACTGTTAAATTAAAATAATAAGTTCATACAACTCAACTGACTTTTTGTATATATAGGTTATAACTCTGAGTGTTCAAAATTTTAATTCTAATAATATATGGATAAAATTTAGACGTTGATAGGCTCCTACCCATCAGTTTTGTTGAAAACATATAAAATTAACATATAGATAAAATTCTACAAAAAATAAAAATCCATTCATAATTGGTACATACATAAATATTACCAGATGAATATTGAAACGAGAATATGAACGTGCATCAAGAATGAAGTGAAATTATTTATCGTAATGAAAACGAATTTACTTACTGTCACGTTTAAGCTTTTAAATGTTTTTTACTCTACGGAACGGATTATGAGATGAATTCTTCTATGATTTGTGAATGGTTGAATGAAAAAAATATTTAATTAAATAATAAAAAATGAAATGTCGAAAGTTGCATGTACGAGAGAGTATTCATGTCACGTTTAATCGATTGATGATCCAACGATATATTAAACAAATTTGTTGTGGAACAATTGAAACGGACACGCAAAATTTAAAGATTAAACTATCGCAAACAAATCATCATGTAAAATAATAACCGAAACTTATTGAACAGTTTATTGACCAAAATTATTAAGGTCAAATCAATTTAAATAGAATTAACACAATTATTTGCTATTGATTTTGTTTGTATTTTTAATTTAAAATTATTAGAAAAAAATATTTTCTAAACACTTGATCGTGATCTATTGTTAACTTTGATTAATAATCGTTTTAGAAATTAAAGTTGATGTTATAATGATTTTGTGAAAGAATTATTAATTTATATTAATTTATTTTTTTTGCTTATCTTACTAATTAACACAAAAAATTTAAGTGTTGCATTGGCTTACGAAATATTTCCGGGTTTTGTTATTTAATCAAAGATTGAATTAAAAATTGATCACTTACGTGATCGCACATGCATGAAATGTTTATTTCTTATAAATTTATACTAATTTCGGAAAGTTTGATTTTTTGTTATATACATAACTCCAAACTAAAATTTTAAATAGAATAATTTGCATGGATATGATCTGCTGATGTGCTATTATATGATATGATAATATTGCTACAATTCTACATAATCGCAAGAAAATACAAAACAAAATTGTATTCAACCATAATTCACCCAATATAATCACTGTGCTCAACATGTAACATAAATTCCAAGAAAGTCAACCAAACAACAACAACAATCAAATACATGCAAAATAATATCGACGTTAATTTTTATCAGACTTTCTGGTGTTTTCTTTGTAAATAAATTTTGAATTTACCTGGAACATTCCCTTCGCAGAACAAGGAATAATTCAAATTATAATGTGTTACAGTTTAAGTTAAAATGCGATATAGATGAGTATAGAATGAATTGTAAACAGCAGCCAAATTCTGTAACTGTGAAGTGGTGAAGTATTAAAAATTTCTTCATTTCGATTTTATCATTAATTTTTTATCATTTTACCATTTTTGCGATTCTATATGCGATTAGAGTGTTAAAAAATCTAATAGCAAGCCCCGCACTGTCAAACGTCAAATATACATAACATTAAATGTTTATTTTAAGTTTCAACCCAATTTAAACGTAAATTTTTACAAATTTAAATATACTAGGAGGGCCCGGCGTGCTTAATGAAAAATTAGCGATCAAATAAGTTAGAGATCAGATAAGCTTACTTGAAAACTTATTTGATCGCTAATTTTTCATATATCCGAACTGATCAGCTAGAGTTCTGATTATTTTTCATTCATATATTTAAAAATAAAAATAAAAAATTATATGCTAGTATTTCTCATTGCTACTTTTTGAGATCATTGCTTCTACGTCAACAAAATGTCTACGCAAAAACTTTATTTATAAGCGTAGGGAAGCACGCCGGGCCCTCCTAGTACTCATAAAAGAGGAAAAAGTTTTTGAGAAAAATGAGAAGAAATCAGGTAACAATGACTTCTGGGAAGACGATATTTTTTGTGAAAACTCTATCATCGTTGAACAAATGACCTTGGTCAGATATAATTTGCTGGATGTTGCCCCTTGTAATTTATACACCTGGCTTGGTGTCTCTGTTAACTGGGCATACTTGCGTTAAGTGTTTACCGGCATATTTCACACATGCTGGTTCACGTGCACGGTAGTTATAACTACTGTGTATGGTTAAATCCTTGACATTTCTTGCATTGTGGCATTCTCATCGAGATTTTCTTTAAAGGTTCAATTTTCACTCTCATATTGAGTATCCCTTTTATATTATAAATTTCTTTTATTCTCTTCCATTTAATTATATCAGCTTTATTTGTATGTTTTTTCGATAATAATAGTATGTATTATTGTATTGTTTTCTAACCTATAGCCTAATGAACTTAACCTATTGTCTAATGAAAATTTTATTGAATTGGTATGATTCCAATTGGTCAAATTGTTTTGATTTCATTAAAATTATTTTCAAATTATAATCACAATTGCTTTGATAAGTTTTGTTCAAAAATCAAATTTTAATTTAAATTCTCTTATTTCGTTTAGTTGAACTTGGATGATTGTATGAGAAGGGCGTTTTTTATCATCAGGGTTTTTTTATTAAGAAATTTGATTTATCAATTAAAACAATAAAGATTTATTGTTTTAATTGAAGAAAATGTTTTTTTTTTATAATACACAATTCTTTTTTATAGTAAAATCTTTGTCAGAGAATAAAGTATTGTAATTGATATGTGAATAATGAATTTTATTCTCTCGCAAATTAAAATTCTCGCTCGTGCCTCGCTCAAATTTTAAACTTTTGCTTGAGAATAAACTACTTCATTATTCACTCATTGATTAAACTACTATTATATTTTCGTTTTGTTCGAATGTTAATATAAAAAGAGGAAGTCCTCTTTTATATATAGTTTTGGGTCCATTTTCGTTGGTTTTTCTTCCTTTTTTGATGATGTTAACAGCATCTAAGATTTTAAGACCTTTACCTGTCAGATCTTCAATTATATCATCGACCAGACAAGTGGGATGTAGTCCTCTTGCCATTTCCTTTATTGGGCGTTTGTTTTTGTTTTCATATGTAACCCATTGATATTTGTCAATATTTAGTTTCATTGTTAAATTTCTGTATGCATCAGAGTTTGATGTGTTGATCTTCCAGACATCATTGTTAAGAACACTAATTTTGTACTCTTTATCCGTTACCATTTTCATTATGGTTTGAATTTCCGCATGACTTGAAACACCCGTTACAGTTGCTGGTGGTGGCTTTTTCTCTTTCATTTCTTTTGTTAGAATAACTTTGTCCTTATCAATTGCATGTGCATGGTACATAGCGCTTGATGGCACATACTCAGGGGAAACTCCAGCCTTCCTCTTTTTGCTTTTCTTACATGGTCTACTCTTTTTCAGTATCCAATTTGTTTCTCTTTGCAATTCCTCTTCATCTATTAGATATTCAAATGCGTTTCTTCATCTTCTGATATCTTTGCCGATATTTAGATTATCAGTCATTTCCGATTCACTTGCTTCTCGACTCATTTTCAGCTCTTGGTTTTCTCTTTTTAAAGCAGCAATTTCATTGCTTAGCTTTGATATTATCTCTTCTATTTTGCTTAGTTTTTTCTTGAGCTCTAAATTTTCTTTTTCTAGATGCCTAAGTCCTTCTCTTTCTTCATATTCTGGTTGACGTTCTTCTCTTTCAATTTCCACTTCATTTGTGTTTATATTTAGCAAGATATTGATTCTTTCTCTTTCATGAGATCTTGACGTCTTCCTGCTAAGGTCGAATGGATTTTGCACATCAAGTTGCTTTTTTTGATTTGGTTTCAGTACTTTCTCTACTTTCTCTACTAAGTGAACTTGTAGTTGGGGTACCTTTCGATGGTAGTCGCTTGATCTCGACGGCTGGGAGCCTGCTTGCGCACTCCCTCTCACCGCCGGCACTGGGTTTCCGAAGCCTTGCACCATAACGCTCGATCCTTCTTCACCACTCGTGGGTGGTTGATAACGGGGTTTGCTCCCCGCACTAAGTTTCATTATAGTCTGCCACTTAGCGGAAAATATTAAGATTTTCGACCGCCCTTAACATGGAGAACAGACGTCGTTTTGTGCCGCTCCTTCATGGAGTACAGACTCACAGGGTTCGATTGACTATTTGCTATAATGCTTCATTACTACGAAGGGATTGGGTACCACAACCGTTCGTTCCACATTACATTGCCCAGAGTACGCCCGGTTCCGTTGTGGATACTTCGTGGGGGCTACCAATCCAGTACTCCACTTTCGAATTGAAAAATTCAAAAATACTTAATTGCTTGAGTTTAAGTGCTCAAAAAATGTCTAATATACACATAATTCAAAATGTTCAATATTCAGATCTAGTGAATTAAAAATTATTAAATAAAAAGTTTTTTCTTGTAATTTATAAGAACATGGTGAGGTGATGCAATAATAAATTAATGGAGGAAGTGACATTACAAATTTATATTATTGCAATATTGACATTGGTTTTTATCAAAAAATAGTGTGGTGAAAACAAAACTTTTCTCTTTTTCCACCAGGAGTCGAACTATTTTTTTTGTAAGATGGAATTACAATGATAGAATATAAAATATGCATAACGCAATACAGTGTGTAAGTAAATTGTTGGTATTTTTATTTGTGGAAACTGGGAGTTACCGCCTCAAGTGCATATGTGAACCGAAACTCAATTTTATAAAAATCACGATGTTCCCGTTTATTTATTTATTTATTTATATTTTACAGAAATCGATTTAGTTATTTACATTTATGATTTCAGTATAGTTTAGTTTTAAAAATAGACATTTTAGAAGTTATAGCAACAATAAACCAATAACATGATCTAAACAAATATTTGTAAACATTTGAGTACAATAAAACAAAGAGAAACAAAAATGAAAAACAAAAAAAATACATGTAATTTATTAGCAAATTAAATTAATTGACTTTAAAAATAAATATTTAAGAAAGAAATTCTTGAGATTGTTCTTCAGCTGACCCTTAGATAAATTGAAGTCAAACACATCTTGAGCAATGTTGAAAGATTTGATTTGTCTATTGATGGGATTGTTATCCCCATAGTTTGTGGAATGATATTCCAGATGTAGAAGGTGATGACTGCGCAAAGTTTTAATCGGAACATGGAAGGATATTTTTTCTAAGATTCTCGGTGCATCAATTACGTTTAATAGAATGTTACTGATAAACATAGCATCCAACAATAGACGTCTATTTTGAAGACTACAAATATTGTGCTTTTCGCATTTTACTTTATAGGGTGGTAACCTGGCTATGTTTTCATGGTATGGTAAATTTCCATCGTAATTCCAGCCGTCTTTGTATAAAGGAAATATTAAGAATTTATTTTGAATTCTTTCAATTCTTTTGGTATGGTTGGCGTAATAAGGGCTCCAGACTACAGATGCGTATTCCACTTGAGATCTGGCATATGCAAGATATAGTGAGAGTAGTGTTGATGGGTCGGAAAACTTTCCCGTCCGACGTTTAACAAATCCAAACATGGAATTGGATTTAGCAATGCATTTATCTATATGGATCCTAAAGCTCATGTTAGTTGTAAACGTTACTCCTAGATCTACGATTTCATAGACTCGTTTCAACTCCGTATTATTAATGTTGTATGTGAAACATATTTTGTCTGTTTTACGATGAAATGACATTATTCTGCATTTCTCAGTATTTAATATTAGAGAGTTCTGGTCACACCATTTGCTAAGTCTATTGATATCTTCTTGTAGTTTATAGGAGTCGCTCTGATCTTCAATAGTACGAAAGATTTTTAAACCGTCGGCAAACATGAGTATAGATGAATTTTTGATCACTTCATTGATATCATTGATAAAAACTAGAAAAATCCATGGTCCTAGGTGGGACCCTTGTGGAACACCTGAAGTGACATTTATTTTCTATGATTCAATATTATTAATTGCAACATATTAAACCCGGTTTAATAAATATGAGCTAAACCATTTAATACACATGTTTGAAAAATCAAAAGCACGAAGACTATTAACGGCAATGTCAAGACAGATTGAATCAAATGCTTTTCTAAAATCAGTATAAGCGAAATCAACTTGATTGTGTTTTTCGAATTCATTTATAATGTTACTAGATAATTCCACAGGGTTTGTAGAAGTTGACCTGCCAGGTATAAATCCATGTTGGTTGAAGGATATATGACGGGCTAAAGTCTCTTGGAAGCTGTTGCATACAACTAGTTCAAACAATTTAGGAATTGATTATGTAGTTAATATTCCTCTATAGCAAGTAATGTCGTCTCTTTTAACTGATTTAAATATTGGTGTAACTTTAGAAATTTTCCACTTATCAGGAAAAACTCCAGTTGATAAGGATAGATTAAACAAGTAACACAATCGATTAACTAAAATGTCCGCAAATTTTTTTTAAAAAACCTGAAGGAATCTTGTCAGGCCTACACCCCTCACCAAATTGAAGAAGTGCCATTTTTATATCATCTTCCTTGATGGTAGGTATATTTATATCAAGAGTTTTATTAGGTTTTAAGTTCACATTAGGCACACTATTGGTTTTATGTTGGTAGACCGTTTGAAAAAAATCAGTAAACATGTCAACAATTATTTTGCTATCAGTGGAACACTTATTATTATATGTCGTACTAGTAGGATAGCCTTCAATCTAACGTTTTGATCTAAAATATCTCCAGAACTGTTTTGGATTAGATTTAATTTTGGTTTGTATAATATCTAGATATGACAAATGTCTGACTTTAAATTGTGTATTAAATTTTTTACTTACTTTGCAAAAAATTTCTTTTTCACGATCAAATTGACTCTTCATCATTTTGACAAAAGCTTTAGATTTTCTATTTTTTAGATTTATTAAGTATTCATCGAACCATGGAGGGTGTCTACTAGATTTTATACGTTGTAGTGGGATATAATTTTCAAAACCTACATTCAGAATTTCTTGAAATTTACTTGAATCTTCGTTTACATCTTCACTTGTTTATCTCTTGGGTTACCAAGAGTGTACGTCTAATCTGAGTACAATTACCATGAAGTCCTCGGCAATTTAGGCGATAAAATATTTAGTAGTTATATTTGAAAGTAAGGTCCAGTGGAGTAGCTACATGACGACGCTGGTGAGTAAACCCACTAGATCTACTATGATATGCAAAAATTTTAAGGTGCATAGCACGTATAAAGCTGTCGTGTGGAGAAGACCGTCTGGGAAAGCGATTTGAAAATGAAACAGAAACTCGTAAGAATCTGAATAATGAAGCAAATGAGGACATGTCCTACTGTGTTATTGGAGATGCTTTTCGCACTAATCTCACTTCGTGATCAAGAACATAGTTAGAGAAGCAATCCTTAGATTTAGCTTGGTAGCCACGAGGAAGGGAAAGATCATCGACACCAAACATCGAACACAACTTTCCATTGAAAATCCCTGGGCTAAGTTTTTTTTTAAATAAAATGTATCATGTAGTACGAATGACAATATGTGGAACAATAACCTATAAAAACCTTAAGATAAAAGAAATAAAATTTGGTGAGAGACTGAGAATTTTTTTCGCTCATTCCCTAACTTTTATTTTTACATAAAACAAACACTACAATTTTTATTTTTTTATCCACTGCTACTGTTCTGGGTGGTATTAACAGTCTTACAATTCTTTTGATTTCGGTCTGCCATTTAACAATAAAATTCGTAGCTGTCTTGTAACTTTTATAAGAGTTAAAAAATTATTAAGATAAAAGAATTAAGGAATAAAATGGATGCAAATTTTCCAAACCACCCAAAAAAAATTTTTATTTACAATGTGATAAATGAAGGAACATATTTTTTGTGCTAAAAAGGTTAATCGAATTTAGAAATACATATATGATATCCCAAAAAATTTCAACTTATTCATGATATTTCTTTTTGTTAAGACACTGTTTAACATTCTGTCATAATTCTTTCATCTAAAATCCCAAGGTCTTTTTTATGGAAAGCTAGACATGTTTCAAACCGCAAAAAGATGAGCAGCTTCAGTCGCTCTGGTGTGAGGGATGAGATTTGTTAGTTCAAGTAAAATCGACTTAATCCATAATGTTTTAATAGCAAATCGTTAAATAATCAGTTCATATCGAAATATATGAATATATGGAGTCACAAAACTTTGAGTGTTCATTTGGCACACAAAAAGAGTTTTGGAGCTATCAGATGGATAATAACTACAAACAGTAACTGGAGAATGCACTTATTTAGCAGGATAAATAATCCCTGAAATAAAGAAAGCAAACAACGCCTGAACATAAAATCGTGTAAAATAAGAGTATAAAAAAATAAGGCAAATATTTTGAACGTTTCTTCATTAATCTACTACCAAGGTCTGTCACACAAGTTTTTGTTTTAAAGTCAAAGTAGGAACAAATTAATTCAATTTTCTGCATTCAAAAAGCTCATCAAATTACTTAAAGATATCAACATAATTGACTACTTTCGGATGGCCTAAGTCAACTGACAATTGTTGTTGAGTCAGCACATCAAAATTATCGAAGGCATCCAAATTGATTGAATGCTAGTCAGCAATCCAAATACTGGTTATTGGGTAAATCTCCAACGATTTTATTTTTTTTATAAAAATCATTAAAGAAAAACGATTCATAGCCAGAATTGTAATAAAATCCATAGTAACTTTCTGGCGTTTCCATTTAATACTTGTGACGTAACCCTTGTGACGTAGCCCTTATATAAATATATAAAAAAAACTCGAGGTAACAAATGTACCAACACAAATCCCCAAAATGACAATAATTTTAAATTTTCCCAGTTTAAATATTAAAATATTCAACAAAACTCAGAGATACAAAAAAAAAGGGAAAACAAAAACGAATAAAACATTTTGAAAACTGTACATCAATGAAATTAGGGTAAAAAAGCAAAAATTCCTCTCGTTTCATATAAAATTTATTTAATACTAGAACATGAAAAATTATGTTAAATCCGGGAACAAATAATAATACGAGTACTCCTAAATTTCCAGAACTCTAAAATCTATTTATAATTACTTAAAATGTAGAAAATAACGGTACAGGTGGTTTGTTGAATTAAAAGCTTTTATCGTAAATTAGAATTTACATTCGATGATGATGAAACTTTTAACTTTGCTTTTTATTTTGAGATTAGATTGTCGAGTATGAGGATAAATTAGAGTTGTTAGGCTGGTTTTAGGGCAAGGGATTTAAAAATTTTCGGTTTTTATTATTCATCTAATGCAACGCAGGCGATAAGAAAATATCAATCATTCAATAACGTTCACCTGTCAGGTAATTAAAAATCATTACGACGATACCAAAATAATTAAATTTATTCATTATGGAACCTTCCCACTAATTTTTTATACCTACATCAATTTATCATTATCCTTTCAACCAAAAAGTTTTTCTTTATAATTGACTGAAAATATCAGTATTATACAAGCGTTTCTGTTGATTTTCTTGTTAGAAAAATATTAAGATTTCACAAGGTTTTCTTGTTCTTTTTTCTTATAAAATATTCAAATTAAATTTTCCTATTGAATCTGTTTTATTTTGATTGATTGATTATTATATTTGTTGTATTTAAATAATAATATTCCATTCGAACTGAATCAATAAATTTCTGAATTTGATTTATGAATATTTTATAAACAAAAATTTCAAAATCTTTAAAATTTATAACACAAGAAAGAGATAATAATTTTTTTTAAGCTATTGCAAGAATTGAAATAGGGACAGATCGTGATCAATTATTGATATGAATGAATGTGTGGTTAAGCGAAATGTCATGAACAGTTTTACATAAAAAATATTTATAAATATTGTGGAAGATAAAAAAAATTATTCTCAGATTTCTTTGTCTTGATTTTCTTTACTTTATAAATTTCCATATAGCGCATCTCCAAATCTTAACAAAAACTAAATGAAATTAAATTTATGCAGTTGGTGTCTGGTGGCTGGTGTCTGATATCTGTAATCTAGTTTTGTGAGATATCTATCTATCCACCGGGTTTCTGGTTTCGTTCATTAAAAACATAAATACAAATTTGGTTGTGCGAAGAAAATTTTTTCACCACAGATAAACAAAATCTATCATATTGGTAATCTGAATGAAACATTGACTTAAATCTTTAGAAAAAATAATAATCCAGGTAATAATTATATATTTGTCATTCGAATATCTTTCAAATCGTTTTCCCTTAAATCATACAAGTATATGGAATAAAAAGGAAATGAAAATTTATCATTTATTTTAATCTGAAGAGTTTTAGTTTACAGGAAAATAAATGACTGTAAATGGAAATTGTTTTCTGATATGTGTTTTCATTGGTAAAATATATGAATGAGAAAGTATATGAGGATTACGGTACATATGTTGATGATGTTTTTTTTGTGAACAGAATTCAATGTGTTTTTCTACGTTGGTTTTGTTAATCTTGTAGGTGTCAATTTGATTTATGTTCTTAAAACTAGTTTTAATTGTGAGTGATGATAGTTTTGTAATATTATATGTGTCCGAGAAAAAAGTGTTGTCAATTTTCAGTCATTCATATTGATAATTTCAGGATTTTTTACTTTCAATTGTAATTAAAATTGACATAGAATCATTAATTGAAATATACAATTTTTATGATTTTTCTAGCAAGAATCTCTGGTTGAGTGGGTAAATAAATCCGAAAAGCGAACTTTTTGATTGTTCTAAATTGTTTTCATTATTCTAAATTCTAGTTAATTCCCTTTGGTTACTATAATCAGGCAAATATTTAGGATATTTAACACCTGTTTGGTACCATTATCCTACTACGTATTTGATGTCAGGCTATTGAGTTAATTATGTGAATTTATAGAACTTCAGCAAGCTGATTAGAAAACTGGTTATAGAAATGGTTTATCTTTTTGTAAAGTGAGAAGGCATATATCGTCTTCCTAATTTAGGTTATTAACTCATTTTAATTAGCAGTATACAATGTTATTTGAACTCACACTGTTTAGTTTTAGCATGATTGTATATACAGCAAAAGGGGTAGTCCACATCTTTTTGTTATTTATCGGTTATATCCATAGGTCACTGGTTCATATCCGGCTCGAAGGACCAAAAATGATAACTCTAATTTTTAATGGCATTAATATTTTTATTGAGTGGACTGTAATTTCTTGATTTAAAAATTGACGAACACTGGATTATTATTTATTTCGATAACCCCGTTTTGCTAGTGATGAGTGTATTTCTTGAATTGTCTATATTATCGTCACTATTTGACACCTCTAAAATGATGATGCTAACTGGTACACAATAACTTGCACCAATACTTCGATGATATTGCAACGAGGTTTGCAATATTTGCAATAATATATCGATGTTTGCACTAATATGTCGATGCTGTTGGTTTAATATAATCGATGAAACTGGCGTGCATAAATAATTGACAATCTGCAGCAACAATGATGTTCGTCGATGTTGTTGGTTTTAGGATAACATAAAATGTCGGGCTATAAATTACTTAGATAGTTTTCAATGACGAGATCACAAAGCTGCTAAATTAGTTTAACGTGCAATACAAATCACAAATTAGCTGACACCAAAAAGAAAAAAATAGAAAATTAATAAATAAAATTGTTTGACGTAACCTTTACTGCAGCATTTTTCATTTTTTTTTTCTTTGTTGCAATACAAACTGTGTTTATTCAACGACTAACCGAAACGAAGAGAGCTATATTGTCTATTAGATATCCATAACATATTGGCTACTAGATACCTTTCAGGCCATCGCGTGTAACGATCCACATTCGTAATGAACATAATGATTTCCTTTTGGTGCTGGCATACAACCAGCAATGTAAAGATGTGTGTGTTCGAATATATTATCATGCAAATCAAGGTTTCAAAATTCTGACTTAGCATGTCACTGATTTTTTGCGCGTTGATATTTAAGACATTCACGACACGATATGACCATGTTCTTACTCAACAAAGGCCAGACTTAGACCCACGTTCTTTCGAGTGTGAAATATCACGAAATTGTGTAAAAATTATACGTTAATTTTCGACCAGAGTTTAGCACTACAGCATTGAATTTGTACCAGGTATTGTGATTTTTGAAACGTATATATGGCTTTTATTTTCGTTTAACTTGCTTCAACCAATCGATTAAAGCAGCTGCAACGGTGTTTTTCCTTGGATGTGGCGTATCTGTTGAATATTGCGCAATGAAATCCAACTGTCGAAATTGTCTGTAGCGTTTGAATTCTTTTTCAGCTACAAAATACTGATGGTGCTTAGCAGCCAAATGAATTTAAATGAGATTTCGATCGAAAGCGAAATATCGCGTTTTAGTATCGGATAATTTTCACAAAAAGAAAGTTTGTAGTTCCCATATCAGTCCTTTTTACTCGTTATTATATTACAGCACCGACTACAAAATATGAGCGCAATCGTTTGTTCTTATACTTTATTAACTCTAATGTTGTATTTTTTTGACCATTCAAATTACTTGGGCTTACTTGAGCGAAGTAAGAATGTATTGGACACAAATCGTTGAATTTGATGCTTTTTGAAGTTGCTATTATACAATCCGACGTTGGTTCAATTTCATTTTCTGTGATTTTGCGACCAAAAAAGACTAATTGTTTAACGATAAAGATTGATTAGGCCAGATTAATCTTACGAAAATTTCTTTTAATCTTTCGAATAGTGTTTTGAGATGTTGAAAATGTTCCTTTATTGTTTTGCTCTCATCTCAAATAGGATATCATCAATACATACGAAAACGATTTAGGCCATCACAAATCCCGTACATAAATATTTGACATTAATTGCGTTAGCAGGGTTAGGCTAAAGGAATATGCTAAAGGAATATGATGGTAAGCGCGTACCACGTTTGAAAATATAGTGCAATTGGTTAATATTATCGTGCCATCCTGCATATAAGGCATGGGATAACTGTACGGAACAGGTACAGCGTTGAGAAGGTGGTAGTTCTCGCATGGTCTTCAATTTTTATCTCGCTTTTATACTATATGAGCTGAAGATACTGCTTTAAGATTTTGATGGCTGACATATTCCTAGTTCGACCATTATTGTCGGGTAGCGAAAATCCGAAATTTTACGCCCACGCCGTGCTACCTGGGTAACGTTAACAGAACTAGGTTGGTTTAGTTGATAAGGACAGAATAAATATTGCTTAATGCTTATATTCAATAATTCTGCACCATAGCGAGTCATTGGCGCCATAAAACCAATGCAACTCAAGCGTTTGTTCTTAATGTTAGGGGCTTGATGCGGGCGTCTGTCTTGGATCAAGTGGCTCGCTATATAAACGTGCAAAAAGAAAGCTGACCCCCCATTTCCGTAAAAAGTTTATTTGTTATGAACTCTGTACACTGGCCTCAGAATATCTCGGAACCATCACAAGAACGACCTCGGAAACGGTACCCGAACTACGATTTAAAAATCGATTCTTGCAATCTTGGACCAAGAAGAACTACTTGCTGAATGGAAAACAGCTCTCATTGTTCCGCTACATAAGAAAGGTGATCGTCTAAAGTGTGTTAATGTCGTACTTGCTCGACTCATCCCGTTCGCCGAATATATCATCGGTGACTAGCAGTGTGGTTTTCGTCCCAACTGCTCAACCACAGATTAATGCTTTACATTAGAGATAATTCTGGAAAAATGTTGGGACTACAACTGCAGCATTCACCAGCTCTACATTGATTTCAAGACAAAAATATACAAAAATATGATAGCATTATCCGCGACAACTTTTGATCTGCACTCATATGCCTTGGTATATGAGACGGTATAAAGACGCATCAAATTTAAATAATTGAAAAAACTAATTTGGCTAATTTTACAAATTAAATTTCAATAATTAATTAATTAAATTTACTTAAAAAGAGCTTGTGATACAACACTCTACTAATAACTAAAACAGTTTGTGATACAACACTCTACTGACAGCTATGTTATCTTTTCGATTAAAATTTACAAAATAATCTCGATCGAACAAATGATCGAGTATATATAGTCAGATTCTCCGTCTCTTGCTTCTTTTTAGTTATGCTCTTCATCGCACACATTTTGATATATATATGGCAGTACAACCGAAAAAAAATAAGTCCTATATTCGTCCCTGTATGGAGTACTGCTGTCAAGTTTGGGGTGCTGCCTCTGTTTCCATCTTGGCCCTCTTGGACTCTGTTCAAAAGCGAGCTATACGAATTGTGGGTGATCGAACTTTGACATCAAAACTTGATTCCCTACAACATCGTCGCACTGTTGCTGACCTCGTTGTTTTTTACAAATATCGTCATCAGCAGTGCTCAGATGAAATCAGCGGCATCATGCCTCAAACTTATTCTTACCCCCGTTCCACTCGGCAATCGGCTGCCGCAACCAGTGAAACGGTAAAGATCCCGCGCTGTCATACTGGCAGATCGCAGAGAGACTTCTTTGTCCGAACTGCGTACAAATGGAATAGTTGGCCGGAACACTTAGTCTCAGGTGGCTTCAACCCACAGATGTTTAAAAAAAGCGTTAATCTACACCTTAGAACGCCAGTTGTTGTGGGACCCAGGTCTAGACCTAGGTCTTAAAAGGTATTTATGTATTGTTGTGACACATATTCTAAACCCTATTACACAACACATTTTATTAAAAAAAAAAAAAAAAAATTAAAACTTTACCCGTATTATCTCAAATATAATGCAAATATAATGCAATTTCCATATATCATCTCAATAAACAATTTCTCTTGTTACAGATAATAATTCTACTTGATATAAATTTAAACAACCGTATTATGTCTACAACAATATTATGACTACTCTTTACATAGTAAAAATTCTTATTATTATGTAGATTCAACCATGTACTATTAATGACATTGTGTAACGCAATAAAGCAGTTAACTGATAAAAATTACAACATTGGTTGATTGAACTGTTGCACACATAAATATTTTATGTTTGTTGAAATGAATTATTTTAATTTAAAGACCGAAAATGAAATAAATTAGCAAATTATTATTGAACTTCTTTAAATATGAATATTCTTATTTTTAGAGTAAAACTCTAAATAGGCCGCCGTTACAATTGTCTGGTGTAGTTTTTGCACTGGTGCAGTAATCGAACCGTGTTTTTTTAACCAAAATGTAATCTGTGTTACAGTATATGGACTTCCATATCGGTATATGATATTTTGTTTTACGCATTTGTAGGTTACGGATGGTTTTTTGCATAACTGTATTTATATTCAAACATTTGTAGACGAGATTAATTCATGCAATCTAACATCCTTTTTTCTTATGGAGCTGTTAGTAGCCCACGCTAACGATCCACAAATAACTGACCTAAAAGAATAATATTTGATATAGTAAAGAAATCGAATGCCGTAGTTAAGCATACATTTTATTGATCATTTTAGTAAAATAAGAGTAGCATACCGTACAGTCTCTGGCAGTCACTTATAATACATTATTTTTTATTACTAAAGTGGATCATTTGTACTACTTCAAATAAAGATTTTGTAATTTTACTTTTATGGAAACCGTATATCTGAAACCTGTCAGTTATGCCCATATTATTTTAATGATCTAATGAGCTGAACCCTTACAGCTTCAATTTTCTTAAAAAGTTTTTCATTTAGACCCTTGTATGTCAATATAAGAGGTTTTCGGAGAATTTTTCTGGCTGAATCTTAAAGTCGGCCAAATTCGAATAAAGGCAACAGTTTTGTCATTTAATGTCTTTTTAGACAGATTATTATTAGACAGATTATGTCTTTTTAGACAGAATTAGATTAAAATACTGAGTCTATTTTAAGGAATCCGAATTGGATTCTCTTATTTTTGAAAAAAAAGTCATTTCAAAAAAAAATATACATCTAAAATTTAGCTAATACAAAACAGATAACAAATTTTAAATAAAAGGAAACAAAGTCAATTTGTATGAACCAATAATAATTAAAATATATGCATAAAATAAAAATAACTCACTCCCACGTGACTGCAACTAACACAGTTGACTGTTCATCGTTGTATCCACAATCACATTATTCTAAACTCTCGTAACTATGATTTTACCATACCTTTCAAAATTGCTGTGTTCAGCTCAGCTACTTTCATTTCAAAATTGCATTCATTCAGCTACTGATGTCTATAAAAAACCAAATCAGGTCCTTTAACCGTAATGCGTATTTCAATATTGATTCTATATTTCGAACTTCAGCAACATCATTAACTTCCTGGTTACTGGTTTATTCACATTAAACTTATGAATATCCACACTAAACATGCAACGACAAGGAACGAAGCGATCATCATGGAATTGTATAAAATAAATGTATTGAACGGCTACATTATCACTTCACCTGAATCAATATTTTTACGTTTTTTACTTGAATTTGTTTTTTTAGCTCATTTTTCATTTTTAAATTTTAAATTAAATCATTTTCACCCAAACTCATTAAATTGAAAACAAATAAATAAAACTAAAACACCTCAATATTCGAATTAAGTCACATATAATTTTATTTTAGATTATTTAGTTATATGAAACTATATTACATTAATAATTAGTTTTAAGACTATATGAATTTACATAATCAACCCGATCGAACAGTTGATCGATTATTTATAGCTAGATTCTCCATCTCTTGCTTCCATTTGATTATTCTTTTCATTGCATACAAATTTAAAATTCGTTTCATCTTAATATAAATGCAAGTCAACCCATTTCACACACCATTTCAATAAACAATTTCTCTACAACTACGGACAATAATTCTACGATCCATAAATTTGAACAACCGTATTATATCTAGATGTAATACTATGACTAACATTTACAAAAAAAATTTTCATTTATGTAGACAGAAACGTGTATTATTAATTGATATTGTGTGACGCAACAAATCAATTAACTAAAAAAAATGTTTAATGTTTGTAGAAATTTAAAGAGTGGAACCGAAATAAAATAGCAAATTGTTAGCGAATTTCTTTAAATATGAATATTCCTATTTTAGAGGAAAAATCGAAATAGGCGGTCGTTACAATGGGCATATCAAAACTAAATCTAATCACTAAAATCGAACGAGTATATTTTGATAATATATCTGTCAATCGTCTATATATATATATACATCAATATCATATGGTTATATGGTCACCCTTTATCTCAAAATAGACTTTGAATACATATCCTAACATTTTGAAAATCTTTTGTTTTAGCTTGATGTTCCTTATAAATTATCGAATACTCAATGCAAAAACTCTTTACTTTTGAACCTGAAACATAGTAAAACCTAGTTACACTACACTTTAACCATATGAAATGATTCGAGTAGGACTGAAAAAGAACCACAGATTTACTTTAAACCATAACTAGTCTAAGGCAAACACCAAGATTTTGAAATCAAACATTGTCCTACACTAATTTGAATAATTATAGAGTAACTCTTTAAAAGAAACCTACATTTAAACTGTTTAACATGGATTAAAAACGCTTTATATTTCCTTGAAACAACACACCCATTTATCATCCTACAACATAATTACTCTGTCAATCATAATAAAACTCGTACCTCACTTTTCCACAGAAAAAAAATCGTTTAATTTTTTCAACCCTTAAAATGAACACAAAAAAGACTTCCCTTCCAAATAAATTCTTTTGTCTTTACGTTACGATGAATAGTACTCGTATCTCCCTACTCGTACACATATCGCCGCTACCCAACAATAAAACATTAAAATCCAAATGACAGTGTGTTTTTGATTACGCTTTTACGTTAAAGGCTCATAATCCTATTTACTGTTATATTGTAGTAACTGAACGAGTATTATGTTTTCAGTTTTTCTCAAGTTAATAAAAACAACAACAACATTAAAATTTAGGGGTAGTAGACTACGTTGATTTTTTGAATGTTTGTTTGTTTTAGCTTAAAATTCAAATCAAGAATTTATTTAACAAAATAAAAATTTAAATAAATATTTTCACCGTCGTTTTTCCTCATCTATGGTAATTCTTTGAAATTTTTGATTGATGGGTTGTTTGTGTAATAGTCTAATTCACTTGTCAACTGACTATAAAAATTATGTAGAAAATTAATGTTTTTTGTTAAAAGCTTTGTAGTGAGTTTCTACCTAATTTTTTTTTAATTTAAAACCAACGACAAAATTTGTTAAAAACTTTTAATCGTCCTTAAGAAGCTTAAGTGTGTAAATTCCATAACCACAAATGTTTCAAACAATTTTTTTCTATGATTTTTTTCTGCATGTAATTAGGAAAATTAATTTCACTTTAACAAAGTTTCCAGCGGAACAGTTTTTTTTATAGATTCAACTACTTTTAAAATAGTACATTATGATGCTAGGACGTAAAGCTAAAGATTTTGGACGGATGTGGAGTTTGCAAATCGAGGCGCTAGCCGAGATTTGCACCCACATTAAGTCCAAAATAGCTTACGTCCGTGCATCATATACTATTTTTTATTCGCCGCAAGCAAAATATTTTAAGAAAAGTTGTTTATTCTAAATTAAAGTTATAAATTTTCATAAATTTTAAAATAAAAATATGTGGAACAAGTAACCTTTGACAAAATATTTTTTATTTTTTCCAAATTATTGTGTAGCTATGACAACAAATGATAACAACTATTTTAATTGGATAATCAAATTTTGAACTAAAGGGTTGCTTTGATAAAAAATTTTATTTTTCATAGAATTTAAACAAATACAAATGCTTTTTACTTTTTTGGACGTAACTATGACAACAAAATAAATAGTTGAAAAGTGATACTTTAAAGCTGCAAATCACAGTAATAAAGTAACACTTTAATATGTAGGCGAATAAAAAATATTTTTTATGTAATTTTATTTACGTTTTCTTTTATTTTTTATGCAAGTTAAGGGAAAACAGTTATTGCTCTTTGATAAACTAAAAGCTTGAGAGTTTTTATACTTTTTCTCGTCTTTTTTTTATAAAATAAAATAGGGAAAATTCAAAGTGAACAAATGAATGAAATTTGTGAAGGAAATAGGAAATATTATTAGAGATGCTTTGATTAATTATTATAATGCTATCTGAAAAAGTAAGTAAATTTAATTATTTTTGATTTTATATTTGAAAAATATTTGAATAGCTCTAATATTTAAAGTTTTGTCAGTTAGAGATTATAAGAACTCAAAAACATAACATTTCATAAATAGTTTTAGCAACATTGTTTGCTTGAAGGTGATGATGAACGCTATTTAAAACGTTTGTAGATTGAACCGGTCTGCGATCCTATTGATTTGGGAAAACATTCAATTTATATGCTATTTGAAAAATATTCGTTTTTAATTCTGTCATGTGTTGCACTAAATCAAGTTTTGATGTCAATTTTTTTCATCAGTTATGAATATGTATTTTTTCATTAGAAAAAATACATTATACATGAAAATTATACATTTTTTATGTAGAGTATATTAAAAACTATCAATTCGAAATACTCATACCATGCACCGTAGAATATCTGAACTCTACTAAATTTATTCTATGTTAAGAATCTTGAACAAAAGTCATTTTATAAGATAAATCAAATTGTAGCACAATTTAAAAAAACTTAACTAATTACTCAGGATCAATTCACATATTTGATATTAGAGAGTTTTGCTGCTTTCACTCTGCTGATTTCTGTCTTTTTTTATGATTATCATTTATGACATTTTGTTGACTTTTGAAATTAAATAATCAACATTTGATTGCAAGAGCAAATTTGTGATTTTCCGAAAACAAATATTATTAGGGACCGAAACATATGAAAAATAAATTTTTTAAAGATCTCGTAGGTCAAGAATTTTTTTTTAAGATTGTTCCACAATTTGAAAGTTCCAACCTTACCCTTAAACATACCAACACTTAATCATAGCTTTTTTTTGTTCTAAAGATATTAATTTTTAAAGATGTGCATCTTGGATCAAAAATTTTAGTTTTAGATGAAATTTGTGATCTGGTGGACCGACGCTGAACGCGACCGTTTTTGATTTTAGTTCGACTAAGCAAGTGCTTCTTTGAATAATGTGAAATAAAAAGGGTTTATGTATTTTTTAAAGACTTCATGGAAATTCATATTTAGGGTAACTTTAAGAAAAATTCAAGAGAACTGTTTTATGTGTGTTGAGAAATTCATTGAAGAACCTAATTTGTTTTTACACTGTTAAAAATATTATGAAATAAAATATTTAAAGATGGCGCTTTGCCGTAAGTCAAGCATCGTGTGATTTTTTTCACATATCAAATTTCCAACCTTAACATAAATCGTGACAACATTCAAAGAAAGAGTTTGTTTTTGTTCTAATAATATTAATTTTAAAGAATGTGCATCTCAGGCCAGACATTTTAGTTTTAAGACCAAAATGTTTGACCTAATATGCACATTTTTAAAAATTTATATCTGTAGAACAAAACAAAACTCTTTCAATTTGCATGTTTTAGTTCAAAGTTGGAACTTTTATATTGTAGAAAAAAAGATAAAAAAATTCTTGGCCTACGACTTCAGCGCCATCTTTAAAAATTGTATTTCTTAATATTTTTTACAGCGTACACAAAACGCTTACTGTGTATTTTTATTCAATAGGCCAGTGCTTTACTTGTTCAACGTGAGCAGTTGATGAGCCGTTTTTTTTGCAATTTTATTTCAATGTTACCCTGATTTTGAATTACCAGAAATCTTTCGAACCACTCTATTCTCAAAGAAACGAATTTATTAATATCAAGTAAAGTTTTAGTAAAGAGTTGAACAAAATCATTAAATTAAGTGGAGTTATCATGTTTGTAGACAAAAACTTGGAATGGAACTTTTCTTTTCGTTTAATGTTTCTATGACCAAAAAACAGAATGACCTAGTTTTTAACTCTTTTCTATTGTACATAAATTTTCAGACTCGCATTAGCATATACATTAGCATAATTTATTATAAAATTAATCAAATATATTAATACTATGCACGATTTTTTCCCTAATCATATTTGCAAAACATTACAACATAACAATTTGTTTTACAAGAACAATAAAACCATTCCTTCTATTATACAACAGAAAACTGACCATCTTATTGTAAATTCAAATAATGTAAATATGTTTCCACTCTTTAGCATGAAATGTTAATAAAAAATAACACGAATATAATTAATATAAATTAAACTAACAAATTATTTGTTTTTTTTTTCTATTTAATTTTATGGTTTGTAATGGATAGTCTGGGCTAATGTCTGAACCCAGTATATTATAGTCTCAGATTTATTGGTTTTCATTTTTTTTTTATTCACCTGTACCGCGCGTAATAGTTTCCCATCCATTCACCTTCAATAGCCGTATTTTTATAGTCCCCGTAACCCGTAGTTCCTTATTTTTCCTAGACCCCATTTAAATTTTCAATAGTTGGACCGACCATATGTGAGAAAACCAAAAGATTTTTGCACTGATTACGCTGGTTTGATATGTTAATTAATCTAATATAAGATTGGTTGGTTTTAATTAATTAATAATTATCTTTAAAGATCATCCATATTTTTATTTTACAACACCCTAAAAATGACGTGCGCTATGGTTACATTCAATATACTATTAAAGTTTGAATTCTCTAAACATCAACCGTAATTAAACAACTAACTTTTTTTGAACCCTAAGTCGGCTGTGCGTATTTTTCCAGTCATCAACATTCAACGATTTAATATCTCGTTTTTGTTAAACATTCTATTGTCTTATTTTCTTTCAAAATGATTTTTCCGTTTCACTATAATGTGATTCTGGATTATAGTTTTGCATTTGATTCATTTTGAATTCAATGGTGAATGTTGTTGATGTGTCGGAAATATTTTGTGTTACAACCTTGTCGTTGTGCAATAGTATCAAATAACGAACGGTTTTGTGTAATTTTGAAAAATTCCCAACAATTGAAAACTTGATGGAAATTAATTTCCAAAACACCGTATTCGAGTTTTTTCGAGACAAAAATTTTTGGCTATATAATACGGCTCTGTCAATTATTAAAATCTCTTAGTTTATTACATTTGCGTGGTGATGGTTATGGTCACATAGTCATTCCGTCCGGTTGACTTTCAAAAATCATAGTGCAAGTTATTTGTGAGTTTAAATTTAAAACAAAAAAAAATTTTATATGTTGTGTGCCGTTCTGAATCATACAAAGAAAAAAAAAATTAATGAATTTGTAAAATTGTTAACGCAAAAAAAAAATCTTTATATGTTTGTGTTGTGCCCACTATAATAATGTGCCGTAAAATCAACAAGCAAAAAAATTGCATTAAATCTACGTAGTACAAAATATTATAATCAATATTAAATTTGGTGAGTGCCAATATTTCCATTAGTTGAATTTGTTTGTATTTAGTATCACTGAGTTAGTCCAATTTAGTCAAAAATTTATATGTGCAAGTTAAAACAAATTGATATGTTTTGTGACGTAACGAAAACTGTACGCGCGCTATCATCCTAATGTTAATTATTTTTGACATAAATGTTTTAGTGATAATTAAATGGAATTATTGTGACTAACTATTAAAATATATATTTTTTTGTGGAATATATTTTGTATCCACGTATTTCTCTTAAAATTTAAGTAGAACAATTGTTTGTACTAATTAAAAGTTTTTAACTCAGTTGAATGAGTCCTATTTTTTTGTAAAACTTAAATTATTTCGACTGCCGAAGATTTAAGAAGGTACGATAAATATTATAAATTCGAACTACTATATTATGTAAAAGAAAGATGTATCTTATTTATTAGTTGTGTATTTGTTTAAATAGACAATCGAATTGTAACAAAATATGATTACAGTTATTATGCTAAATGAACGTATGCTGTATTTTATTTTCTATTGAACGTCGTGGAATTTGATAACTTGTGTTATGATAACATAAAAAAAATGGTTTATTTTTATTTGTGATTCTGAAATTTACCAAATTTAAATGGCAGTACTATTTTGAAGTTGGATGTTGATGTGAATAAATTAATACTATGATGCAAGATCCAAATTATAAAAAAGGCCGGAATATGACGTCCTTCAACGATGAGGCCACAATATCATCATCCGCCGTATCAATATTTTGGCGGTTACTACTGTAGGTTAGTGCAACTCAGCATTGGCATCAGGTTTTTGGCTGTTGCTATCGTCTATTATAACTGTTTCGACACACCAATAATACAAAATTTTCATTTAATTACTGCCGTATCGCTTCATTATCATTGTTACAACTTGGTTACAGTTATACTTCAACGAATAATTTAACGGGTGTGGTTACAATTGATTACCTTTGGGATTTCAACGCATACGTCAACCATTACTTTTGCCGTATTGCTTCACTATCATTGTTACAAAATTATTACAGTTATCCTGCACGTATAGTTTAACTAGTGTTGGTACAATTTGTCACATTGTTTGGATTTCAACGCATACGTCAACAATTATTCTTTTTGCCGTATTGCTTCACTATCATTGATACAAAATTATTACAGATATACTGCAACGAATAGTTTAACTGGTGTTGGTGCCATTTACTACAAGTTTTGGATTTCAACGCATACGTCAACAATTATGTTTTGCCGTATTGCGTTCCCATCATTGATACAAATTGTCACCGTTCGATTTCAATAAATAGTTTGGCTAGTGTTGGTACACTTATTTTTGATTTCAACGCATCCTGCCACAACTACATTTCAACGCATTCGGCTTAATTGATTGCAAGTTTATTTAACGTTTCTATGTACCATTTTTTTTTTCTCACAACGTTATCATTGTGTTCAACGTTTTATTCAACAAAATCCTTCAACGCTGATGCTTGCAAGTTTACGGAATGGTTCTACTTGTCATTTGCTGCAACAACGTCATCCATTAACGTTTCTACGTCACGTTTTATTTAATAGAATTGTTTGCTGATTGCCAGTTTATTTAACATTTCTACATAACCATTTATTCATTGTTTATAAGAACAACATTACTTACCGCTGATGATTGCTAGTTTATTGAACGTTTCTACTCATCATATTTATTCAACAATGTTATCATTTAACGTTTCTAATTAACGTTTTACTCAACAACATTACTTACCGCTGATGATTGCTAGTTTATTGAACGTTTCTACTCATCATATTTATTCAACAATGTTATCATTTAACGTTTCTAATTAACGTTTTACTCAACAACATTACTTACCGCTGATGATTACTAGTTTATTGAATGTTTCTACTCATCATTTTTCTTCAACAATATTATCATTTAACGTTTCTAATTAACGTTTTATTCAACAACATTACTTACCGCTGATGATTACTAGTTTATTGATCGTTTCTACTCATCATTTTTCTTCAACAATATTATCAGATAACGTTTCTAATCAACGCTTTATCCATCGAAATTCTCCAACGTGACCAGCGTACCAATGGAAGGCTGATGGAATCGGAATAGGAGGTCAGGAATTAATCGTGGGGTGAGTACACTCAGTTTGTTTTTTTTTATTTTTTTTTAATTAAGGTGGGGGGTGTGAATGGGTGTAAAAGGGCGTGTCAGAGATTGAATCGGGACATGCTAGTCGTCGAATGTGTGGGTGAATGTGTGACGTGTGAGTGTGTGGGCGTCTGAGAGTGAATGTAGGGGTTGGGCGTGGTGATCGTGGATCTTTCGCCCATGGCGTCGCCAGAGTCTCCATTTTTCCACTTGTATTTCTTTCCATTTCTGCAGATTTTCGTAAATAGCGTACATTTCTGTATTTGTGCTGAAGTAGCAGGTATTACTCTATCAAACCCGCGATGGCTGAGTCTTAGTCGTGATGGCTTTAAACTACTCAAGGTACGCTTCCTGCTATGCCACTCTCATTGGTTCGCCACTGAGAAAGCGCTTCATTACAAATTGGCGCCCAACGTGGGGCTCCTCTAAGGGTTTCTACAGTGATGTAGGACCCTGGAGGAGTCCCTCCATGTTTACACAAAATTTGAAAAAATTTTTTTTGAAAATTTTTTTTCATGTTAATTTTCAAGTTGCACCCAACAATAGTAAGAGACTCTGGCGGCGTGGAAGCAGTTCCCTGCTTCACACGCGCAGGAGCGAAGGAAGTCTGAGATTCCTCAGACTTTCCTTCGATGGGGTTTTGCGTCCCCACGCCTCCAGCTACAACTCTCCTTTTTGTATTTTGATAACGCAAGGGTGAGAATGGTTCTTCGGAATCATTCTCAATGGGCTTTACAAACCCACGGACCCTAGTAACGGCTGGGTTTCTTACTGGCACGGGGAATGCCGGGGGTGACCGGGTGCCAGGATTAGATATTTGTGAAATGGCGTATACGCCTATCACATCCATCCTGGTCATCTGGCCATGCTCTGGGTTCGCTGTGACAGTGAGATTCTCAGCTGGGCTAACTGCTCCATAACGTTAGAGTCCCCTCCCTGGAGCGTTAGCACCCTATGGTCTGAGTTGTCCGGTTCTCGCGAATGATACTGGGGAACATCTTCTAAAGCAGTTCGATATCAACTGCTGAGGGAAGATGTTCGCCCAGCCTTCATGTCGCGAGTTAATTGGATTAACTCAGATCATAGCACCTCGCCCGTATGTGTTGGTGGTGTGGATCGCAGTTGGCAGGTGTTGATGATCGAATGGTGGTCCAGAGGATTTATCTTCTGGCCATCCCGTCAGCACTTGTCAGCTGGGTGAGATCCCATCAGCACATACCCCTTCTTATTCCTTTCCCACCCTACCTTTTCCCATCCTTTTACCTCCGCTCTTCTTCCCTTCTCCTTTCTGATTTCCCATCCTTTAACGTAGCATAATTTTACTTTTCTTTGGTCCCAAACAAACAAAAACATCTTAAAACAACAACAAATAATGAAAGACCGGCGATCACCCCTTCCAGCCCCATGTGTGGTGAACTTCCCCCAGGATTGGTCCGTCTGTCCTCCGTCCACAAATAAATAAATAACAAAAAAAAAAAGGAAAATAAATATTTATTATTGTGTAAATAGCAAATAAATAAATATAATAATAAATAAATAAATAGAATAACCAATAAATAAATATAATAATAAATAAATAAATATTTAATAAAGAAATAAATAAGTATTTATTAATTAAATAGTTAATAAATACATAAGACGGCAAAACAGCTGATAATATTGGGAACTAAATTTTTTTTTTCTCAATATATTTTAGATGCCAGCACAAAAAAATAAATATTAAACAAATAGATTATACATCAAGAATACGTATTTAAACCAAATATAGGAATTAATAATATATCAAATAAGGAAAACGAAGAGTATTCAACTCAAATAAATAAGCATCAAGAATAAGAAAATTATACCGGAAAACCAAAAATTTTATTCACCAATTTAAAGCTAACCTGGATAGAAGACTACAATTCGATTAATATTAGGTATAGATTGTTAGATTTAATCTTGTTTGTATATTTTCGTTTAAGGCATGATAGGCTAAGTTTTTTTTGTATTTTTGTTAAATTTTGAAACACATTTGCTTGTCGAACCGGTAGGCTTGCCGCACTTTTTTTTGTTTTCCCTTTTTGATTTTCGATTCGGGGAATTTCTGAGCCGCCCGAAATCGATTCGGAAATTTTTGTTTAATCCCCCGCCGACAATAGTGTAGGATATTAATTTTCACGCATTTTGCTTCATAATTTTTGTTCCCCACTTACCTCGTTAATAACAGTATAACTTACCTGTTTTTTTTTTTGGGCTTCATTTTCGCGTTTGTTTCACCAGATTGAACTGCTGCCCGTTAAAGAAAAAAAAAAAAAAAAAAAAAAAAAACAAAAAAACAAATTTTTCCTGATTGTTCACACATCAACAACGTAAGTAGTAATAGATATTTCATTCTTGATTACCCTCGGCGATAGCCCGTTTTACAAGTTTCTTAATCCATACATTGGACGAAGTGGTCAGATATCGCACAGCTGGTTAAGGGTTTGAATAACGAAATTTCCATACAACTCTCTAATATATTTCAAGTACTAAAATATTGTAATAAAGTATTTTTGTCTGGTAATAATTAAATTGTTTATTCGTTTTCAACGTTTGCAATAAGTAACACTTGGCTAGTGTAACAATTTTTCTCCCTATACTTGTCTTTATTGGTCTGGTCCTGTACGGCGGTTTGAGTTTTCATAATGTCAGCGGCTGATAAGATTGACGTTCTGGACAGGTCCAGCTCTTGTGCTGTTTGTCAGCACGAAATAGTGCCGGCCGACGTAAAACTCCTCACTCGGTGTAACCACCTCTTTCATGACATCTGCCTCAACGACTGGTTGTTGCAGAATAGCACCTGCCCGATTTGTCGAGCCGCTTGTGAGCGTGCAGAATTACAGAGGTTACCTCGAGGGAGGGAGAAAACTAATGATACAATGGTGCCACCACCACCGCGACCGGTGACCCGCTCTATTACCGCAGGCTGGCAACGTCGTTCCAGTACCGGAATTCAACCCTCGTCCACTCCCTTGGCAAACCGTCTCCCACCATCTCGACTCGCCGATGAAGTGCGAGGGAATATAGCTCAAAGATCTCCCATATATGGTGCCGCTGCAGCGGAAGATCCAGGTTTTCAGGAAGCGGTAAATGCTCACATCGATCGGGAAATTTCAAGAATTAATCACTCAATGATGCAATCACGTGCTCCAGCACCTGAAGTGTTGTTACCCCTAGCACATAATGCAGTATCACCCACCACCCCGCGTCATCAAACGGTTCATTCCGGAAATTATACACCAGTGAATGCGTATATGCGAAATAATGTACCAGTACCACCATTGTTTGCTGAGCCTCCTCCTGCTCTTGCTCCAACTAGAATGAGAACACATCTCGAGCAGCACTCTACAACAATTAGAAATTGGAACGTAACGTTCTCGGGTAGACCCGATGGTCTGGATGTTGAAGCATTCATCTTCAGGATAGAGCGGCTGACAGAGATGTGTTTAAATAGCGATTTTACTATTGTCACCCGTTGTCTGTACCTGTTATTCACAGATCGAGCAGCTGATTGGTTCTGGAGATATTTTCGCCAGAACCGACAGCTTATTTGGACTGACTTATGTCATGCTCTTCGAATAGAATTTCAGGACAGGCAGACGGACGAAGAGGTAAAGGAGCGGATGAGGGCCAGAAAACAGCGGCCCACTGAATTGTTTGACGAATTCTTACAATCAATTTATCGACTGGCAGATAAACTTCGAGTACCGATGTCGGACGCCGAGTTATTATCCTTGATACGCAACAATTTACGATTGGAAATTAGGAGGGAACTACTTTATGTCACCGTTTATGGTCTGGAACATCTGCGCCAGCTCTGCCGTGATCGCGAAAAATTATGGGCCGAGTCAATAACCAGACCACGAGATTATAATATTAGACCATCTAGACCGGTGTCAGAAGTGGACTTGGATCGTGAATTCTCACAAATTCAAATTAGCGAATTGCCAACTGAACCGTTACCAATTACATCTAACGAACTCGCGGCAATACAGCCCGCCCCTAATATGAGACGAATAACCAGTTCAACTATTTGTTGGAACTGTAAACGACCTGGTCACCGGTGGCACGATTGTCGTGAATCACAGCGATTGTTTTGTTGGGGATGTGGGAAGGACGATGTGTTGTGTCCTAATTGTGAAAATTGTCAGGGAAACCGAAGGGGGGGCCAGAATCCCAACACCTTTTCTCGCTCCCAAGACCTGTCTTAGATTCATCTAAGACCAAATTTAATTTGTCTCCTGATCCTTCAAATATTTCATCAACTAGTCCCAATAACCTATTAGTACACAATACACTGTTGAACCGAGCTTCAACATCCAATTTGATAGAACACTCTTGGAATACTCTACCTGTAAGTATTTCAAACAGAGACGAAACAGATAATAATTCCATTATCGTCACCCCTGAAACACCGATTACAAATGCGACTTTTAATGATTTGGTACCCACTCATGATACTGATATGAAATTATTGAAACGAACACCCGTTCATACTGAACCACCTCCATTATGGACCAAAATCAAATCGTTCCAACAACGATTGAACGAATACCTGAAGGTGCGCTCAAACATATTTGTCGATTCATTATCATCTTTGAAAATTCCATCGCGCTCTGCGCTCCGTTCTCGTATTTATTGGCAACAACGTCATTTGTTTAAAACTAAAACCATTTCCTCTATTGTGAAATTGGACAACGATGTGAGATCTTATGCCACAGTGTCAATATTGGGTAAACAACATACTGGACTGTTGGATAGTGGAGCGTCCTTGACTGTAATTGGTGGTGATTTTGCTAAAGAAATCGTACAGACTCCAGACCTTCTGACTTATTCGTCTGCCGTAGTTCGTACTGCCGATGGCCAAAGACAGAAGATCTTGGGGTTTGTAAAAACAAAGATTTCATTTATGAACCAAGTCAGAACCCTGGACGTCTTCATTATCCCGTCTTTGACTCAAAATCTATATCTAGGTATAGATTTCTTTAACGCTTTTGGTTTGTTTAACCCGATATTTAACTTACCTACATTTTCGACTACGGAGTCAGGAATTTCAGAATTGTCTATGGACAATCAAACACGTCTACAAAACACTATTCAGCTTCTACCATCATTTTCAAAAATGGGTCTGGGTCGAACACATTTGTTGGAACACGTTATTGATGTGGGGACTGCAGCTCCCATCAAGCAACGACACTATCCAATATCGCCCGCCATTGAGAAACTGATGGGAGAAGAACTGGATAGGATGTTGTCTCTGGGTATTATAGAGGTTTCAAACAGCCCATGGTCAAGTCCGGTGGTCTTAATTCGCAAACCTGGGAAGAATCGTCTTTGTTTGGATAGTAGAAAGGTCAATACAGTTACTAAGAAGGATGCTTACCCCCTTCCACAGATAGATGGGATCTTGAGTCGTCTGCCACAAAGTAATTTCATTTCCAGTTTGGATCTGAAAGACGCTTTCTGGCAGATACCGTTAGAAAAACACTCCCGAGAGAAAACTGCTTTTACGGTCCCAGGGCGGCCATTGTATCAGTTCGTAAGAATGCCTTTCGGACTGTGCAATGCGCCGCAAACAATGACCAAATTGATGGACCAAGTAATTCCTCCACATCTCAAGTCGTGCGTCTTCGTATACTTGGATGATCTTCTAATAGTTACAGATACCTTTGAGGCCCATCTGAAACTGTTAGAAGATATCTCCCAGTGTCTTAGACGTGCGAACTTGACGATAAACGTGGAAAAAAGTAAGTTTCTCTTGCCGGATGTAAAATATTTGGGATATGTTGTGGGAGGTGGTACGTTGAAAATTGATCCTGATAAAACTCTAGCTATTTCCGAATTTCCTACACCGCGTACGTCCAAACAGATTCGACGTTGCCTGGGTATGGCGGGTTATTATCGCCGTTTCATATCTGATTTCTCTGCTATGTCCTCTCCAATGTCAGATTTGTTGAAGAAAAATTCTAATAAATTCGTATGGACACCAGAAGCTGAAATAGCATTTATAAATCTCAAAAATGCTCTCATATCAGCACCAGTCCTCATAAACCCCGACTATACTAAACCTTTTACTCTCCAGTGCGACGCTAGTAATGACGGTATAGGCTGTGTATTACTTCAGTGTGACATGGACGGTATGGAACATCCCATAGCGTACATGTCCAAGAAACTAAATTCTGCGCAACGCAATTACTCAACTAGTGAGAAAGAGTGTCTAGCCGCCGTACTGGGAGTAAAAAAATTTAGAGCGTATGTCGAGGGCCAGGCCTTTAAGATCATAACTGACCATGCTTCATTAAAATGGTTAATGCAACAAAAAGACCTTTCTGGTCGATTGGCTCGTTGGAGCTTGAAATTGCAGGGTTATGTCTTTGATATTGAGTACCGAAAAGGAAATTTAAACATAGTTCCAGACACTCTATCAAGACGTGACTCTGTTGACGTCATTTCTGAATTATGTCCAGTGCCTGAATTAGATCTTAATTCCCCTTTCTTCAACACTTCTCGATATTTGGAGTTGGTAAATCTGGTTACCGAAGCAGACGGTACATTGCCTGATCTGAAAGTAATTTCTGGTCGGGTTTATAAACGATTGGCTTGTCTAGATCTTGATATTCCTTCAGAGGGTGAGGTTTGGAAATTGTGGTTACCTGAGGAATGCACTGACGAGTGTATTGCAAGGGCCCACAATCCTCCTACCTCATCTCATGGAGGTCTAGCAAAAACCTTGTATAACATTCGTAAATTTTACTATTGGCCTCGTATGTATACCCAGGTTAAATCTTACATAGGAAATTGTAAGACCTGTAAAGAAATCAAAGCGACTAATGTTCCACTTCGTGCTCCCATGGCGTCGCCAGAGTCTCCATTTTTCCACTTGTATTTCTTTCCATTTCTGCAGATTTTCGTAAATAGCGTACATTTCTGTATTTGTGCTGAAGTAGCAGGTATTACTCTATCAAACCCGCGATGGCTGAGTCTTAGTCGTGATGGCTTTAAACTACTCAAGGTACGCTTCCTGCTATGCCACTCTCATTGGTTCGCCACTGAGAAAGCGCTTCATTACAGGTTGGGTATAGGTTGTGATATCATCTACCAAACCATCATTACCAAATATATTTTGTCTTTAAAATAAATAACTTAATAGCTTTGAAGTAAAATTAAGTTAAGAATTAAGGGTTACCCATATTTTTTTAAACTCGTAGCGATATAGGACCCTGATTTCATGAAACATGACTTGGCTTATACGTTTCGAATTAGGTATGGTGAAGGTTTGGCACTATAAACTCTGGTTTTTCACCTACAATAAGTTTTTGTTTAATATTCAAGTACGTCAGTATGCACACTCTACTTCTAACCCCTTCTCATATGCGCTTAAATACGATAAAATGTTTATTTTTGCATTCCTTTACGGTTTCGACCTTTAAGAATATGCCCTCAAATAGATTTTTAAAAATTAGAATCATTTTTGGAGTTCCAACGATTTTTGTGACGCGGCTACTTGCGTACTTCTTTCATACTCCATATATACTTGGACATTTATAATCCAAAGACCATTATAATTTAGTTTGCTTAGATGCCCTCCTTTGGCGTTTGCTTTTTGTTTAGCAGTGTTCTTAGTACAGCTTTATCATCAGCAAGGGTACCAAACAATCGTAATAAACTCTCTCTGAGTATCGGTAGCTCACCACCTGAGCATCAGATGATGATCCATCCCCTGCAAATAGAAAAAGCCAATTTGAGCAAAATTAACTCAATTTTCTATAATGTTGGTACCCAGCTTTATGCTATACTACTGGAACAGGCGCTGCTGGTACTCTTAATTCTTCCACCCAGCTATCACTGTCACGTTGGATACCCCGAAGAAAGCATTCAAAGCCCCACTGTCATCCAACCTGTAGAAGGGGTGATCATTAGGTAAACCAATTCCAATTTCGAAAACAATCGCCACCACTAGAGACGACAGAGATAATTAGAAAAAAAACCTAATTCTAAAAAAAATTTAAATATATATATTTAAGATATTTATTTTAAAATTGAATATTTAGTTTATTTATTTTGTAAAAGTTTTATTCATTTATTTAATAAAAATGATTTATTTAATTTATTTGTTTATTTCATTTCACCTCCCGATATATGAGAGAGGCTCAGCAGCTGGTCTAGATTTCAGCCCAAATGTCTGCATCTACATGTCATATACTTTGTCCTTCCATTCATAACCTAAGAAAAAAATTAAACAGTAAGAAAAGAAAAAAAAATTAAAAACTAACATCGTTCCTGGAGGCATACCACGAGTTCCAGCACTTAGATTTGTTCTCTTCACAAACCAACTATTTTAACGCGATGGTTGATAGTCATACGACCATTAAAATTGTGAAGTGAGGCTGAAGTTGAAGATTTGTTCTTCCCAACAAGAACTTGCGTTTAAGCTACCACTTCACTCTGATTAAAGAGTGATTAGCGCTGGAGAATGGCACTTGAATGTCACTATATTGACTACCCAGTGTCATCCTCTTTTACTTAACACTCCTCCGAGTGAAGTCTTAGCTACTAACGGAAGAAAACTAAAACTGATAAACAAATTTACCAATGTCATTTGGTCGATCGCATGTCAGAGCAACAGATGTGATCCACGACCAAAGGAACCTGTTAAGAAGGTTAAGCTCTCCTCGATCCTTTCTTAGAGGCACAAGATTGCGAGAATGATGACAACAGCCTTCCGCTCATTCATCTGAGTGAGAGCTTTCAGTTCCAGCCGTCATCCTCGCGGCATCCTTTCGGGCTAAAGTCATGACTACGCTGCGATGTTAAACACCGATGTTTGTTTCGGTGTTGCACAAACATTTCAATTTAAAAAAAAATTTAACTTTCCAAAAACAGCAGCTCAAAAAGAAATCTAAAAAGAACGAAAAAAGTATAACATCAAAAATATCAAACAAAAATCGAAATATCAAAAAATGTCCAAAAATTCGGAACTGTGCCTCAAATTTAAAACGAATTTTTCTCGAAACCAATTTTATTGGAGGTGCTCAACATGATACCGCAGGTTCTACTTGAACGATTTACTTGAAATTTGGTGGAAATCTTCTTTGTTTAACACTCTATAGTTTGGTCTTTGGATTTTTAAATGTGTTTTTAAAAAACTCGGAAAGGTAAAAAATCAGGGGTAAAAATTTTTTTTTCAAATCGTCGCCATTTTCTGAATTTTTTTTCCAAGGGCCGAACCATAGCGACATCTTTTTTAATGACAAATTTTATAAGCATTTTATTTCAGAACACTACAAGGTTTGAAACTACGTAGAGCAGATACACATTTTTTTACAGCCCTTATGTTCATAACTTTTCGAATTTTTGCTTTTTTTATTTTGTGATTTTCTTTTGTATTCTTGAAATGTCAATAATCATTCTGTACAAAAATGTTTTTTATTTTTTTATCTGATTCTAAAATATGCCAAAAATTTAGCCCTTTAGACCAGAGAAGGTCTCTTAAGTATATATACCAAAATATATACAATATACCAAACTAAGATTCATTACAAGAAATTTTATAAATGTATTCCATTATGGTAAATTTTACTTAAAACAACTATAGTTTTGGCGTACGTTTGCTAAAGTATGCTGGTGGTTAACCCGAAAGCGTTCTCCTCTGTCTGTAAACAACTTTACGATAAACGTACACTCATTAGAAGAAGAATATTCGTAGATTAATATTATTATTTGAAAAATCTCGGTCATAATTAGGTCACAAATTAAATATCAGATGAAATTATGTGCAGTAACTCCTTCTTCTCTTCCTCTCCTAATATTACTTGTTTGAAGCACAAACAACAGCTGTTTCACTATTAATTTAGCTCCGCTTCTCAAAGAAATCAAATCCGCAAAAAATAGTTTACCAAACTATTGTAATAAACTTCGTCCAGAATGGGTTAATTTAATTTAATCATAAATAACCAATACGTTCCGCCTAAATGTTTTCTACATTCTATGGCAAAGATGAATCAAAAGTTAACTCCCTTTAACAAATACATTTTGCATAAATTAAATTTGAGTTCGCTAATACAAATGCAAGTATGAATGAAAACAGGTGTGGCCTATTCAAGATGTACGGACTACGTAGTATTGATTTCTAGTGGATTATAGAAGTTTCGATTTATTTATTTTTCGATATAAATAAGCGAACAAAAATATCAGATAGGCAGTTTTAATTTTGCAATTAAAAGTGTTTTACAAATATTCGAAAGTATAAGGAATAATCGGTGGTACTTGAGCCTGGGTACTAATAGTGAAAGAATTTGAACCTAGTGGAATAGTAAATACAGATTTTACGATTCCGACTCTCATTGATTCAAATTGTGGAAAGCGGTGAAATCTATCGTACACAAATTGGAGACCTTAGATTTTATTGTAATTAAAATCGGAAGCTGCTGTAATTTGTTGACAAATAAAGTTTGAGATTTTGTTAACCAAAGATCCGTCTTTTTACTGTCATATTTTCTCAATAATCGAAAAGAACCAACGAAGAGTCGTTACAGTGGTGTCAGAAGTGGGATTATTGAAACAATGGTCAAGACAGTAAATATTAGTGATCTCAGCCAGACCCTGCTGAAGGATGAGTTGAAGAAAAGGAATGCTCCAATCCATGGAACGAAGGCAGAACTTGCATTCCGGCTGCGTAAAGTTTTAGAAGAAGCAGGCCAAAACACAGAGGTCATAGAAATAGAGCCGGATGAAGCTCCGGTTCAGAATGTCCCAGCAATTGATCCGATGATGGTGTTGATGAAAGAAATGATGGCACAGCAACAACAACAAAAAGTAGAGCAACAACAACAACTTGCTGATATGATGGCCCGACAAGAGAAACAGGCAGCAGAACAAAAAGTACAGCAACAACAACAACTTGCTGATATGATGGCCCGACAAGAAAAACTGGCAGCAGAACAAAAAGTAGAGCAACAACAACAATTTGCTGATATGATGGCCAAACAAGGAAACAACCAACAACAACAATTTGCTGATATGATCGCCAAACAAGGAAACAATCTGATGGCCCGACAAGAGAAACTGGCAGCTGATATGATGGCAAAGCAAGAAAGTCTACGTGAAGTAATCGAGTCACGTGTATCCAGTGCGGAGGTTAAAATCAACCACATGGAAAGGGAGCTGCGGAAAGTTACCGAAGAACATGAAGAGAAACTACGCAATCTTTCGAGTGAATTACGCCAAGAAATAGCACAAGGAAAGTCAGGTAACATGATCAATCCATCAACTACTTCAGCTCCAGCTAGAGTAAAAACACCCGCATTTGATGGATCTACATCGTATCAGATATTTAAGATGCAATTTGAGATAGCAACAACCGGGGTTCATCACCAGCAAAAAGCAGACGCTCTTATATTGGCATTGAAGGGACCTGCTGCTGAAATTTTGCAGACACTATCAGCGACAGAGCGTGATTACTGAAAGCTAATGGAGGCCTTAGAAGTAAGATATGGGGAAAGTCATATGCAAGCTCTCCATCGCATGCAGCTCAAGACACGAAAACAAGGAGTCAGCGAAACTTTGCAAGAATTAGAGGCTGACATTGTGAGACTGGTAAATCTGTCATACCCGAACTATAACGCTGAACACCGAGACGAACTGGCAGCTGATGCATTCATCAATGCTCTTCGAGATGTGCAAATGAGAAACCAGCTTTATCTAAGCGGGAAGAAACTACCTGCGGAAGTCTTAGCATTAGCCCTGCAAATGGAAGCTGGAAAAAGAGCGTATGGCTCAGATAGGGTACGTCAGATCGAAGTTGCTGAGGAACCACTAAAAGCAGCGCTTGATGAAGTGATCATGCGTGTCAAAAGTTTGGAAGATAAACCTGAACGAAATCAACGAAGTAGATCTAGCAGAGTAAGATGCAGGAACTGTGGGAAGTTGGGGCACATCCAAAGAGAATGTAAATGGGAGCCGCATTCGGAAGAGAGATGCCGCGTTCCGGATTCGGTAAACTAGATCGTGCCAGTTTTGAAGGCCGAAAGCTGGCTCAATTACAATGCCCTACATTGGTGGTATCACAAGTAAAAAGAGAAAATAGTAGTCTAGTCCTGGAGGCAACCGTTGGAAGCAAATCGTGCATGTTGACTTTGGACACAGGTGCTTCAAGATCGATAGTGCGTCTAGATGTGGTTCATGATAGTAAGATCGATACAGCAAAACGATTCACCCTAAAAACAGCTACGGGTGAAACAGTTCTAGTTCATGGAGAAAGCGACCAAGAAGTTCACCTTGGATGAAATTCATTTAGGCACCGATTTATTGTAGCAGATATAGAAGATGAGTGCATAATTGGGCTTGACTTCATGAAAGAATACAATTTTATATTAGATCTGGGAAGCCACGTACTGAGATATGGAAACACAGAAATAGTGCTACACGCCACCAACGACAATGCTGAGGTCCGTGTTATTAGTGATGGACCAACTGAGATCCCGGCAAAATCTGAGAAGATCATATGGACTAAGCTACTAAATAAAAGTGACCAAAATTCACCTGTGATGATTGAGCCAGCTAACAATGACTTCGGGGGAAACATTATGATTGGCCGAACGTTAGTAGCAGCCAAAGAAGGGGTAGTTCCAGTGCAACTGATTAACTTCTCGAATAAACGAGTGATCATCAATCATGGAGAAGAAATCGCCAAATGCAGCACCATAAAAGAGATAATCAGCTGTCAAGAAGAGCAAAAGGTCTTCATGCAGAGAAACAATCCCGCATTAGCAGCAATACTTCAAGATCTTAGTAAAAGAATGAATCCAGCCGAATTCAAAAAAATCAAGAGGGCATTAACGAAGATGAGCAGCGTTTTCTCTACTGGAGATGAAGATGTTGGAAGAACAAACATCGTGCGACATAGGATCAACACTGGAAACGCTCATCCCATCAGACAGCCTCCTAGAAGACTACCACTAGCTAAACACGAGGAAGTGCAAGGAATGCTGGACAAAATGAAAAGTGATGGAGTCATCAGGCCATCTAAGAGTCCATGGAGCTCACCAGTGGTGCTAGTTAGGAAAAAAGATGGGTCAGCTCGTTTTTGTGTAGACTATCGAAAGCTGAATGAGGTAACCATGAAGGACAGCTATCCACTGCCACGAATTGATGACACACTGGATACACTATCAGGGGCCAAATGGTACAGCACATTAGATCTGAAGAGTGGCTACTGGCAAGTTGAAATGCATCCAGAAGATCGACGAAAGACAGCATTTTCTACTGGCAATGGGTTGTGGGAGTTCAATGTGATGCCGTTTGGTTTATGCAATGCCCCAGCAACATTTGAACGTCTAATGGAATGCGTGTTGCATGGCTTAACCTGTAAAGCCTGCCTCGTTTATCTTGATGACATCATCATAATGGGTCGCAACTTCGAAGAGCATCTAATGAACCTCGAAGAAGTACTCAGAAGAATAAGTAATGCCAACATGAAGTTGAATCCGGTAAAGTGCAATCTCTTCCACAAAGAAGTGAAGTACCTTGGACACATCATTACAGAACATGGAGTCAGAACCGATCCCGAGAAGATTGATGCTGTGAAGAATTGGCCAGTACCGAAGAATGTCCATGAGCTACGCAGTTTCTTTGGATTATGCACCTATTATCGTAGATTCGTGGAGAATTTTGCAAATATCGCCAAGAGTCTACATAAATTGACAGAAGCAAATACCAAGATTCTGTGGACAACCGAATGTAATGAGGCCTTCTGCAGTTTAAAAGAAAAACTATGCAACACCCCTATACTAGCCTATCCAGAATCCGGAAAGATGTTCATTCTGGACACAGACGCAAGCAATGTAGGAACTGGAGCTGTTTTGTCACAGAAAATTGGAGACGATGAGAAAGTGGTGGCCTACTTCAGTAAAGTTCTGTCAAAGCCGGAGCGGAATTACTGTGTCACGAGGAAGGAGCTGTTAGCTATTAGCTGTTAGCTGTTCGCACGGACCATGCTGCTCTAAAATGGTTATTACAATTCAAATTTCCTGAAGGACAAGCAGCAAGATGGATAGAGATCCTGCAGAACTATGACTTCAAAGTTGAACACCGCAAGGGAAGGATCCATGGTAACGCTGATGCCTTGTCTAGAAGACCCTGTATAGAGGAGTGCAAGTCATGTAGCAGAACTGAGGGAGATGAGGCAATGAAAGTGAACCAAATCAAGTTCCAAACTCCTGAAGATTGGTGTACCGAGGCAATGAAAAGAGAGCAGCTAGAAGATCCAGCTATGGCTCCAATATTGAAATGGAAAACTGACTGAAGGCGACCGGAGTGGAAAGAGGTAGCACCTTTAAGTACGGAGGAGAAATGCTACTGGGCGCAATGGGACTCACTAATTATGGACAACGGGATACTAAAAAGAAAATGGGAGTCTGCTGATGGAAAGAAAGTGTTGGAGCAGCTGGTGTTGCCATCAAGTCGAGTGGGAGAGGTACTGGGAAAGCTGCATGGAAGTATTTCTGGAGGACACCTGGGAGTCAATAAAACCCTAGCTAAAGTAAGGGAGAGGTTTTATTGGGTAAGGTATCAAACCGACGTAGAGCAATGGTGTCGGCGATGTGATACTTGTGCGGCGAGCAAAGGACCAAAGACTAGAACTCGAGGAGAGATGCAGCAGTACAATGTGGGCGCCCCAATGGAGAGAATTGCTATAGACATCGCGGGGCCATTTCCGGAAACTACAAAAGGTAACAAATACATCATGGTGGTCATTGATTACTTTACAAAATGGCTGGAAGCTTATGCAATACCGAACCAGGAAGCAGTTACGGTCGCTGAAACATTAGTCAATGAATGGATTTGCAGATATGGAGCACCGCTCGAGTTGCATACGGACCAGGGAAGGAATTTCGAATCTCAACTGATGGAAAAGCTGTGCAGAACACTCGGCATTAGAAAAACACGAACTACACCTATGAATCCACAATCGGATGGCATGGTAGTACGATTTAACCGAACCATGGAAGAACATCTGTCGAAGGTAGTGGAAGCCAACCAAAGAAATTGGGATAAGGATCTTCCGTTATTCTTGATGGCCTATCGTAGCGCAGTGCACGATACGACATGTGAAACGCCAGCGAATATCATGTTCGGGAGAGAACTACATCTTCCTAGTGACATCGAGTTCGGCATCCCTGGAGGTCTGGTATCCACGAAAACAGTCAACATTCATCTTCTCCCTTAGTTGTCCCATTATGTGGGACAACTAAGGGAGAAGATGAATAAAATCCATCAGCAGGTTCGAGACCACATTAAGATTGCCAGTGACAAAATGAAAACCAGGTACGACATAAATGCAAATAGTGGCGGTTTTCAAGAAGGAGAATTGGTATGGCTATACAACCCCAGAAGAACTAAGGGAAGATCACCCAAGCTGCAGCCAGATTGGGAAGGCCCATATAAAATAATCAAACGAATTAATGATGTTATCTACCGCATACAAAAGGGACCCCGTACCAAGATGAAAGTGATACATCTGCAAAGGTTGGCACCGTACCAAGGTAACAGCACCAATGCGATAGCTGATATTGTTCGGGACGAACAAAACTAAATGGAGGGCAGTGTAATAAACTTCGTCCAGAATGGGTTAATTTAATTTAATCATAAATAACCAATACGTTCCGCCTAAATGTTTTCTACATTCTATGGCAAAGATGAATCAAAAGTTAACTCCCTTTAACAAATACATTTTGCATAAATTAAATTTGAGTTCGCTAATACAAATGCAAGTATGAATGAAAACAGGTGTGGCCTATTCAAGATGTACGGACTACGTAGTATTGATTTCTAGTGGATTATAGAAGTTTCGATTTATTTATTTTTCGATATAAATAAGCGAACAAAAATATCAGATAGGCAGTTTTAATTTTGCAATTAAAAGTGTTTTACAAATATTCGAAAGTATAAGGAATAATCGGTGGTACTTGAGCCTGGGTACTAATAGTGAAAGAATTTGAACCTAGTGGAATAGTAAATACAGATTTTACGATTCCGACTCTCATTGATTCAAATTGTGGAAAGCGGTGAAATCTATCGTACACAAATTGGAGACCTTAGATTTTATTGTAATTAAAATCGGAAGCTGCTGTAATTTGTTGACAAATAAAGTTTGAGATTTTGTTAACCAAAGATCCGTCTTTTTACTGTCATATTTTCTCAATAATCGAAAAGAACCAACGAAGAGTCGTTACACTATCATAAAAATTGTTCTTTTGACGCAAGCTCATGATTGGCTGCATCCAAAAATATCCATGAGGCAAAGTGACAGTTAATGTTACCATTCCTAGAAAGGTAAAATGATTATCTATATATGTTAGTTTAACGAACAACTGTTGAAACTTTTGAAGTGTCTCAGAAATTCGATAGCGCTCGGTTGACTTTGCATAATGACAAATAGAGAATCAATGCCATAAAAATGGCAAAACTGGTTTAAACTCAAACTTGATCACAAAATGCAATTCATTAAAATCGGTTTACGAGTTCGAACACAATTTAACTTTAAAATTTCCTTGTATCTAAATTTCTTTACAAATTTCGAGTCACCCTGTGTCAAAACTAATAAAAAAATAAAAAACAGGTATTAATTTTTTTATTATATACCAAACCAATTATCGAAATTTACAAAAAATCAGAAATTGTCGGGATCACATCATCGTCATTTTATTAGATGGTTGAAACGCACATTTTAATATGGGCTATTATTTTGAAAACGTACATCGAAAAAAAACAACTATTTTTTAAAAATCTGAAATTTTGATATTTTGTTGGTATTGACGAAAGGAAAAAAGTGATTTCTGCTTTTATTTTTTGTGTACTCTGAATCGGAGTTATGCGCGGTTGAATTTTGAGGCTTTTTCACGTAGTTTTGGTAATGGTGTCAATGTTTTGTGAATAGGTGCCACAAATTTCATCCGACTTAAGTATATTTTTGCAAGTAAAAAGGAAAATAATTGAATAATTGAAATAAGTAAGTTTAAAATTAATAACTTTTCTCTTTTCCGCTAGGCGGCGCGTAAAACCTTGGTTTACTTCAAAGCTCATATCTCAAAAAGTAGGCTTTTGTTTTTTTGTTTTTCACAAATTTTAAAGTAAACATATGCAGCTATGAAATTGAGAAATAAAAAGTCAGCAATTCAATATGGATTTTTTCTTACGATTTTTTAAAGTTTGGTATATGAAAAATTCACATCTGTTTTTTTATTAAGTTAATAATCCTGTACTAAATGTGGATCTAATAAATTAAACATTTCATATTTTAACACCTGCAATAAATTTGAACCATTTTCTGTGTATTTCTGATTGAGAAACAGGTTTTTATTCAGAATAAGAATTGGAGATCCCAATGATCGAAGATTTTGTTATAATTTCAACATCACCAACACTAACATTAGAAAAAAACATTAAAAATATATTTTTTCTATAAACATTATAATTTAATCAATATTATAAATAAATACATTAAAAAATTAATTTATATATTTTTTTTTGCCTTTAAATTGAAATATTTATGATCATCAGAAAAAGAAAACATTTTGGCAATTATTTTATCGGGTGTAGTGTTATCCGGTAAAAAACAGTGGAATCCTTGAGTTCCACTTATGGTTTTAATGTCCGAAAACCGTTTTAAACCCGAAAGAAATTGTTCCTGTAGTTCGATATCTTCTGAAGACACATATGAAAACTTCATAACGTTGTTGTTTTTTTCGACCAAATTTCCGCCCATTCAAACAATTCCCTTGCTGTTGATATTTTTTCTCCTCTAAGCGAAGCTCTCCGGGCTTCTCTTTTAAGTGTTCCTCCAATCCCATCGGATGGACCCTTTCCGTGGGCAGTTGCAAAGAAATGCCATTCTGCAGGTATTTTAAAATCATCAATATGTTTGCAGAGATTTATGAAATTCTTCTTATTTTTATATTGAGCTGCTGAACCATCAGTAAAATATAAAATTTTTTTGATACTTGGATATATTTCTTGCTGTTTTTCAATGAATTCAATACACCTTTCCTGGTATTTATGAACTGCAACTGTGTTATGCATTAAATGATCAGATATAATGACAAAAGATAAGACCTCTAGTTTATCATTACATGATTTGTAGTAAACTACGATTGGGTGGATTGTGGCTTGAACTTTATTGAAATGTGCAGCTTGTATCTCATTCTGCGTTATCATTGAATAGTTTTCTGAAAAATCCATAATAAATACGTATTCGCCGTGACGTAAGTTTTGTTTCGTATCCTTAAGAAACTTTGATTGCTGCCTTGCGATGAAATCGTGAATTTTTAATTTGTTTACCGATGTATGTACTAATTCTTCTACAAATTCTTCCTTATTTTTTTCCATGCGTTCTAACGAATATCTATCTTGCATTAACCATTTTTCATAATGTATTTCTTCGTAAAATTCAAGAGATTCCAAAATTGTTTCTGTGTAAGCTTCCACGATATTTTTACAATCATTGCATATATTTGTTGCACAATCCACTGTATCATAAGAACAACTCAGTTTCTTAAGCAGATCTTTTTCATTTTTTACTAAATTTAAGATCGGCTTACACATTAAACGTACATTTTCATGTATCATGCATATACAGACATTGTGTGTTCCAGTAGGTCCGGCTAAAATACATTCCTTCGGTCGCAACGTAGTGAACTTTGAGAAGCTGATTTTGACATCTTTGTTTTCTTTCAAGAACATTTCGTAGATGTCGGTGAGGGTCCATAACACCAACCGCTTTGATTTCCTAATTTTTGTTGATCCTTCTGTAATAGTAACAACATCTTTAAGGCCAGGCATTGTTCTACTAATTTCCTCTGATAAGAAGTATGTTTGAATTTGTTGTACTATATTTTGTGACAAACTGTGCACTTGTTTGCTTTGAGGCCAACTGTAAGGACCTACTGTTTCCAACAGATCCATGGCGAATTCTACCAGTCGTCTTGATGCATTAAATTCATCCTGGATACGTTGATTTGACCAAAACTTACGTGGTAGAGTTGTCAACAAAAACACTTGTTTTGATTTAGAGCTGGCATCTTTGAATTCTTTTTTAAGGTTCATAAGCCATGATGTATATTCACATTCCTCCTTTGGTGATAACACTTTAACTGAATCTACTTGAAATATTCTTTGACTTATTGCCGATGTGACACTTGCAATTTTCTTATAACTTCCTGTTGTAATATGTTTTTGTTTGATAGGAGATTCGGCTAACCTTCCAAGAACATTGTTAATATCTTCTAAAATGTCATTAAGTAGTTCAGGAACTGGTGGAGATATAGTATCAACCGAAACTGGTGATGGATCTAAAGATGCTGGAAATATTTGTATATTTTCGTTCGTTGGAACATTTTCAACATCCTGATTTATAGAAATAATTTCACTATCGATAGTTTCCGAACATGAAAGCTGCTGTATAGAAAATATTAGTTGCATATGAATTTTTATTCATTTTAATAAAATAATTAAATTTACCTTATTTTTATAGATATAAGTGCGACATGTTTCACATATAAACTGGTCATCACGCAAAGTAAAATTTAGGGTCGCAGCTTTTTGAATAACAGCTGGTGTGACCAGTTTCACATTTTTTGATGTCCGCTGATGATTTTTGAGACCGTACAAGTTACAGCACAATTTGAGAGGCATTTCTATTATTATCTTTTCTAAACGTTATGTCTTCTAAATATTTTGGAATATAATTGATTATAAGGCAACCCAATCAATATATATATATACCCTTGAAATAGTTTTGACATAGGTAGAATCAGGTAAAATTAGGTAGGTACAATTTAATACATTTTGATTGGATGCAATTATGATTTGGTCAAAAACCGTTTGTGAGCGTCATTAGAAATTTTAAATGTTAAAATTATGAGTCTCTAATGAGATTTTAATTAGTAAAAAGGGGCTGAATAGACATTTTTTAAAATGAATAAACATTTTACACACCCTTTTAATAATTTAAATTCCTTTATTTTACCACTTAACTTAAATTAATTTTTAATAAGTTTTTAACCATTTAACCGCACATAACATGGTTCAAATTTATTGCAGGTGTTAAAATATGAAATGTTTAATTTATTAGATCCACATTTAGTACAGGATTATTAACTTAATAAAAAAACACATGTGAATTTTTCATATACCAAACTTTAAAAAATCGTAAGAAAAAATCCATATTGAATTGCTGACTTTTTATTTCTCAATTTCATAGCTGCATATGTTTACTTTAAAATTTGTGAAAAACAAAAAAAAAAAAGCCTACTTTTTGAGATATGAGCTTTGAAGTAAACCAAGGTTTTACGCGCCGCCTAGCGGAAAAGAGAAAAGTTATTAATTTTAAACTTACTTATTTCAATTATTCAATTATTTTCCTTTTTACTTGCAAAAATATACTTAAGTCGGATGAAAATTGTGGCACCTATTCACAAAACATTGCCACCATTACCAAAACTACGTGAAAAAGCCTCAAAATTCAACCGCGCATAACTCCGATTCAGAGTACTCAAAAAATAAAAGCAGAAATCACTTTTTTCCTTTCGTCAATGCCAACAATATATCAAAATTTCAGATTTTTTAAAAATCAAAAATTTAAAAATCAACAAAAAAATGTACGTTTTCAAAATAATAGCCCTATAATACTTACATTAGCTGCAATCATATATCATAAACAGATTTCCAACAGAGTTAATTTTTTTTAAAGTGAAATTACAAACAATGAACATTGAACACATTGGGTTCCAAAAAGCTTTTCGGTTTAAGGAATAAAATGTTAATGAGTTCCTCTTTGTAGAAGGAGTTTTTAAAAAGTTGAGCACTTTCCAAATGTAAAAATATCCATGTGGATTGGTGTAAATATAAAACAAACAATGCAAACAATTACAAGTAAACGACTTTCGATTATTCCTATCCTCGCATGCATTATTCTTCTTTTCATTTTGTTAAATGACTTATTTCAAGTATTCTGTTTTTAAACGATACATAACAATTACACAGTTTGTCACACCACCCCCTACTGCTCTGTATTCTATATTCATGTTAATATGTTGTTATAGCTTTTTCCTCTTATTTTCATTTCTGTTAAATTTTCATGTTGTTTTCGGTTTTATAATAATTGGATAACAAAACAAGAAAAGTGAAAATGATTGTAATTTTCTATTTTTATCATATTTGTGATGGATTTTTGAATAAAGAAATTTTCTTGTTTCTTCGAAAATCGTTCATCAATCTAACGTCATAAGTGAACTTTTACTTTTCTCTAAGAATATGGTAATGCGTTCATGAAGTCTTTATCATTTTTCCATAATGATTCTGGTATACATAAATTGTTAATAAAAGTAAAAAATGAAATCATATCTAAATCGTAAATATCGTTTTATTTTAAAATTTTCCACGAATAAAATGAAAATTGTATCTCTTGCTAGGTTCAAAGATTAGAGAACAAACGTTTTCTTTTTCAATGAGGGTGAATAGAGAGATATCATATCTTTCTACGTTTTATTTTGTAATTTAAAAGGATTTCATGTATATCATTTTATTATTTAATGATTGTGTCATCTGTCAAATATGTTTCGTTTTATTTTTTATAGTTTTAGGGGTTGTGTTATTTCGATAAACATCCCTTGTAGCTTCAGAGCTTAGTTGTCAGGTTTTTGTTTTTAATTTATTATTTTAACATTTATTTTGATTAGATTTTATTGTTTTTTTTTTTGTAAATTCGATAGGGGTTAGATTTTAAGGGTCGATTGGATTACAAAATTGTCAAAATGTTCATTTTAAGAACATTTTGAGTTTATCGATTTTTGACATATTGAAGTTTTAAGTTTACAGAAACATTTGGAGAAGTAGAGAGGATCTGTTTCGTTTTGTTTACAACAACCATTTCTATCTTCAGCTCTATTATCAGTAGCAACTGTGTCAAACAACAAAAATTAAATATCTGTTTGTTATCCAAGATAATCATCAGATTAATGAACACAACAAAAAGCAAACTCAAAATAATAATCAACATCTTTTTTGTTGGTAGAAAATTAATTTGTTATGATGAATTCAATCTCATACCCGAAATCTCAAGTATTTTTATTGCTTTCCTCCCTTAAATAAATAAAAAAATTAACTTTCAAACAATTTGCAAATAATTTCTAATTTATTCGTTTAGCACAAAATAAATAAATATAAACAAAATACATAACAAAAAATAGAAATAAATAAGAAAAGAACAAGAAATAAATTTCATTTCATTTAATTCAATAAATCAAATTAAATTAGAAATTTATTCCAAAAGAAAGTAACACAAATTTCATCTTCTTTCAGGTTGAATAATCTGTTTTCTGCTTTGTGCTTTTCTCTCCTGGTGTGAAATGGTGGTGGAGGTGAAGGGTGGTTTATTTTTTACTTTCTTTTGTTTTTATAAGAAAACCTATATGTGATACGAACTTTTTTTGTAATACTTAAATAATAAAACGATATTTATTTTAAGGAGTTTTGTTTATGGTTGGAATTATTCAGGAAGATGCTATCGCAACGGGAAAAGGAATGAAAAGATTTATTTCGCATAAATTATGATATTTTCTGCGTTTCGTTTAAGTATTTCTATTATTTTTACGGTTTTTTTACGACTTGGTTCATTTATATCGGTTTATGTGACAATATACCCACTTTTGTGGAATAAGCGTTTATCTGGGTTTTCTTACGACATTTGAAATTTTTTTATACGAATTTATGCTTACCTAGAGATTTATCATTTTAGTTTATACCTGTTTTAAAAAATCCCAGAAGCACCAATGAAAATATAGTCGCGAGAAACGGTAGTTGACGTTATTTTAAAATATCTTGACAACTAATTTTTAGCGGCTCAAACCTTAATTAAAGCATTTCTTTGCGAGGTAGAGTAAAGTTTAGAACTCATTCATCATTATTTCACGTTCACATGCGTTTACTTATAATTTGTGGAAACATCTCTGGTTTGAGATGTTTGGTAGTGACTGATAAAACAATTTGCTGTTTGCAGTGATAAAACAATTTGCTTCATAATCCGGCTTGAAGGACCCAAAGATGTTTCCGAGTAATTTTTTACTTATTAATACCATCTATAAACCGCGCATTTCAAAATATGTAAAATCCCAGAGATGCATCTAATGTGCATCTGTCATATGACAAATATCAACGTATAATGTTAGAGGTCATATGACTAATGTCAGACGAAACATTGATACAACCATTACGACGTAATATTTTCTGTATTCTATAATTATCATCGAGATGTTAAAATTTCAGACAAAGATTGATCATTTATTAAAATAATTTATAAATAATTGTTTTCAAAATATTTAGATATATTGTACGATAGCTTGTAAACATTTCTCAAGGCTTTTTAAATACATGAACATGTAATTAGAGGTTTGTTATGTTACGCGATATAAAGTAAAATAAATTACAAAAGTGAAGGGAAATGTTTTTTCTGAGGTATATATTGATAGGTTACTAAGGCCAGAACATAGAAATGTACTTTTTCGGCATTATTGCTCTCTCCGGAATTAATTGTTGGCGAATTGTTTTGACTGTAATAATGACACCAAAGTCAACTTGTAGTACCAAAACTGATATTCTATCCAAATATTCAAACTATTTTGAGTAACTGATACTGAAGTCTAGAAAGGAATTCAACGATAAAATAATTTATCCCTCGCATTTTAAATATCTTCTACGAAGTTATTGTTTTGTGCGTTTTGGCGTTCGCAAAGATTTAAAAAAATTGTGCCAATGTATTTTTTTTTCAAAATCATAAAGTAAAGTAATACATATACTAATAGGTGATATAAAAAGAATCCTTGGTTTTGACTCTAGATGGTGTTGGTGGTATTTCTTTTAGCGTTCCTTGTTTATATGAAAAGCGATATTTGTTTAAAAATGGATCGAGAATGGAAGTCTAATAAAATAATGCTCCGTGTATGGTGAGATTGGAAGAAAATTATTCATTATGAGCTGCTATCTCCCTGGTCAAACCATCATTATTGTCTACAATTTAGTCATTATTATTCATTACAATTAACCAAATTATCGTAAACAATACAAACAAAGCGTTCCAGTATTGGTCAATCGAAAGAGTGTATTTCTTTCGTAATGATCGCATCTTTGATGGCGGGCCAAAAATAACTGAGCTTGATTTGAAAGTTTTAATGCGTCCATGTTTAGCACGCACCATGCGCCATTCGTTTGACTATTATCTATTTCTCTCTGCAAAACTACCTTGAATCTTGATGCAAAAAAAAATTGCCGACATTAAAAACCATCGAAAATAAGTTGACAAAGTTTTTTGCCGAAAAACCATAGAAGTTGTACATCGATGGAATCTAGAAATACCAATAAAATAGTAAAAGGTTATAAATAATAATGGCACATAAAGACTCTTAAAATGCATCTATCTCATAATTCTAGTTTTCTGTCTTATCGCAGTTTATCTACTACATCTTGTTGACAAATAGCGTAACTGTTCTCACATTATGCAGATCATTGATTTTATTTTAAAATATGTACCAATATATCAAATGCAAAAATTTTAATAAACAAAATTCAAAATCCAATGTTTTGTAACAAAACAATTTTAGCTAACTAATATATAAACAACATAACTATTAATCAAAAACTTAGTTATAGTTTGGTGCAATTAAATTTTACTTACGTATATAAGGTTAATTAATAAATAACTCAAATATCCGTGAAAATCAACATTGTTTTATGACAGTTAAAAAGTAATTTCATAATAGCAATTAACTTAAAATAATATTAATGAACCTAGAAATAAAATTGTTAGTATATTCCAACGAATTAAAAACTAATACATATTGGTTACCTCATACCTGCTATCAACCTTAATCTTGACCTATACTATAAAGTTCATAAAAAATCTATTTTCATTTCTTATATTGTACTTCATTATTTTTTAATAATTTTTAAGACAAAAGGAGGCGTTGATTGTCATATCACATGTTTGTAAAACTTCAATAGTACCAACGTAAATCGTGTGAAAATATTCGTGTTAAAAAGATTTATTTTTTTTTGTTTTTATTATATAGAGAACAATGGGACCGAGCTTATAGTGGTTTTTATGTTGACAAAAGGCCATTTATTTCTATTATTAATGGTATAAAGTTCATTAAAGTGAAAATTGACAAGAGTAACGCCTTTCACTAGTAACGAAGAAAATTTTTTGAATGTTTTATTTTTGTTATGAAATTTTTGGTTATGTGAATATCAATATATTGTTCTTGGTCATTGATGCCAGACGTGTCTATTATGTCTTATAATTGCTTATTGTATAATTTTATAGGTGAGAAAAGGGCATTTTTGTCGGAGTCTGAATTTGAATTTTTGATAGAAATCAGTTAAACTAGTGTCAAAATGGAGAAACAGAGACACTGGAACAAATTGTATTGTGAAATTATATTTTGGATTGTGGTAGAAGTCGGCGATGGAGTTGGAATTGGACTTTTAGACGATAGAGGATGAACGACTATGATAAGTGTGGTAATACCTAAATTTATTTTTTATTGTTAACCTCAATAAAACAACAGAAAAATTAATAATTTGGTTAAAAATTTTTCCGAAATTACTAATAGTGAGCCGGAGAACGACCGTTTTATTGAAGAGGCGATGTGGAAGCTAGGTGATGATTATGAGGTCACCACTTCGAAGGCTAGGTGTCCACGAGTTTTCTTGAATGAACTGAAAGTTATGATAGTGTAGAGTTGTGCATAGTGTTAATCAAGATGACATCACCAGCCTCTAACTATTATTGAAAACAATTTTCTGTAAATATAAATAAATAGATTAATTAATAATAATAATAATAATATTATAATATAGTTACCTATACTAAATTTATTTAATTGGTAGCGTTAAAATTTAGAATTATGTTATCCAATTTTATGTTGAGGTTTTGGCATGAAACAAGAATAAAACAAAACAAAGAAACAATCTTATACGAGTATACATCCAATAAATACTCATCTGAATTTTGTTATTTGTAGCGCTCAGTTGTTTCAGCTTAAAACAATTCAGCAACATTTTTACTACTTTTATGATTACTCCAGGGTTGCGTTGATTTAAATCATTTGATTTAAATCAGTTATTTAAATCAGATTTAAATCAACTTGATTTTTTTAAAAAAATCATTGATTTAAATCAATTGAAGAAATTTCTAAAATTTTTAGGTTATTTTAAAATAATTTTTTTTTAATCAAATGTATTGTGTGTTAGAAATTTCAATATGTTTCACAAATCAACATGGAAACCTTCTAAGAGCGTTTTTTAAGCGTTTCTTAAAGAATTGACAACTAAACAATAAATCCTATCACATAATAAAATATGACTTATGCCAATATTTCAAGATAGGATAAAGAAAATAAAAAGTGCAAAAATCAAATTGCTTAGAAAAATTTGTACGAACAAAACTAAAATTTAATTCCCAATAAGACAATAAGTGGCATTGGTATAGTCCATGATCATGTGACGCCTTGTCTTCCTTAATCATAAAAGACTAGATATAGCGATCTATATAAGCTCGTTTTTTCGAGCAAGCAATACCGTGCCATCTTGAAGGAATATTCCATAACTGACATTGAGAACACTAGCATTGACTGAATACAGCTCATCGGCTTAACCTCCCTTAGATATCACCTTGGCTAGTATTATCTCACTTCTATTGACATATAAACTCTTATGGTAATAGCAGGGACTGGAGTACGCGATGTTGTCACATCCGTAGATCAAAAATAAAAAAACTTACAAATCAACAAAAACTGATTCCCCTTTAGAAATCCTTTAGAAAATTTGGGCAAATTCAAAATAAATTAAAAATTTAATTTAATATAAAAACCTTTTCAAATCTGCAACCATGGCTCTCGAGATTGTTAACTGTGAGGTGATCCACCATAACTTTTGAATAGTAAAGAATACAACCATGTGATTTATTGAGCTAAAAACTGACAAGTATAAGAACAACCATAGTTGCTTTTTTGCCGAAAGCATTGAATGCGATAAGGTACTTTTTGGCATTGTCCCAACATCAGAATTCCGGATATATTCAAACTTTGGTTGTACAGCTACCACAGGTACTATCAAATGTTCTTTGATTTTTCTTCAAACTTAAAAGAACTCAGACAATATCGAAATGCGAGATGCGCTCACCAATCATGACAGATGACATCATTCTAAAGCAAGCAGTAACAAAGTATCTTAGTTTGGCATCGGCGTTTGACAAGACACCATTTTCATGTCGCTAGAACAACAATCAGTATTTCAGTGTAAAAATCTAGTAACTAAAAACTGTTACTTTACTTTTATACAACCGAAGCTAATGATTTATATAAAGTACTAAAGTAGATAACGTAGCATAGGAATATAGTCTATAGATATAGGACCACTTCTTCAAAAGAGTGGATATTCTTCAAAAATTATACAAATTAAACTAATTTTTTTTTAAAAATCAAAAAAATCCGATTTAAATCAAAAAAACTGATTTAAATCAAATAAATCCGATTTTTTTGATTTTTTTAAAAAAATCAGATTTTTATGCAACCCTGTATTACTCACAACACAACTATCACTAATTTAAATCTACAAAACTTATTAATTAAATTAATTAAAAACCAATTAACTTTATATAAAATCAAAACATAATAATTCACAAAAAAATGATTACTTTTTTTGTTGATCTGGTTTTCTTTGTTTGATATTTTTAAATTTAAATTACATAGAATCTCACACATAGAAATTAAGATTTAAATATTTAAATAAAATGTAAATAAAATTGTCTTAAGATCGTAAATTCCTATTTGTGCCAGATGACAGACAATTTTTATTTTGTGGGAAAACTAATCAATATGTCACAAAAATTTTCTGTCATCGACCACTTCTTATTCAACGATCGAACTATAAACATTAGAGATTTTTGAGCTATAAGTTATAATAATAAAAATAATAAAAGAAAATTGTGATTTGGACTTGGTGCTTTTTTAATTTGGAAAGATTATTGTAATATTTTCAACTGGTAATTCGAATCACAACTTGGGATTAAGGATAGGATTGTTCACAAGCTGAACACCTCCAGAAACAAAAATCATTTGTCCTTCGAGTCGTGGATCGCCAATAAAGAGAAAAATATTCAAGGAAAACAACGTGGGAAGGATTCACAAACAAAAGGGAGTGTCATTATCAATTTGGCGGAAAGTTGTGAGTAAAAAATTTTATTTGCTTTTCTTGAACAAGTGGAATATTTTGTATTGATTAAAATATACATAATAAAATAAAAACAATTTATGAAATTTCAATAAATAAAATAAAACTACTTTGGATTTAATAATTAATTATTTGAATTGATATTTGAATTGAATAAATATTTGCATATTTAAATTTTAGTGTGAGAAATATTCATTAATCAGTAATAGAAGTGTTTGATTATTTGTGCATTTAATTAAATTTGTGTAATTTTAAGATGGCAGATGTGCGTTATATAGCTCGTTTGTTAAAACAAATAAAAGCCCTAAATTCGCAAGCGACGCTGTACAATGATCAAACGAAATTGTCTGATGCTAAAGCAGATTTGCAAATGTTAATTGATGAATGGGAACAATACAATACGCTTGAAAAATCATTTTCTACTGATTTCGTGAAAGAACAAAAAACGATTATTGAAGAATTTGAAACGGTGTTCTACAAAACAAAACAACGTATCTTACGTTCAGTGAAAGCAATAGAGGAAAAGGAAAGCGTGTCTGCAAGAGCAAATGCTAGTATCAGCCAACAAATATTGATGCAAGATATGTCTTTATCAAAAAGGGACGAAGAAGTACGTCTCCCTCGTTTAGGGATCGAACCATTCACTGGCGTCTATTCAAAGTTTCCAACATTTCGTGATTGTTTTTCTGTGTCAGTTCATGAGAATGAAAGTTATTCAAAGGTGAATAAATTCAAATATTTATTGAGTTTTTTGAAAGATGATGCCCTTCGTTTGGTATCTAATATGACAATTACTGAAGAAAACTACGATGAAGCTTGGGATAAATTAGTCAAACGCTATAACAAACCAAAATTAATAATGGCAGATTTGATTCAACAGTTCTTTTCATTACGTACTGTTAACAAAGCTTCCTCGTTGTTACTTTATCAAATAGCTGATGTCACCAATGAAGTAGTAAGGGGATTAAAACGTGTAGGATCAAACGCTGAGTCTAGAGATCCATGGCTTATTTACATGATACTAGAAAGACTTGATGATGCTACCAAAAATACATGGGGTATACTACCGATAAAGAATTTTCGAAGCAACAACTTCTAGATTTTTTGACGAGAAGAGCTGGTAGCATGGAAGCCGCAGAAAAGAGTAAACTGTATCGTCCTGGAACAGCAATTTTGAATAAGCTGAAAGTTCATCATGCATTATCAAATGCGTTATTTGTGTTAGATGTTCAAAAGAACATTATTTGAATTTATGCCCTGAATTTTTAAACTTACCAGTTCAAGGACGCAGAAATTTTGCGTCAGAGAAAGGTCTTTGTTACAACTGCCTTTCAACAAATCATCGTGTGATTACATGTAAAAAGAAATTAAGGTGTTACATTTGTCATAAACGACATCATGTTACTTTGCATCCAACGGAAATGGAGTCTAAAACACCAACAGAGGAAGCCTCTACATCACAGCTTTAAGCATGCACTACCATCACGACTAGCTTTCAGTCGATTCTGCCAACCGCATTTGTAAGTTTTAGATGCCTTTGGACAACACCAAAGATGTCGTGTTCTTTTAAACTACGGCTCACAGGCATCATTCATATCAGAAGCTTGTGCTCAACGTCTTCAACTTCCGAGAAGAAAAGCAAAGGTTTTAGTTTCTGGAATTTGCAGGGGAAAAATAAGTACTAAAGGCGAGATTTCTCTTCAGCTATTTTCCCTGCATAAAAATAGTGGCATAGATATCAATGCGCTTATCATTCATCGTCTGCCGTCTGATGTTCCTGCTCATAGAATAAACATTAATTCCAGAGAACTTATTCAAGACATAACATTGGCCGATTCCGATTTCCACAAACCAGGGGATATTGACATTTTAATTGGTGCCGATAAATTTTTCAACTTGTTACTTGATGGAAAGCGTTACTACGAAAATAATTCTATTATTGCCCAGAATACAATATTCGGATAGATAGTAGCTGGAAATTCAGAAACCAACAATGTTAAAAAAGGAACGCATTTACAAGCAAATTTTTCTGTGACCAATTTAAATTTAGAAATTGATATCAACAAAACTCTACAACGATTTTAGGAGATAGAATCAGTGAAATCCAGCCCTGAAAAAACAATTGATGAAAATGAATGTGAAAAGGTTTTTATATCCAACTTTCGAAAAAAACAACGATGGTAGGTATATAGTGAAATTGCCTTTTAAAGATCAAGCTCCAGCTTTGGGTAATTCGATTGCAATTGCTAGAAAAAGATTTTTTGCCAATGAAAGAAAACTTCATGGTGGAAATCACGAATTGTTAAAGAAAAGTTATATTGACTCAATGCGTGAATACTATTCGAGAGGGTATCTTCGAACTGTCAGCCAAACTAAAGATAGAATTGAAGACAGTGAATGTTGCTATTTACCCCACCACGCCGTTCTAAAAGAATCAAGTGAAACCACTAAAGTTAGAGTCGTATTTGATGGTTCTGCCAAAACGTCTACCAGATTTTCATTAAATGATGCTCTCATGGTTGGTCTACAGTTCAACCAACACTTTGGAACATCTTAATGAGCTTTCGATATAACAAAATTGCTGTGGTGGCAGACATTGAAAAAATGTACAACCAGGTTCTAGTTGAGGATGAACATCAAAGGTTTCAACGAATACTATGGAGGGAAAATCCAGCTGAGGAACTGAAGGAATATCAACTAACTACCGTTACCTTTGGGCTAGCTAGTTCCTCCTTGTTGGCTACTCGAGCACTTAACCAAGTGGCATTGGATAACGAACACTTATACCCAGATATTGTGCCACATATTCTAAATTCTTTCTACGTAGATGATTTCTTGTCCGGAGCCAATACAATAGAAGAAGCTCGAAATCTAAAAGAAAAAATAGAAAGAATATTAGCTTCTGGAGGTTTCCCGCTACGTAAATGGAGATCGAACTCACCAGATGCTATAAATGATTCGAATTCCTCAAAATCTGTATTTCACGACCCATCTTCTGAAACAAAAATATTGGGAATCCAATGGTGTCCTGTTAAAGATGAATTTTCGTACAGAGTCGGTCTCCAACTTGATGCAATACCAACAAAAAGATTGTTTATCAGTGAATACTCAAGAGTATTTGATCCACTCGAATGGCTTTCACCGTGCATAATTTCAATGAAAATAATGTTTCAAACGTTATGGCTTCAGAAACTAAACTGGGACGATAATCTTCCTGAAGAAATTGTGTTAACCTACAAAAAATTTAAAGAAGAAATGTCATTATTAGAAAAATTGAAAATAAATAGATACATTCCACAAAACGACAAAATGGAGTTACATGGCTTCTGTGATGCCAGTAAAAAAGCGTATGTTGCAGTTATATACCTGCGATCAATCTATGCTACAGGTGAAATTAAAATCGGACTTCTTACAGCTAAAACCAAAGTCACACCAATAAAGAAAATTCCTTGCCAAGGCTTGAGTTATGTGCTGCACATTTACTCGTAAAACTATTCGAAGCCGTAAAGTCTACTATGCAACGTGAATTACCAATCTTTGCATGGACAGATTCCACAATTGTGCTGGCTTGGCTTTCCTCTCATCCAGGGAAATGGAAAACGTTTGTGGCAAATAGGACGTCAGCTATTCTTGAAATCATCCCTAGAAATTGTTGGAATCATGTAAGATCTAACGACAACCCAGCGGACCCAGCTTCGCGTGGAATTCTGCCCTCAAAAATATTAGAGTCGAAACAATGGTGGAATGGACCAGAGTGGTTGTTGTCGGACAACGAAGGATGGTTAAACACTTACGGATCTGAAAGTTTTGAACAATCAGTGTATGAAGAACAATGAGTCAGTACAAATCTTGCAATTGCAAAAGTAGTCAATGATGGTGACAATTATCTAAACGAACTACTAGCAAAGGTTTCTTCGTAGAATAAGTTAGTAAGATTAGTCGCTTATGTCGCAAGGTTTTTAAATAAGTTTCAAAAAAATAAAATTAAAATATCTCACCAATTCTTAACCACACAAGAACTAGAAAATTCCAGAAATGTTATCATTAAACATGTCCAACAAAAAGAATTTGCAGATGACATTAAAAATCTAAAAAAGAAAATACCTCTTGAAAAAAGGAGTTATATAAAGAGTTTAGCAGACAAGGGGATTTTACGTGTTGGAGGCAGACTAAAGAATGCAGACTGCGAAACAAGAAAGAAATATCCTATAATTTTGCCAAAATCCCATAACCTTGGCAAAATAATTATTTCCTTGATCCACCAAGCTAATCTCCATCCCGGTCCCTCTTTAACTTTTCATCTTTCTAGGCAAGAGTTTTGGATTATCGGTGGTAGAAGTCCGGCCAGACAACATGTACGTGGCTGCTTAACATGTTTTAAAGCTAACGCAAAAGCAAGCCAGCAATTGATGAGCAGTCTTCCTTCTGCAAGAGTGGTACCCGCCAGACCATTCAGCCGCTGTAGAGTTGACTATGCTGGGCCAATAAATTTATCATCCAAAAAGGGAAGGGGTGCCAAATTAATAAAGAGCTACTTAGCAATATTCATATGTATGGTGACGAAAGCAATTCACATTGAAGTCGTTAGCGAATTATCTACCGAAGTATTCATTGCCGCTTTGAGAAGAATATGTGGAAGAAGAGGCGTTCCTGCTGAGATTTATAGCGACAATGGTAGTAATTTTGTTGGTGCCAAAAGAAGACTAAACGAGATGTATCAGTTAGCCAGCTCAAAATCATTCAACGACGTAATAGAACAGTATCTCACTCTTCAAAGAATAGAATGGCATACGATTTCACCATCTTCACCGCACTTTGGAGGTCTATGGGAGGCTGCGGTCAAATCAGTCAAAGGTCATATTACTAAATATACATCAAATTGTCATTTAACGTTTGAAGAAATGTCGACTCTTGTTTGTCAAATTGAGTCTATACTTAATTCGAGACCGCTATATAAAACAATAGACGAAGATACAATAGAAGCGTTAACACCTGCTCACCTTTTGATTGGTGGTTCTTCGTATTCAATTCCTGAGAAATAAATAGATGAGAACATATCTGATAGAAGGCTAACGCGGTGGCAATTTATCCAAAGAAGAACTCAATCATTTTGGAAAAAATTTCAAGTTGAATATCTTCATAATTTACAACAGCGAAATAAATGGCAAAATACAAAGGAAAATCTCAAAGTAGACGACATCGTATTAATCAAGGAAGACAACTTACCTGCTGGTCAATGGGCATTAGGAAGAATAATTGACATACATCCAGACTCATCCGGATTAGTGAGAATAGTAACCTTACGAACTGCAAAAAACCGAACACTTCAAAGGCCAATCGTCAAGCTTTGTAAACTTCCAATTTATTTTGACGCAAATGATTACACGTCAACTGGGGGAGTACGTTAATCAAGATGACATCACCAGCCTCTAACTACTATTGAAGACAATTTTCTGTAAATATAAATAAATAGATTAATTAATAATAATAATAATTATATTATAATATAGTTACCTATACTAAATTTATTTAATTGGTAGCGTTAAAATTTAGAATTATGTTATCCAATTTTATGTTGAGGTTTTGGCTGAAACAAGAATAAAACAAAACAAAGAAACAATCTTATACGAGTATACATCCAATAAATACTCATCTGAATTTTGTTATTTGTAGCGCTCAGTTGTTTCAGCTTAAAACAATTCAGCAACATTTTTACTACTTTTATGATTACTCACAACACAACTATCACTAATTTAAATCTACAAAACTTATTAATTAAATTAATTAAAAACCAATTAACTTTATATAAAATCAAAACATAATAATTCCCCAAAAAATGATTATTTTTTGGTGGACCTGGTTTTCTTTGTTTGATATTTTGAAATTTAAATTACATAGAATCTCATAGAAATTAAGATATAAATATTTAAATAAAATGTAAATAAAATTGTCTTAAGATCGTAAATTCCTATTTGTGCCAGATGACAGACAATTTTTATTTTGTGGGAAAACTAATCAATATGTCACAAAAATTTTCTGTCATCGACCACTTCTGCCTCCAAACTCCAAATCTACGGAAAACAATTACATACAGAGATTTTTCCAGTAGTAATCATGAGCATCTTATCTCTTATTGGTGCGCTCTACGATGGCATTTGATATATGATCTTTCTGGTATTGATATGCAGCTCCAGTTTTTCAATGGTATGATTATTCATATGATGCATATTTTTTCACCTTGGAAAACTATTGAAATCTACATCTAGATGGTTTTGAAATGAAATACGAAGTGCCATTAAGCAGCGTGATAGGGCTTATAATAAATGGAAGCGGCTGCTTTGGAAACTTTGTGGTTGCATTGAATCCAAACTCGCTCAATCGATTTCTGAAAGATAGGCTCAGTCGTCTTCTAAATAATGGTGGAAAAATTTTAAAAATCTGGGGGAGGGAATAAGTGAAAAGCAGGTGCAAATTCCGTTTACGCCATGACGATCTAAATCATTACAATATTGTGGCTCTACAAAAAATGGCTCTTCCCAAACACCTAGCTGTATTTTTTATGATGTAGGAGATGATAATTCTTCTGATAATGTGTAATCGTTTTGTAACATTGGTTATGAGGAGCTCTATTCCTCAATTTTTTCTATTAAATCTGAGGCCATGGAGGTGGATGGTATCCCACTTAAGTTTATTAAGCTTGTTTTACCTGAGATCTCTCCTAATCTGTTATATATTTTTAATAATAGTATAACACAGTCATACTTCCCTGCTAAGTGAAAAATTACCAGAGTGACCAGTAAATAACCCCACAACAACCCCACATGTTGGACTTTAGACTAATAGCACGCTATCGACCTAATCTTGAGCACTTGAAATTTTGCTGACAAATCAGATGACTGCTTTTGGACCGTAATAATTTTCTGAGTGAAATCCAATCAGCTTATAGACTGAGCCATAGCACTGCCTCGTTCTTGTTAAATATTATTGATGATATTAGGAAAAATGCTGATGTTAATTTGTTTACTGTCCTAGCACTGCTTGATTTTTCAAAGGCGTTTGATTGTATAAAACATGAGAAGCTTTGCAGCTTTAAGAAGCTTCTTTACGTTTTAAGTTTTCGCGATCTGCATGCCGACTTACTTATTCGTTTCTGTATAGGAGATCCCAAATTGTTGAGGTTGTGGGTGTTCGTTTTAGTATAGTGCGACTTACTTGTGGAGTACTCCGGGGATCTGTTATTATTATTTGCTCTTTTTATAAATGATATATCCTCCTGTTTGAAATTCTCTAAGTTCCACTTGTATGCGGATGATCTGCAACTACACGAGAGTGATGTGTTTGCTAATAGAGTGGTATGTGTTGATAGACTAAATGAGGATCTTGATAGAATTGCTAGGTGGTCTGTGGAAAATGAATTACTATTAAATGCTAAAAAGTCGCATTCTATTCCACCTCAGATTTCCCATCTGTGAAACTTGATATATATAATAAAGCTATGGCATATTCTGACACTGTTCGTGATCTAGGATTTGTTATTGGACCTTGGGACTAGAACATCTAGGACTTGTTATTGGACCCTTCCTTGTCATGAAATGATCATGTGAATAACTTATGTAGTAAGCTTTGCAAGTTTTGGGCTGAGGCATAAATTTTTCATGTCTTACCTTCTTCCGCATTTCCTTTACTGTAACACTGTATGGTATGGTGCGCAAGAACAATTTATGCACAAAGTGAAAATGACCTTTAACACATGTGTTAAATACATTTATTCACTTCGAAAATTTGATCATAAATCGCTGTTCGCAAACAGATTGCTCGGCTATGGTATTGTAAAATATTTCGAGTTAAGAAGCTACTCGTATATCCATAGGATTTTGTTAACTTTTGTTAACACCGTATCTTTCGGAAAAGCTTAAGTAAGTTCTCGAATGATGCGTCATCTGTGGTTTCCTAATAACAGGCTTAGAAACTTTAGTTCCTCTTTTTTCAATTTAGGGCTAGGAAAATACAATGAGTTAACGTTAAATGTGAGAGATACTACCTATATGAGTAGTTTTGTCGCATCCCATTCGAGTAAGCAATAACGTGGCATCATCAAGGAATACTTCATAGCTAAGATTGACGGTGCTACCGTTGACTGAATGGAGCTTATCCGCCAGCACTCCTAAGATGTCTTCTTGGCTAGTGATATCTCACTGCTATTGCCAGTGGTATGTGATATATCACATTAGCTCGGTTGTCAATAGCAGGGACTGGAGTACGCCCGGCTTGTCACGCCCGTATAGATCAAAAATGAAAAAAAAGTTACAAATACAAAATTGATCCTTCCTCAATCCTTTTTCTATAATTTAAAACAAATTCTAAAATCATTCATCTCTTATAACACTATTTCTTTTTATGATAGTGATAAATATAAGGAAAATTATGAAGTATGTATTACCTTGGTTATTTTTGATTTATTTTATTTGGAGTAATTGTACTTGCTGTATTACTGATTCCCACTCACTTTCATTATTTAAATTTTTATTATTGATTTTTTTTTTATCATAAACTTAATTAAGTTTTCTTATTACATTTACTTAAAACTGAATCTGTTAATAATTAAATCCAATTAAAAAAAAATTATGACACACAAATTAAAGTTAATCTAGAAAATTTAAAGTAAAATTATTGTACTTAGTTGTGAAATAAATGTTGACATTTTTTAATCGCTTTATGTTTTATTAATTTATTTATTAAGCGGTTTTTGAGTTTTTTTTTATTTTATGATTTAGTGTTGTAACGATTTTTTTATTATTTAATTTTCAAAATTTTTTAATACAATGTGTGATTTTTTCATTTTAAGCTATAAATGAAAAAACCATTTTATTCATTTAGTAGTTTTCCTTTATTGCATGAAGTTCCCGAATTATAAATTCTAGATTTTATTTGAATGTATTTTTCTTATAATGTATGTAATTACCTATAATTTTTATGTATATTAAACTAGTTTATAATTTTTAATTGATTAGATTTGAATTTTGAATAAGTTTTGAGTTTATCAAGAGCTAAAACCAAACTAAGAAATGGTGACAGAGCACTAAGAAAGCGAGCGGGAGTTTAGGGCGCTCTCCCTGCTTCTGTAATTGTTGATGTGGTTGGAATATACGAGGTTGAGCAATTGAATTAAAACACGATATTTCGTTCCGCGCCATTGCGATTAGTACTCGAAGATGATGAGTTTCGAGTTAAGTCCTCTTTAAATACTTCCTAAAAGTAAGGTCTCAATCTGTCGATGACTGTGTTGACCTTTACAGTGAATAACTAAATTTTTACCGTTGCGGCTAATAACTACGAAAGGACCTTGGTATGGTGCTTGAAATGATTTACGTAATAATTCCATACGTAAGAAGACATGCGCCCAAGACACGAGTGGTTTAAAACTTTAGGAGAAGCGGTAGAGCAATAGAAGCAGTTGAGGAATAGAAATGTAGAATGTTGTTTCAGTTGTGTGACGAAATCGGGCTGAGGAGTGAAGTTACAGTTTTGGATAAAAAATCCTTCAGAAAGACGTACCTAAGGATAGTACCGCAAACTAGCTCTGAGATTGGAAATCTTTACGAAAAGTGGTTCGTAAACCGAATAATATGAATACGCATCCAGTCTGTCAGGTCATATGCCATGATTGCATTTTTTAGGCTCCAACGTTATTACATTTAGGATTGAATTTTAACTTGTAATTCGTGTGCGTTCAAAACCGATAGTTTAGACAACTCACTGGGTCAGATTTGAATTGGGAGCCCTGACCAGTGACGATTAATGAAGGTACTCCAAAATGAGCAACCAAATTGGAGCAAAGAGTTGAAGCTACCGTTTCAGCGGTAATATCCGAGATTGGAATGGCTTCACAAGCCATTCAGAAGTTAACCAATAATGCCCATATGTATATTGGAAAATATGTTTGAAAAGTTTGGTGGTTGTTTTCCAAAGGAGATTGAGTATAGCAGGAATCTTTTGCTTTTTGGAAAGCCAGAGAGTTCGCCATTGGTCGTACATCTTATTCAATGGATGGCCATATTGCTTTATCAGTAAGAATTACTCTTGGATAAGACAAATTGTGGAGGCTATTGAACACAGATTAGCAAAATTGATTTGGAATAAAAAAAAGTCCAAGCGGCACGTATATCCGCTAGAAATAGGTAGATTTCGGGACCAGACAGCTTTGTGTACAAATAGAATTGGATGTGTCAGATTAGTTTAAATAAAAAATTTAAGTAGAATAGTCCAAGTCCAGAATAATCCAAAAAATTTATCAAACCAAACTAAATACATTAACGGAAACTACTTTATGAATGCGATTTCGGAACAGTTTTATTTAATTTGGTTAAAACTACTTTTAATAACATATTAAATTCACCAAAAAGCAAATAAACGTTCTCACAACGTCACAACGTCACACCTACAACACCATTAAACATAATTTATAATCTAAAATTGTCAAACAACTTTTACACCTCAAATAATTCAAATATCTACAATTTAGGAAGACTTTTGTAAATGTGTAATCAATATGCATATAAGAAAATATTCCTTAATTTAAAACAATAATGACTCAGCTTGTTTTAATTTTTTTTTAAATTTTTGCGAAAAAAACTAAAAACTGAAAAAAAAGCAAAAGAAATTTTTTTAATATTTTTTCTATGGGATATTTTTATATGTTTAGGGAAGTTGTTGTTGTAATTGAATGGCATGCATTAAGTTTAATGCTAATTACATTGAGACCTCTTGAGTTAGAAAGCTGAAAATTTCTGAGGTTATAGTTAAAAAGTTTATCTAAAAGTTAATATGAGTTTAAATAACAATAACTCAAAAATGAGGAAGGCATGGTCGTTTGCGTTTGTTTTCGTTCTAACAGCCCTGGTGTTTCAACCTCTAGACTTGAACTATTTTTTTTTTAATTTCGAAAAGATTTATGTTCTAGTTAACGTATGCGCACATATTCAAAAGTGAGATTGGCCATTTTCAGCCAAATCAAGGACAACAAAGTTTATTAAATTTTTAAAACAGCTGATTTTTCAGGAACCTGGAACGCCAAGGTTGTCATTTGAAAATAAATGATAGAAATATGTTCAAATATTCAATATTGATAAATTTTATTAAAATATTATGATTCAAACGGAAGCTATAACGCCCTAGATTTTTCGACTTTTTTGGCTCTAGCCACTTAACCTGTACCCGGATATGGCCAGTTCGCGAACTTGTCCAAAAGATTTTTTTGCCGCAACGTATACAGAAAAAATTTTCGTTGTAGATCAAGAAATGCGATCGTGAGAGTGCCGGTAAATTCCGTTATAGCTCATATCGTATATATATACATTTTTTTTTTGTTTTTCCGTCTCCGCTTATCATTCATAGTCGTTTGGCACCAAAATTTTTCCGAAATTCCGAGATGAAGCCCATTGCAATAAGTAGATTTTTATATGAAATCTACCTAAAATCAAGCGTTACCAGAAGAGGTATCACATAAAATAGTTTTAGCACTAGAATTACACAAAGATTAGGGAAAATTTTGGAATTGAGTGGAAATGTGTGGAACTAGTGTCCACTAGGGTTTGCAAATTTACCGACTTTTTCAATTACCGGCACGACGGTAAAAAAAATATAAAACGGTTAACCGGTACATTACCGGTAATTTACCGAAATAATAAACTTTGATCTAATTAGTTTAAGAAAACTATTTATAACTTAAATTGGCGTGTAATAATAAATTATAACACATTTGAAGAAGAAAATTTAAAAATAATTTAAATCTTGAAAATTTTCAAGGTTTTGATTATTAAAATATTGGCGTAAGAAACATGTTGTGTCTAAAGTATTATCATTCAAATTAGACCTTAGTTTAGTGCAAATCAGACCAGCTGCTGCAAATACACGCTCGAATTCGACACTTGTTGTTCGTATAGTAACTAAATTATTAAAAACTTGCTCTAAATATTTGCCACGAATGTTTTGCTCGTAATTGAATCACTGTTTTATTAATTTTGAACATTTTAACGTGTTGGTCGACAGCGTTAAAATTTATCAGATGGCAAGAACCAGATTTCAAAAGAAGTGTTTGTCGTTTATGGCACGAACATCATGATCAACAAGGTTTTGCTTATGGTAAAGTGTTAGAATATTAAGCAGGAATATTTTACCGTATTTTTGAGGGGTTTCTTTCTTTAATTTTTTCAATTCTCAAATATGTTTGGTTAGGTCCAGCTTATGCTATTATATTAAAAATTAATTAAATTTCTTCAGAATTTTATAATTATTAATTTATTACATTAAATAAGCTTAAATATAAGTTTGATTAATTTTAACCGAAACCGGTAAAAACTTAGAAATTTACTGAATTGGCAAGGACTAACTTTGGCATAGTTTTGTGAAAAAATATAGATGAGAGACTTACAATTTGTAAAGTAAGTGAAGGTTCTGTCTCACAAGCGCAACATTTCTACATTTCTATTGTCAAGTAGTACAGAAAGCAAAGTGGTGTTGGCTTGTTGGAAGCGTCGAACATCACGTGAGGGTCATCTGTTTATAGCTAGTAATTCACGCTATATAATTTTGCTGTATTCAAGTATTCTTAAGCCTCTTTCTTGGACGCTTATTAATGGATTCTGGATAATTTCAAATTTCGTTGTTCTATAATTGCTAGCAATTGCTAGCAAGCAAAAATTACTTTTTCATTTATTTTTTGAAACTTTGAAAATTAAATCATAAAAATCCTCGCCACATCTGTGGTACTCTATTATTAACCTAAATTTCGGTATTACACTAATAAGTAGATTGACTTGCAACCAAATAGCATTAAAAAAAATATTAAGTCAACAGAAATTTTTTTATATTGACAACAGTATCTGACCAATGGTAGTGGACAAAGCTTACTCAATACAATAAATTCAAAACCACAGCTGAATCTAACACACCAAAAATCCAATTATGTGTGGTTCTTAATTTAGACCTAAATTGTGTATTTTTGAACATTAAAAACCTTGAAGTTTCGGAGAAAAGATTAAAAACTAGATTTCGTCTACGATTAAGATATCTTGCGTTGACTCTAGAACATTTTGTTGAGTTTTGTCAAGTAGAATAACAGTTTGAAGATGTCTAAGACTTAAATATGTATAAAAAACGTTATAATAACTTAGTTTTCTGAAGAAGATAACAAAACAAAAGAACAGAAACCTCAGAAAAGCTTATTCATGCCGAGTTTATGTGTAATTGGAAAAAGTCAAAAATATTTTCTTATTCTTTAAGACACATATTAAAGATAATATAATTTATAATTAAACGGCTAGCAAGTTCAACTGGCAAAATACAAATTGGTCTACTAGAGAATTGTTGGTTTCAATTGATCTCAAAATGTCAATTTATGAAAACCAACCATAATAATCATTCTAATCAATCTTAAGATACAAACCAAATCGTGTCTAAACAGACATTAAATTTGTTAAAAATTCGACCATTAAAACTTATTCACACTACATTTTGACATTCTAATGAAAAAACGCTAAATTCACTCAACCAAAAATTTCTTTAAATATTTTCCAACAGAAACTAAAGAATAACATTAAATTTTTTTATTATCAATCAAAATTTAAAATAATTTAATCGGAATTATAAGAAAATTTATTCAAATAAATTTAATTAAATTAAAGTTTAAATCGATTAATTGCTTATCAAATCCAACTAGAACTTGAATAATACTAAAATCATTAAATTCATTTTACATCTACCAATAAATTATAACTTTAATTATTAAAACACAAACCAGAATTTATATTGGTCAAACTGCATTTTCAGGTTTTGTGTGGTCAGGGCGAGTTTATAAGTAGTTAGCCTGAGAGCATAAAGTTTTGTGATTTTATACTTTAATTCGAGGATTATCACTTTTTACGATTTTTAAATTTAATTCTTTTCTTTGTATTTTACGAGAGTGGATAAAATTCAAAAACACGAATAATAATAAAAAATCGTAAATAAATAACAACTGACAATAATAATGGTAAACTTAAGAAATTTGTTTAAAGTCTAAAGATAACTTTCACTTTATTGTGTTTTATTGTACACCATGTCCGATGATGAAATAAAAGATATAATTTTTTATTGTTGTTTTTAAGAGAATGAGGCATTTTGACATTTTGTAATAGATTGGAGGTACATGTTTCAATACAATGGTGGAATTGTTTTATTTGAGGCATCTACGGGACCAAAAAATACTAAGACAAATAGACCGCACAAAAAAAGTTAATTCCAGTGAATATTTTAATACTAGGGAGGGTGTATCCCATGGGCTCCACTCCCCCTCCACCCGAACTCGCTCTTCCTTTTTGCATCCGACTTTCATACAACCACTATTAATCACAATCCAACCTGTTCTAATCTATTCTGTATGCACCATCTGCTTAACTAATTTTACAAAAATACATTGTAAGGTGTACTATAAATCTTTATACGAAATGGATTTCCTAATTGTTTCGTGAGGCAAGTTCAAGCACAAATTGTTGAAAATAATAATAATAAAAAAATACTGAAATAAAACTTTTTGTTTTTCCTTATTTAATTTACAGTAATGAAACTATGCAAAAATAATGATGAAAACAAATATTTTTTTTTTTTTTTTTTAATAAAATGTGTTGTGTAATAGGGTTTAGAATATGTGTCACAACAACACATAAATACCTTTTAAGACCTAGGTCTAGACCTGGGTCCCACAACAACTGGCGTTCTGAGGTGTAGATTAACGCTTTTTTTAAACATCTGTGGGTTGAAGTCACCTGAGACTAAGTGTTCCGGCGAACTATTCCATTTGTACGCAGTTCGGACAAAGAAGTCTCTCTGCGATCTGCCAGTATGACAGCGCGGGATCTTTACCGTTTCACTGGTTGCGGCAGCCGATTGCCGAGTGGAACGGGGGTAAGAATAAGTTTGAGGCATGATGCCGCTGATTTCGTCTGAGCACTGCTGATGACGATATTTGTAAAAAACAACGAGGTCAGCAACTGTGCGACGATGTTGTAGGAAATCAAGTTTTGATGTCAAAGTTCGATCACCTACAAATCGTATAGCTCGCTTTTGAACAGAGTCCAAGAGGGCCAAGATGGAAACAGAGGCAGCACCCCAAACTTGACAGCAGTACTCCATACAGGGACGAATATAGGACTTATAAACATGGAGCAATTGGTATGGAGTGAAAAAATTTTTGCATCTATTTAGGAGGCCGAGTTTTTTAGACGCGCTTTTTGCCATCGCCATTACATGATCGTTCCAGAGTAGGTCATTTGAAACTGTGACACCCAATAAACGAATGTTTTTACATTCACCTATTGGTTCATCACACATACTAAATAAAATATCTTTGGGGAACTCGGTCTTTAATCTGGAAACAATCAACAGCTGTGTTTTGGTGGAGTTGAAATTGACAAGGTTTTGGTCACCCCAGTCGGCGACTTTATTCAGGTCTTTGTTCACGTTTATGGCAGCGTCTCTCCGGGCAGGATTAATTCGTTCGTGCATTTTACCTTTTGAAGGAAGGGGCTCGAACGACTTGTGCAGAGTACTATCATCTGCAAAACTATTTATTGGGTTGCTGGTGATTTTCAACAATTCGTTGATATAAATCAAAAATAGGGTTGGGGACAATACTGAGCCTTGGGGTACACCAGCGTTAATTAGTTTAGACTCAGAAGAATATCCGTCTAAGGTTACCGAAATGTATCGGTCGGATAGAAAATTTTGAATCAGCTTCACAACATTGGGATGAAAACCGTACGCAACGAGCTTGTTGATTAAGTTGGCATGCCAGACTCGATCGAATGCCTTGGAGATGTCTAAAGCGATAACGTATGTTTCACCACCTTTATCAAGTATGCTGTTCCAACAATGCGCTACATAGTTTAATAGATCGGTAGTTGATCTTTTGTTTCGAAAACCGTATTGGCTGTCGGATATTAAATGATTTTCTTCCAGAAATTTTGAAATATGTGTATTAATATAATGCTCATAGACTTTGGATAGGACCGATAGTAAAGCTATTGGCCTATAATTTGAGATATCGGATTTTGGTCCCTTTTTGGGGACGGGCTGGACATTTGCCAACTTCCAGCACGAGGGAAATATACCAGATTTGTAGGATTGGTAGAATATTTTAGTTAAAGTTGGTGCAAGTTCTTTGGAAAGGGTTTTTAAAATAATGGGTGGAATATTGTCCATTCCTGATGCTTTGTTGATGTTTAACCCCTTTAAAAGTTTAGTGACTATTTTGGGTTTGAAGTGAAGTTCATTCATATTAACTCCTGAAGACTGGATTTGGGGTATTTCTTTAGGAGTTTCCAAAACAGTGGAGTTCAGAGCAAAGCGTTCAGCGAACAAGTTAGCTTTTCTTGCGGGATCATTGACGATTAAATCACCATCAATAATAGGGGGAATAGAAAATTTTGTACCAGAATTTAAAGAATTAATGGCACTGTAGAAACTCTTGTCAGAAACAGACATAGACGTAAGTTTTGAGGCTTTCGCTCTATCAATTTCGGACTTTTCGTTTGAGATAATCTGATTAGATATTTTGTTGGCCTTTAGATATTGGGATCGATTAGTGGGAGTTTTGTTATGAATCCAAATATTAAATGATCTACGTTTGTTTCTAAGTGCCGTTTTGGCAGCTTTCGAATACAAGTATTTTTGTTTTGGGTTTTACTATGGAGAAAGGGACAAATTTATTGATAGCAAATTGGATGGTTTCTGTAAAGTTTTGAGCAGAAACATTTACATTGTCAGTGTAAAAACAATGACGGTCGAAAGGGAAACCATGGAAAAAATTTTGAAGACCACTCTTATCCATTTTTGAGTAGTGAAATATTTTACGGGGTTTGGGAGCTGTAGTTTTAAGTAAATCAGTTTTGATAACTGATGAGATTAAATAATGATCAGAATTTCCAATACTACCTTTCGCAACATCGACACTCGTAATATCTGGCGTTGTGGTAAGATAGAGATCTAGTAGAAAACATTTATCACCGCCATTACGGGGAGTGAAAGTCGGGCTTTTAACAATTTGGAATAGGCCCTGAGACGCGGCAAAAATTTCTGCCAGTTTTCCACTATTGTCAACATCGTCGGTCGATTTGGAGAATTCCAACCATGATTTGTTGTGGACGTTGAAGTCACCGGTAACGATAACTTCACAATTAGGGGACTTTGCTCTAATCTCGTCCATAATTTTTGTCAGTATATTAAAAAAGTTTGGGTTACGTTTGTTGGGGGACCGGTATAAAGCTATTGTAAAAAAAGTCATTTCTGGAAGACAAATCTTTAAAACCATTGCATTGAAGCCGTCACCGTGTAGTTCAAAATTTGGAAAGCGCGTGTACGCAACACTCTCATGAATGAATGCGCATACGCCCTGATGGAGTTTGAAAGCTGATTCGAGCCTATATTTGGAATTAAGCGATTCTATAAAGAGAAAATTTTCAGAAACTTGTGTTTCTGTAAGGAATAGAATGTTCGGTTTGTCGTGCTCAAGATGATGTTGCACGTGGTCATGGTTAGCGTTCAATCCGCAGATGTTTTGAACATGTATTTTAAAATTTTTTATTGATTCATATATGTTTTGTCCCTGCAAATTCCGTGGACATGCCGCTTTAGGGCGGGTGGATTGCGCAAATTTGCTTTACCACTTGCAGACTTATTTTTTTTTCGGTTGTACTGCCATATATATATCAAAATGTTTATTTTATTTTTTTGTGTTTTATTTTAAAATGCATAACTAAGTAAAAAATCCTATCATACTACAAAATATGACATATGCCAATATTTCATGATAAGATGAAGAAATAATAACAAAATAATAAGTGAAAAACAAATTGTGAGAAATTTGCAGAAAACAAAACAAAACTAAATGCCAATAATCCAGCTGATGCAGCGCACCCCAGACGCACCGCCCACCACCTTAATCGAGGCACAAAGCCCACACATAACTACGTGTTGGTTCGATTCCTCGGAAGAGCTAATGAGCGGTACCGCTACGGAACGCTGCCCAGCTAAGACTGGAAGTGCTGCCGTTGACTAATTAAAGTTCGTCCGCCAGCACCCTAAGATATCATCTTGGCTAATGACATCTCCTGCCATTGCCAGTGGTATGTGATATCTCACGCTAACTCATATGTCAATGGCCGGGACTGGAGTACGCAGGGTAGTCAGACCCGTAGATCAACATTGATCATAATCGATCAAAATCGATCCCTCCTGCGGGATGATATTACAAACATATGTGATTTTTAACACTAAAAAAAATGATATTAATTAGAGCGAAACGGCGGAAAGAAAAAAGCAATAATTTTTTTTAAACTACATTATTGACAATAAACTACATTATCGATAACTACATAAACAGTTCAATGAGAAATTTCATTGAAAATTTTTTGCCCTAATTTTATTTTAATTTAAACCAATGAAATTCTCTAAAATGTAATGACATCATTCAATTTCACCAATAACATTTGAATTATACTATTAACAAATAGTTATATGTCTGGCCTACTGGGATATTAAAAATTATCAGTCTAATTTTGAAACAATTAACTGATATCACAGTAGGCCAACGTATAATTCATAAAAAATATGTAAAGAAATGAAAAATGGCAAAAAATTTTCTAAACGAATTTCGTTCGTTGATAAATTCTCATAATTTTTTTGAAAAATTCCTCAAGCAAGTGGTATTGATAAAAACCCTCGGTATACGGCCTCGTGCTTCTATCAATATACTTGCTTTCGAAATTTTTGGCAAAAACTTATTTCGAATTATTACCGCACTTGGGAAATTACAACTGAAAATTTTTTGCCTTAGTTTTAATTTCACAAAATTACCAAATTTTAATTTAAATTAATGTAATCAAGTTGATAGATATTGTTTAACGTATGAATTTCTTCATAATTATTTAGAAACAAAATGTCGATCTAGTCAAATAAAATAGTTGACTAAATTGATTTAGCAGGTTTAGTAAAATTTAAAATCAATTGGAACGCAGTCTTAATATCGAAATTATAATAATTTGAACGAAACGGGAATAGACAGTAGCAATAACTTTAAAAAACTACATTATCGATCAATTAAAAATTCGTAAAATGAAATTTGTATGATTTTTATGTATTTTATTTCTATTAATTAATAGAAAAATGGGCCACGCCAGGAATTGAACTCTCGACCTATAGCGTCTCAGTCGACGTCGTTACCCATATTGCAATTTGAGCGTTACGCTCGTAGTAGATGAATAGACACACGGCTATTATATTATGGACTCTATCTATTCTAAAACTACACACAATAAAATTACATGCGCATATTTTATCAGAAGTTTCTTGTGTACTTTTCACCAGAAGCACGGTACGGCTTGTATATTTCCCAACAGAAGTTTGATTTTCACCGTTTGTCGTTGGTCATATGAGGTATCTAGCAAATGAAACAAACAATTTTTAAGGAATTTAATGGATATTTTATAAAATGTTTAATGTTTCTGTATACGTCAGAGTTTGATGTATTAATCTTCCAGACATCACTGTTAATTGTAGTAACTTTGTTCCCTTTATCCGTTTCCATTTGCAGGCTTGAGAGTCGGTATGACTCGAAACACGCGTTATAGTTACTGGCGGAGGCTTTTTTTTTTCTTTTATTTGAATAGCTTTCTCTTTATCGATTACTTGAGGATCTTGCGATTGACTTTAGCTTGCTGGTATATAATACTCAGTGGAAACTCCAGCCTTTCCCTTTTTAGTTTTTATGCTTGGCCTACTCTTTTTCAGTATCCAATTTGTTTCTCCCTTCAGTTCTTCTTCACCTACCGGATACTCAAATGAGTTTGTTCGTCTTGTAATATTGCTGCCGATGTTTAGATTACCCGTTATTGCTGAATCACTTGCTTCTCGACTCAGTTTAAGGTCTTGATTTTCTCTTTACCAAGGTAACTTGGTTGTTATTTCCTCTCTTTTTCATTGTTTTTTCCTAAACACTAGATATACTTTTTCTATAGATTCGTCTGTCTTTCTCTATCAATATAGTCTGATTGACGATTTCCACCAACAGTATGCAATTTATTTGTTTTTATATTTTGTAAAAAATTACCCTTTCCTCTTTCAGGGAATCTTGACAGTCTATTGCTAAATATGACGTGTTATTGCTAAACTGGAATATTGGCCTTAAAAGACTGATAATTTGCCAATCGTCACTTGTGGAATTATAAAAATTATAAACTTTTGTCTGAAAACAAAAACAATATGGCCTCTGGCCCAGAAAAATCTCTATTTCTATATTCACGATCTATAATCTTCTTAATCTATATTCACGATCTCATTATTCCCAAAAAACAATACCAAAATTATGTATACATACAACGATAGAAAAGAAAAGAAAATATAAAAAAAACTTATCTTAGAATGTCGAATGATGTCCTTGACCGCCAATATCCGCCTGGTCTAGTGTCTTAAAATCAAGCTGCTAAATAAAGCCCGAAAATTCCTCAAATGAACTGCTAAAACATGAGCTATGCATATTACATCAATGGCTGCCTCCAACAATTCATCAATCTATTTGATTGCAATTTTCTCCCACAAACGGTGGTTAAATGTGTTACATAGGCTGTAGGTGAATAATACTAATAATATAATAACATTACGGCACATTTAATTTTATCCATGATCCCGTTATCTCGGAAATATTTCACATAAACATTTATTTATTTTTCCCGCCACATTATTTTTGAATTATCGTAGCCGAACGAATAAAAAATCTTCCACTTCACCACAATAGAATTAGTTTTATTTTTTGTTTATTAATAGCTACAAAGCTTTGTACAAACTTCTATACAGATTGTATTAATAGTAGACAATCACAAATATAAATATTTTTTATAAATGCTGATTTAAAAGAAATTATAAAGTTCATTATTTTATATTCAAAAAAAAGTACAGCATCTATTGTACTATGCTTGAAAGCTCAAAATAATTTTTTTTCTTAAGTTAAGACTTAATTGACACAAGTCAAAAACTTGACTCTCAAATTTATTTAATTTTAGACTTAACCTAACTAAACTAACCAAACTTGACTAAAATTATGGATACCAAATCGCTACATCAACAACTTTGTTACCAAAAAAAAACCTCTCCCTAGCCTTTTCATTGTTGTGTTTTTGTTTCATTTAGCGATACAACAAAAAAACGAAATAGCAAAACCCAAATTACAAAGCAATCCAAATTATAAAAATCCATTTAACAATTTAACAAAGCATCTTATATCAATACAAATGAAACCATCTATATAATGCAAGTTACGAGCAACAAAAAAAACACATTTGTCTCATTTGAGGAAGAAAAGAAGAACCGAAAATCAATTTAACAGTATATGCAATTTGATTGGTGATATCACCAAATATTCAGAGAGTAAAATATAGAAGTATAACAACAATAAAAAAAATGATTTTGTTTTTTCTCGTATTTCTTCTTTCTTACATAAAAACTTGCATATTCTATTTGATACATATCAAATATAAGGTTCTTAGGTTATTTGTTGTAAAAAAGTTGTTACATATTTTTTGTGTTAATTGTCTGTTTGATTTCGATGCAAATGAAAATGTAAAATTGACAGAATTTGTTGGGCATAACATAAGTCATTATGGGAGACTGTCTTATTGCATGTTGACCGATAAGACAGTGTCCCATAATGACTCCCACAACAATGCTGATATCTATGCGTTTTATTTGATCAAACAGTTGATCAAACTTGGAGCAGTCCAGTGAAACCTAGAACTGCGTTGTAATCACACAAATGGTGTTCATCTTGTATCTGTGCGCGTATACGCCTCCTTTTGGAGCAGCAGTCTACACAAAGGAACCGGTATCCCTAACCTATATATATATATGCTTAGTGATACAAGACCTTGCAAATAAAATTCTCAATTGGACGTATGAGAGAGCACAAGGCTGTTTCCACAGACTTGCTTTTGCAGTATGCATATTTAGATGTTGATAGCGTTATAGATTCGGTTGAACATCTCGAAAAGTCGTCTTTCAATATTTCCAGTGTTTCCAAGAGATAAGAAAGAAGACTAAAGGATCTTAGGTCTTTGGGATGGAAGATTTAAGGTTCTAAAGTTTGTAATGAAATCACTTGCCCACCTTAGGTATTAAGAATACATTTGACGCATTTTTCTTTCCTACGAATGTAACTTAGTACAAAGCTGCTCCTAAAAATCACTAGCAGCCAGGGCATGACTAGGTCAATGGTTTTTATTCCCAGGGATAAATCTGATTCTGCAGACTTAAAGGACTTTAAACAGTCTGCAAGATCTGTACCCATCCAGATCAACTTCCCGACTATAATTATGCTCGGGTTACCGAATCAGACAGCCTGATATAGGAATGTTATGTCTCAAACTACTGACACCGGCTCAGGTAGTCCTATCAGTGCCGGATCAGAACCGGCTCTGTTCAAATAGAGAATTTACTACGAGGTGGAGGTAGGGTTTGCTTGAACAAAATGTTACTTAAATGTTCGAGTGCATTGAAAAAAAATCAGTAAAAAAATACAAAATTATCATATTTTAATTTAAATAAATTAAATACAAATCAACTACTGACTATATGCTTACTTATATATAGTCATAACTCAGCCACTATAAGGAATCAAACCAGAACAAATAGGGTAAACCTTTATAGAAAATGTATATGTGAATCCTGATAAGGGTCGGAATAATCGGATGTGAACACCCTATTAGAGTTTGCCATATTGCACTATTTTGTTTATCTTTTTACTTAGTTTGCACATTCAGATATATTCGTCATTATTGTTAACATAATGTAACTGTAAGGTGGCCCGTCAGAGCAAACATCGTTCCTCAGATTTTCTTAAAAATCTTCAACAACCCATATCCTAGAAGTCTGAACCGGTAATACTGAATAAATGATAAAGAAATGATAAATAAAGAAGAGTGCAGCAACGAAGTTTAAATTTAATTGAAAACGTTTAATTATTATTTGTTGTCTTTTCAGCTCCTATTCTTCGACGACGAGCATCTAAATGTAAGTGTTTTCAGTGATTTATTCATCACATACAATTTAAACTAAAATGCATACACTCCATTTTAATTCCATTTAGTCATGATTATTAAAGAATTTATAAAAATATTTTAATAACTATATAATTCAATGTCAGGAAGTTTAAACTAACTCTTTTAAAATATTGACCTTCACGTTCTTGATTTTTCTTAGAAAACTATAAAAAAGTTTTGTTCTGGTAACCTTAAACGTCAAAATCATACATATCAACAACAACAGAATTTAATAATTAAATTAATGTAAAACTGAAACTGTAATTAAACATTTTACTGAACAGTAAGTAATTTTCTGCATTTAACTTTCTCAACAAAAAAAATTGATAAATCAATAATATAAGCGAAATGATTGTATTGGCAAAATCATGTGAAAATTTTTCTTTTATTTTTCATTGTAGTACACCTTGAGGTTATCAATTAAAATCTTTAGATTTACACTTTCTCATTTCGTACAATTAAGACAACAAACAAAACATATGTTCGTTACTTTTTAATAATTTAAATCAAATTTCCGATTTATGTTTATTTATTTGCTTCTTTCATTTCAATTATAAACTAAAATCACGAAAAACATCAAATTAAATTCATCATTTTCATCTTAATAATAATGTGAAATCTTTATTATCTATCATCAGCGATGTGATTTTATAAATGGTAAAGCAAGTAGAAAAGTCTATAGCTTAGATTATAAGTTTTTTAATTTGAAATTCATCAGTTTTTTTGATAAGCAGTCGTGATAAGCAGTTTAGCCGTTTGCTAAACTACATAATACATATACTACCTATTTTTTTATCGTGAAACAGGCTTGCAGTTTTCTTAGTCCACAGTCAGGCGTCTGAACATTATGTTTTGCAGTGCAGTGCAGTCTATACATTCAAAACATTTTCTTAACCTTAAGATTATCTCTCTCCACAAATAAAAAACAATCATGTACGCATCCTAAATTATCTTGGGATTTTAAGCATTTAAAAATCGGATTGATTAAAGCTATGATAAAATATAATTGTTAGATTTTGGATTATCTGCAGTCAGCACCAGCCACCATCTATACTTTTATCATATTTGTCTTAATTCTTGTAATGAACAATGAACCTGCTAGTGATCTACTAGCAGGAAGCAAACGGGGAGACTGCATGCCAAGCGAGATTGTAATCCGACTCAGCTCTCGTGAGTTCTAGTTGGAATATCACCTCCCTTGTCCAGCACAAATGAACAGATATGTAGGCAAAAGAGACTGTATAATCGAAAGATAAGTATAACAGAGAAGTGGGAGTCAGACGACCCCGAAGGCCGAAGAAGCCAAGATCATCATATGCTCACCAATACCACCACAAATATTACTACATTTTTTTGTGGCGTTTATGCTCCATGTAGGAGCGCTGCCAAGCTAGTCAGCTTCGAATATTCACCATGATCACTCGCCACAGCGGCATAATTACCATGGAAGTCGATTTTTTTAAGGTCGTTCATTACGTCCGTCGGCTATTGTAGTCGTGGTCTACTTTGCGGTCGACCACTCCCTCCTATCGTACATTTTTTTAATCATTCTAGACTTTGAATCGGGATGAAGCGTTTTAGCATTTAATGAAATTCGTGTTCTGAACAATCCAAAAAGTCAGTTTTTGAACCCCACCAATTTTGATTGACTTCATACGTGAAAATATGAGTAGTATAGGGTAAAAAAAAAATAAATGTGAGCTTAGAAAAGTTCTAAAGTGTTTAGTTTGAGAACGGGGTGGTCCGAAAAATTTCTTAAAATGCAAATTCCGCCTAACTTAGAAATTGAATTGCAACCAAATGGCTCACCCGATATCAACGATTTTATTTGCATTGTGCATTGGAATGGTTAAAAACAGACGTAGCAAAATTTTTGTTGTTATTCAATTTTCAATTCTAGTGTATTACTTCGGTCTGAAAGACCTACGTATTACATTCATGAGCTAAAGATGAAATTCTTACCCCCACTTTTTTGGCATTTCTCGACGTTTTAGGACCTACTTATTCTAAAAAAGCAAAAATAGGTATGTCTGTCTGCCGGTCGGCTGGCCGGCTGGCCGTCACAACCTACGAAATCTAGAAAACCGCTGGACGAATTTCAAAACATTTTTTTCTAAAAATAGGTTTACTCAATGGGAAGAGCCGAAAGGACGATGTGTTCGATAACTGTACCGAAAGTGTGTCAAAAAAATCGTCAAGTGTGTCAAAACAAGGAAATTTGCATATTTTTTGCTTAAAAAACGTTAATTTTAAATGATTACGAGTAGGAACATTGAATTTGGAGAAATCTGGATGGTCGGGATTGATATGTGAGACCAAAATCTAGATTATTGCATTATGAGTTTTTCAAATAATGTTGTCAAGTGTGTCAAAAGAAAGATTTTTATTTATTTTTCTACCCAATTTTTTGGAAAAAATAAAATTAATTATTTGTTTGACATGAAATTTTATTATTATTATTGAGAATTATGGCATTATACGTTTGTCAAAAAAACATTATCAAGTGTGTCAAAAAATGATTTCATTTATTATTTTACATAATTTTTTGGGAAAAAAAAATTAGCTGTTTGCTTACGTAAATATCGTAAAACATGGAAATTTTTAAATTTGTTATAGTGTTTGAAATATTTTTGGAATTTTGAAAAAGTTTTAATTTTTGATTTTGTAAGAATTTTTGGAATGTTTTTAGGATTTTGAAAAACTTTTAATTTTTGATTTTATTATAATTTTTATAATTTTGGAAAAAGTTTCAATTTTTGATATTGTTATAATTTTTGCAATATTTTTAGAGTTTTGGAAAAAGTTTGAATTTTTAAGAATTTTTGGAATATTATTAGAATCTAGAAAAAGTTTAAATATTTGATTTTATTCTAATTTATGGAATAGTTTTAGAATTTTGAAAAAAAAAATAGAATTTTATATATATTTTTAGAATTTTGAAAAAAGTTTCAATTGTGATTTTGTAAGAGTTTTTGGCTTATTTTTAGAATTTTGAAAGATTTAAAATTTTTGATTTTATTATAATTTTTATAATTTTGGAAAAAGTTTCAATTTTTGAAATTGTTATAATGTTTGCAATATTTTTAGAGTTTTGGAAAAAGTTTGAGTTTTTGAATTTTTAAAAATTTTTGGAATATTATTAGAATTTAGAAAAAGTTTAAATATTTGATTTTATTCTAATTTATGGAATATTTTTAGAATTTTGAAAAAAAAATTGAATTTTTGAATTTTATATATATTTTTAGAATTTTGAAAAAAGTTTCAATTTTTGATTTTGTAAGAATTTTTGGAATATTTTTAGAATTTTGAAAAATTTTAAATTTTTGATTTTATTAAAATGTTTCTAATTTTGGAAAAAGTAACAATTTTTGATTTTGTTATAATTTATGCAATATTTTTAGAATTTTTTGAAAAAAGTTTTAATCTTTGATTTTGTAATATTTTTTGAAATATTTTTAGAATTTTGTTTGAAAAAAGCTTAAATTTTTGATTTTATTTAATTTTTAAAATATTTTTGGAATTTTGAAAGAAATATGAATTTGTGATTTTGTAATATTTTCTCGAAATGCTAAATGGAGAGGTTTTTGAGTAGCTTGCTGATTGTATAATTTTTTCACGAAATTATGTTAATATATGAACTGTTATAATTTTCCGACATATCTAAACAGAGATAGAAAATACATGTACTTTAACAAAAACTTATGTTTGATATACATCGCTGCTCAAAACTAAAAACCATGTCCTCATAAAAGTTTTTTGCGAAAACTATATCAAAATCCTTAACCCAGCCCGAAGTCTTGATATCTCAGAGTCTTGAGATTCCAGCCCCTCCATATTTTCTTAGTCTGAATTTTACTCTACGAACACATATCTTACTGTTTTTTATACTCTGACTATATTAGCATTAAAAACATGATTGTGTGGTCTACGAGTTTGGAAAAGCGTGAAGATGGCCACTAACACCTATTACAATTCTAAATTTTATTTGAAAGTTTATTTTTTGTTCATACGCAATACAAAGTTTTATGCATTGAATAACAACATAAATTTCTAAACATAAGTAGATAAATAATGATGAAATTCCAACTTCCAAATATTTCAAAAATTATAAAAATTCAAATTTAAACTTTTCTAAAAATTCACAAAATTATTGCAAAAGTTATAACAAAATCAAAAATACAAACTTTTTATCAAACTTCCAAAAATATTTCAAAAATTGAAACAAAATCAAAAATTTCATGTCATATATATATTCCAAAAAATTGGGTAAAAAAATAAATGAAAATTATTCTTTTGACACACTTGACAGTAATTTTTTGACAAACTTATAATGCAATAATCTAGTTTTAAGTCTCACATACCAATCCCGACTATCAAGATTTCTTTAAATTCAAGATTACTACTTTATCACTTAAAATTACCGTTTTTTAAGCAAAAAATTTCCTTGTTTTGATGCTCTTAACGATTTTTTGACACACTTCCGGTACAGTTATTAGTTATTGAACACAACGTCCTTTCGGACCTGCCCATTGAGTATACCTATCTTTAGAATTTTTTAAATCCCTCCAACGCTTTTCTAGATTTCGTAAGTAATGACGGCCGACCGGCAGATAGACATACATTTTTCTTTACTTTTTTAGAATCAGTAGGTCCTAAAACGTCGAGAAATGCCAAAAAAGTGAGATTAAGACTTCACTTTTGGCTCGAGAATGTAATACTTAGGTCTTTCAGACCGAAGTAATAATGTTTTTTTTTGTCTTGCAGTTTTAACTCCTATTTGAGGGCTTCAACACTTTTCTTGAACGGATTTCCAAACAGCACATACACATAATATTTTTTTTGTTTCTAATTGTTTTAAGATTAATGCCTGGTATAAACATAAACAAATAAATAAACAAATTGTGCGAAAATGTAATATAAACAAATTGTGCGAAAGCTCGATAACCTTTCTCTTGTTCAATAATTCACAAAGACAGACTCTTTCTTTGTTTTGATTCCTTAAATTAATTTTACTCTAAACCAAAACAAAATATAATCTCTAACCAACTCATTGATTTTATCCCGATCGAATGCCTAAATGTACAACATGTATAAGCAAATATAGGGTAATTCCTTGAACTAACAGAGAAACATGAATTTATCCAATATAAATTTATCGTTCAGGACCGCATTAAGAGCAAAAAAAATTACAAGAATAAAAAAAACGATAAGTCGTGTGTCTCGGATAAATTGTTTGAACACATTGATTCAAGAATGAGATAAATCGCATTAAACGAGTTGGTTCATGAATAAGACAGTGTTTCAACAAATGAACTTCTACGGGGTGAACACCTTCATTACATTCTTTGGAGGAACAACATAATTCTTTAGCAAGAGCAAGAGGCTTTTTAAAGAAAATACCAACGTGTTTTGGTTTTGGATATTTATTCTGGCACAAACGCTAATTCGTGTTCATCCGGGAATCGGGATGAAGCGTTTTAGAATTTAATGATATTCGTGTTCTGGACGATCTGAAAAGTCAATTTTTGAACCGCACCAATTTTGATCGACTTAATGCTTGAACTTATATTTATATTTGTATATAAAAATTTCATATAATTCAAATTCAGTGTAACTTAGAAATCAAATTACAAGCAAATGGCCCATCCGATATCAACGATTTTATTTGCATTGTGTATTAGAATGGTTAAAAACAGACCTTTCAAAATTTTTAATGTTATTCAATTTTCAATTCTATAGTGTATTCTTAGTTTGAATTTTACTCTACGAAAACATATTTTACTGTTTTTTATACTCCGACTATGTTGGCATTGAATGCATAACTGTGTGGTACACGAGTTTGGAAAACAATTTCCAACTAGTAAGTTTTATTATCGTCATAATTATTTCCAAAAAGTAAAAAACATTTAAATTATATAAAAAATACATTTTTTTATCAAAGCACTCTTTTAATTCAAAATTTCATAATCCAATTTTTTTTTGTTGTCATAGTTATACAATAATTCAAAATTTCATAATCCAATCAAAATATTTGTTATACAATTTGTTTGAAAAAATAACAAATATGGAAAGAAATGGCGACACTTTTTCTGTCAATTTTTTTGGGAAGCTTAAGTCAACTCAGTTATTATTTCTGACTTGTTTACGTAATCAGAGAATTTTGCTCATCTGTGAGAAATATTTCATATAGTAGACCCGTGGTTCTCAAAGCGTGTTCCGCGGAACACTGGTGTTCCGTGATGTACTTTCAACTGTTCCGCGAAAAAATCAAATGTACAATCAATTCAATTAAAAATTGTTTTAAAATAAAAATCAATTCAATGTAAAATTTACACGTACGTAAAATTTACACGTTTCTCGGCTTTGTATGAATAAAAATTTCTTTCGGGTTAAAATTACTTCTTGGAAACATAAAATATAATTGCAGTTACATATGAAAATTCTCCTTTTACACATAAATAAATAAAAAATGTATGAAGTTTTTGTTTCACACAATATGAACAAATGATTGGATAAGAACCCCGTTTATTTCTTCCGAATTTTCTAGTTTTACTTTGAATGAAGAAGAGGAATTGACGTCGCTTTCTTCAGATCGTGGATTAAAATTACAGTTCCATGAAAAAACTCCTGAAAATTTCTGGATCTCTGTTAAATATGAATACCCGAGTATAAGCCCAAAATCCCTGAACATATTATTTTTATTTTCCACGGCATAACATTGCGAAGCAGGATTTTTAACTATGGTCAGTATAAAGACAAACAAACGTGAGAGACTAGGGAATTTAGAAGAAGAAATGCGTGTGGCGTTATCATTTATTCGTCCCAATATCGCTGAGATCTATAAAGATCGTCAAGCTCATGAACTGCATTAAGTTTGAGATTTTTTTAAAAGTATTGTAATTTTAATTGTGCTTTGCATCAATCGATATCGGTACATATTTTATTTATATACATATTATTTTCTGTAAGTAGCACATGGAAGCAGGGGGTTGCCAATCACACGTTGCGACATGATTCCATATCCTTTTTGCTCAATAATAATGGAGTAATTGGCAAACATTATTCTGTTTTTTATTGCTCTTTTGGTTTCAAAAAGGTTAACAACCCGCGCCGCCCGTTTTAAAGTGTATGCTGTATTGTAGATGTTCCGCCTGAAAATATATCAGAGTTTAGTGTTCCCCGACTTCAAAAAGTTTGAGAACCAAGGTAGTAGACTTACAATTTTGAATCAATAAAATCGAATCTTTTCATCAACTTTTAAGTTTCCCTTCTTCAATCTTACAGTAGTAATTAACTTTGTTGATTTTCTCAAAGATAGAGAAAACTAGAATTGGAATTATTGTTTTTTTTTTATATTTTGATTGAAAATCGGTCAAATCGGTTCGTTTTGTGCGGTTTATAATTTAAAATCCCTCATCACGATTTACTTCTATGCACGTGTAAGTTCGTTCTTCTACACGTATAGTTTTGTGTTTTAATTATTTTTTTAGAAATAACGGAATGTGAACTTAATGTAATACATATATGTAATGGTATAAATAAAGCAACAATTTAAAAGATGGTTGAACTTGAGGATTTTTGATTCCATTTTTTTACGTAACGTTAAACATAATTTGCACGTTTTTGTTATTAAGTGATTTTTTCGGTGATTTGTTTTTTTTTTGCTCGCTTCGGTTATGTCTTTAGAGAATGTATTTTTTATGATAATTTTTCAAGAATGTATGATGTGATAAAAGTTCAATTGATTTTGCAGATTGAATTGAAACGAAAGATGAGATGTTAACATTTTAATTTGTTTTTTTGCTTTGTTATAAATTTTGTTGTATTGAATAAAAAGTTGATTACCTGCTGGTTTTTTTACAATTTTAATTAAAGGTTAAAGTACCACTTCTTTTGTTCGTTTTTCTCATGATTGGCAATTTAATACGGAAAGATTGCAATCATGTTAATTTCGAACTAAGAAGCTTATCACGATCATGTATTTATCGTCAGTATTTAGCATTGAATCTCATAGTTATTCAACGTCTAGCAATACTCTCAGAAAAACGTTGTCTGTTTTTACCTACCATTGAATTAACTTATGGCCAGAATTAAAAACAAAGATTTTAAAAAATATGGATTCAAGACCTTTTTAACCAATTAACCATATCGGTTGACTAATAAATACAAGGTTTTACGAAGAGAAAACATTAGTAGATAACTGTATTTCTTTGGTATTTTTTGTATTAAATTTCTAGATATTACGATGTGTGAATTCATAGGATGAGAGAATATTTCGTCAACATCTAAGTCAACATTCTAATCAACATCCCAAGTCACGAGTGTAAAGTCATTATTGATTGTTGCCAATCAATGCGAAACTTAATATCTGACGTAAAGTCAATATGTTGTTATATTTTTGGCTAGGAAATATAGACAACATTAGGGGAATTTTTAATTTCGGATTGGTTTTTTGTGAACAATTAAGCTTAAGTACATATTGGAAATCACTTGAATTTTGCAATTCGAAATAATTTTTCATTTTCTCTAAAATTCCTTTAGAAAAAATTTTGTTGTGTTTCGTGTCAGAATTCGAACTACACTCATCAGAGACACATCGTTCAAATTCCGTGTGTCTTACACAACTTAGCCAAAGCGGCGATGACGAAACATATTTTAATTTTTGATGTTCAGATAATTTCTAAATTGAAACTTCATCATTTTTCATATTTACTTAAGTTGAATTTTTCATCTATGATTACATATTGAAAATTGTATTTCTTTGGTATTTTTTGTATTAAATTTCTAGATATTACGATGTGTGAATTCATAGGATGAGAGAATATTTCGTCAACATCTAAGTCAACATTCTAATCAACATCCCAAGTCACGAGTGTAAAGTCATTATTGATTGTTGCCAATCAATGCGAAACTTAATATCTGACGTAAAGTCAATATGTTGTTATATTTTTGGTTAGGAAATATAGACAACATTAGGGGAATTTTTAATTTCGGATTGGTTTTTTGTGAACAATTAAGCTTAAGTACATATTAGTAGATAACTTTTTTGGAATAATGATAAGACATTATTAAGTTTTTCAATAAAAATGTTTGAGAAATTTTTTTGAAACCATGTGGATTTAAAGAACTTTTTGAAAAATAATATATATATATATATATAGTACAAAGCGGCAAACATTTTGAAGATGATGCAGATATTCCTAGCCCTAACAATTGTTTCTTGTTGTGTGTTTTCTTATTAAATATTCTATTGTTACGATTCTACATAATCGCAATGAAATATAAAACAAAATTATATTTAACTTCAACTTCCGATATACAATATTTCAAAAATCAAATTAACGTCAATTAATTGTTTCTAAGAAAAAGGGTCAAAACATGAAATAAAATATAACCAAAATAATTATGTAGATTTCTAGAGCTTTCTTTGTAAATAATGGGTTTTTCTAGAATATACGAGAAAATAAACCGAATAAACATGTAAGGAATTCTTTGTGTAGAATGAGAACAAGTTTTAAATTAGACTGCGATAATGTCAAGTTATAACTTTGATTAGGTTGCGATAGTGGAAATAGTTTAGGTGGAATGTGAGTATGTTAAATGAAAAATTAATTGTAAAAAAAGTTTTAAGTGGCAATTAATAGAAATATTTTGTGTATTATTTTGGAAGCTGATACTGGAAAAATTTCTACAACCAACCGTTAGAAACGTGAAAATATGTATGTATAAACATATAACGGAAATAGCTTTAAATTATCTTGTTCGAACTCTCTCTCATATTTTTATACAAAATAATCAATACGTTGTCCCATAGAAAGAAATGTTTAAAAATATTTTCCAATAAATACGGTCACGTTAATCATGTTTTCAGTTGTAATAATGTAAGCTTTTATTTTCTAAATAAATTATTTTTTATAATAAAAGAATACTTTTACTTTTGTTAGATATGTAAAAAAATACAACAAAGATTACAAAGCAGACAAAACAGAAAAAATAATATTCAAAAGAAAAAAGAAAGCACGTGGTAAAACTAAGAGTAAATGAAATAGTTCTTAAATCGGATGTCTTGTAACTATTTAAAAAAATAAACAACATCAATCGTTTCGATCAACTTAAAAATCAAATCACTCTGTTCTGACAAGTGTATTTTTGATGATTGATATAGATAATTATATCACGTTTCTGACAAACATAAATCTTAACGAATAAGAAAATTAACGCACGAGAAAAAATACATTTTATTATATTAAAAAAATCAAATCAGCAAAACTTGTACATGACACACTTTGGCATATAAAGAAAATTTTTAAGAAAATAAAAACAAAACGGAATTTTTATAAAAGATTTATTTACAAAAGTTTTCCAGTCAAAAGATAAACGTACATAAATTTATTATTTTTAATTTTATTTTATTTAATGGAAATTTAAGTGGTTTTACCGATTTCCTTTGGAAAAGGAAAAATTTTAAGATATCATGTTTTGATGGGGAATGAATTTATAGATATTGCTTCTATTTTTGATGGGACAAATTTATGTCGTCGCTGCGGTAACGAAATATATGTTGTATATTTTGTTTGCAAAACTTTCGTTTGAGTGTATACGTTTGTATAACGAGCACATTATAATAATATCTCAAGAGTGTAAAAGTTTAAGGGACGAATGTTTGAGCCAGAGCCATGTTTTTACACGTCAAAGTCACTAATTCAACATAGTCGCTTAACCCGTCGTAAACACCAAAAAAAAGTATCGTCTCGACTCTAACATAACATCACAAAAATACAAAAAAAAAAAATTTGCATGTACCTACATGGTTTTGGTATTGTGATACATAACTAAAAACTGTGATCATGAGATTAAAAATGCGAATTTTGTATTATGTTTAAAAGTTTGTTTTCCATTACGGAAGCAATCACATTTTTTTCCGAGGAACAGAAAAATTATAAAAATATTAGTCACTAGGCCGGTTTCATTTCATGATTACCACATCCCAGGTAAGAATTAGCTATTGGGCAAAGCCTGGGCCAAGTCCGCGCCACAGCTTTTGGGGTTTGGGCCAGACTTAACATTTTCAAACGGCCCAAGCTTAGCCAAAGCTTGGAATGATGTCCTGGGGCCAAGACTGGCAAACCAGACTTGGGCCAAGTCTGGCAAATTAGACTTTTGCCAAATCTGGCAATTCAAACTTGGGCCAAGTCTGGCAAATTAAATATTACATTAAATATAACGTATTAAATATTACATTAATTAAATATTTCGTGAAATATTTCAAAAATATAAATTTCATAAAACTAACAATCACTATAACAATTGAATATATATATTTGGATACAAAAAATCAATCAAAACATATATATACAACAATCCAATCAATTAACAAAAATAAACTTTAAAACAAAATATGGATTCAAGAAATATTCTTGACAGATCCAGTTCTCACAACAGCACTACATTTAAAAAAATCATCAGATCAGTCATAAAATTAACCAAAAAACTTGCAGACATGGACAATAAAAAGAAATTCCTACTCAACTGCAAAAATAATGACATCATCCCCAAAAGTTTGCGCCACAACTTTAGAGGGTTTGGTCACCATATAAACAAAATTGATTTTGATAAAGCAGTGTATATTTTTCAAAAAACTCTACTAAGGATTGAAATAAAAACTCTTTTTAACAAAATATCCGTTATAGTCGACCAGTCAGTCCTTTTAAAAAATCAACTAAATAACATCATTCATCATGATAGATACAATGAACTTTTAGTTCGTTTTGAACAAATTTATCATCGTAGACTTCAATCACAAAAAGATCACTATATAAACATGTTTCAATCTTTGTTTGATGCACAGTATGGCTATTTAAATCAACGAGTAAGCAATGAAACACCAACCGATAAATGGTTAATAAACCGATCAAATACTCAAATCCCACCCATGGTGAAAAACACTTTATCTTTGGGACCAAAACATAATTTTGCTCCAAAACAACAACCACAATTCAGTGACATCATTGTGGATCTTGAGTTTGGACTCACCAGCATTGAAGATATCACTCAAAGATCATTAGTAAGGAATGATCTTTGCAACATAATGAAAAACTATCAACGACGCCCTTCAACGCAAAATGTTGAACAAAAATTTTTATCACGTGGGTTACGAGAATGTAAGTCTTTCCTTAAGAACAATGAAGATATTATCGTAACTAGGGCTGATAAAGGTAACATAACTGTTGTTGTTAATCAAGAAGAATACCATACAAATATGATGAAACATTTAAACGACAATACAACATACAAACTTGTTTCCAAGGATATGACGCAATATATTCAAAACAAGTGTAACACTATGGTATCCTCATGGGAAAAAAGAAAATTAATCGATGGTATAACAGCAAAATATATCAGAACTTATAACGGAGTTATCCCAAAAATGTATGGACTTCCTAAGGTTCATAAACCATTATGCCCTTATAGAGTTATTGTATCATACTTGAATTCACCACTGTATAATATTTCAAAGTTTTTTTTGCAATATCATCAACAATGTCATCGGTAAGTCCGGTAGGACAGTAAAAAACTCTTATGATTTTGTCGACAAGGTTAGGAATCTTGTTTTACCAGAAGGATACATACTGATATCATTGGATGTGGTATCTCTTTTTACAAACACCCCAAATGATTTGGTAATTGATTGCATCAAGAAAAAGTGGAACGATATCAAGATTCATACATCTTTACCATTATCTGAATTTATCGATGGTATAAAGCTCATATTAAACGGTTGTTATTTCACTTATAACAATGTCTTTTATCAACAAATACAAGGTTCACCAATGGGCTCACCAATTTCACCACCTTTAGTTGAACTTGTTTTAGAACATTTGGAAGATACAGTTTTATCTTCTCTAGATTTTGATCCACTGTTTTACTTTCGTTACGTTGATGATTGTATCACTGCCATACCTTTTGATAAGGTTGAAGAAATGCTTTGCAGATTCAATGGTTTTCATACCCGACTCCAGTTCACTGTTGAAAAAGAAATTGACAAAAAATTGGCGTTTCTGGATACTTTACTTTTACATGACAACGCAAAAAACAAAATAATCACAGATTGGTATAGAAAAGATACCTGGTCCGGAAGGTATATTAATTTTAAGTCAAATTTACCATTGTCATATAAACGAAATACGATAACCATTCTAACTGAAAAAATTTTCAAACTTTCTCATAAGAAATTCTATAGGAAAAATTTTAAACTCTTGAGAAAAACCCTTCAAGAAAATGATTATCCCATCAATCTCGTCAACCAACAAATTTGCTCATCTATAACCAAATTAAAACAGCAACAAAACTCCGCATCAAATCACCATTCATCTAATCAAATATCAAATACTACAACATACAACAAAACCATCAGCATACCATATATTCCTGTTTTATTTGATAAATTAAGACATAGAATGGCCATATCCAATGTTAGAGTTGTTGGTAAACCTAACAACACTCTTCAGCAACATGTTTTTAGCAATTTAAAAGATAAAACTCCTATTGGACAACAATCATCTGTTTGTTATGAGGTGAAATGTAAAGATTGCACAAGTGTTTATATTGGTGAAACACGACAGTATTTAAACAAACGAATTAAACAGCATGAATATCACTCCAAGAAACTAAACGGTGCTCATAGTGGATTGTCACAACACGTTGTAGAAACTAAACATAGAATTGATTGGCAAGACTATAGAATTTGTTCTCGTGAAAATAATACTTTTAAACGTAAACTCAAAGAAGCAATTTTAATTAAGAAAAAACCTGATAATTTAAATAGACAAGTTGATTCATATTATGTCGATTCAACATATAACAATTTTATTTTCAATTAGTTCTAATATACACCTGTTTCATAAAACTTGTTAAAACCAATAATTGACATTAACATCATGGGTAAATTTTTATTTGACGATTCGCAAATCATAAAAAACAAATACTCTTATTATATATAAGAATATTTAATTCTTTGGTGACAATTTAATTTATATTTTTTTTTATTAAATGTTTTTTTTTTAAGTTATACATACATTTAATATTTTTTTTCCTTGAAAATGGCTTTCAACCAGTATTGCCGAAACTAGTCGGAATAAAATATTTTAATTTATTTTAAATGAATATGTTTTTTATTTAAAATATAATTGAATATATATATTTGGATACAAAAAATCAATCAAAACATATACTATAACAATGCATAACCAGCTGGTGAATAACTTGTAACATAATAAACTGAATCTTGGTTCATTTTAGGCATTTACAACTGGCCCAGACTAAAACCGGTGTTAACTAGCCAAGGCTTGGCTCGCCAATACTGGCCCGAGGTTGGCCGATTGTTTAACATTGGTAGTTCCTACCTCTCTCTCTTTCTCTGGCGTTTACATCCCATGGAGGGATTTTGCCGTCTGTGCAATCAGCTTCCAATCGTCTCGTTCCATGCCCAGTTGACCCCAGTTTCGACATCCTATATCACGAAGGTCTTGGATGATGTCATCACGCCAGCGTTGTCTAGGTCTTCCTCTTCGACGAACACCAGCTGGTTGTTGTTGGGACGCTTTTTTAATCATTCTATTTAATGGTGCCCTTTCTACATGACCAAACCATCTAATCCGGCTAGATTTAATGAATCCGATTACATCGCAGCCTCCAAGAAGCTGTCTGATTTCATGATTTATTCGGATTCTATACTGATTTTCAGCAAATTTACATGGACCATAAATTGTTCGTATGACTTTCCTCTCGAATGTTGATAGAATTCTACAATCGGAGGAAGTCAGTGTCCAGCTTTCGCTTCCAAAGGTAAGCACAGCTCGAATTAATGCTTTGTAAAGTATGAGTTCGCACGACTGCGAAAGATGTTTGGATCGCAAAAGTTTTGAGTATGCGTAGAAAACTCTGTATGCGGCTGAGACACGGGCTTTAATATCTGCCTGCATGTCATTTGACGATGTTATTACAGACCCGAGGTATTTGAAGTTTTCTACACGTTCCACTTCATAGTCGCCAGTATTCAGATTGCCGGGAGGTATATTCCTGGATGTTGTTTAAAGTTTAGTCTTGCCGGTGTTAATGCATAATCCAAGTCGTTTAGCATTTCTTTCAAGCTGAGAGAGACTATCCTTGATATCGCATGTTCTACGTCCGATAAGCACAATATCATCTGCATAACCAAGAATTTGACTAGATTTGTTAAATATATACAGTTTTGTGTCTCAATGCGGCTTTTTCTTATCGCGTACTCAAGCGCCAAATTAAATAGTACGGGGGCGATCGCATCACCTTGTCGAACACCTGATGTTATATCAAAAGAGTCAGAAACTGACCCTTCGATTACTATTCTACAGTTTGATCCCGATGTTGTGAGTTTGCACAGAGAAACAAGTTTCGCTGGAATACCAAGGCATATGAGTGCAGACCAGAGGTTGTCGCGGATGATGCTATCATATGCTTGCTTGAAATCAACGTAGAGCTGGTGAATGCTGATGTTGTACTTCCAACATTTTTCCAGAATCATCCTTAAGGTAAAACATTGATCTGTGGTTGAACGATTGGGACGAAAACCACACTGATAGTCGCCGATGATAGATTCGGCGAACGGGATGAGCCGAGCGAGTACGACATTAGCTAGTATTTTATATGCAGTGTTCAACAGTGCGATTCCACGATAATTCACACACTTTAGGCGGTCACCTTTTTTATGTAGCGGAACAATGAGAGCTGTTTTCCATTCAACAGGTAGTTTTTCTTGGTCCCAGATTACAAGAATCAGATCATATATACGTGAGACCAGAGCTGCTCCTCCATTCTTAAATAGTTCTGCAGGGATTCCATCGATACCTGGTTATTTGCCATTTTTTAATTTTTTGATGGCAGCTTCCACTTCTTCTATTGTTGGGTAAGGGACAAAAATCTCCTCACTTGATGGAGCAATTGCTCGAATAGGATGAACTTCATTCGTCCTATTCAGTAGGTCTTGAAAGTGGGATCGCCATACTTCCAGCACATCACGTTCACTTGTTGTAAGCTCGTTGTTTCCATTTTTGATGGCTGTAGATCTTGGGTGGAAATCTTTTGTCAGATTTTGTGCATTGGCAAAACACTCTTTCGAATTTCCATTAGCCGCATGTTGGTTGATGTTTTCGATACAGCTCTTCACGTGTTCGCGTTTCTTTTTCCGTAGGAGTTTTGCTGAGCCTTTTCTGGCGCATAGATAATCAGTTTGGGAGCTTCGGGTGTTTCTTGTTAACCATTTTTCTCGCATTTTTTGTTTGTGCTCAATGCTTTCGCGGTACTCGTCATCAAACCATTCGTTACGTGATTTCGGTGGTCGTTTTCCGATTGTAGTTTGTGCTGCGGATATGATGGTTGATTGAAGCGTTTGCCATTCTTCTTGTATGTTTAATAGCATCTCAGATGGGATGTCATGCTCTTCTTTGCTTTGCGTTACAATTTCCTGATAACTATTCAGTGTTTCCAGGTGTTTAAATGCTTCGACATTCCAGCGCACGGTCTTTTTTGCTTGCCTATTAAATGTAGATGATAATTTGCACTTCTACTTAAAGATGACAAGCATATGATTGGTGTCCATATCAGCACCTCTGTATGATCGAACGTCAGTTACACTTGTAGAGTGTCTCTTAGAAATCGTGAAGTGATCGATTTGATTTTCAGTTCTTCCATCGTTTGATTTCCACGTTGCTTTGTGGATTCTCTTATGAGGAAAAAAAGTGCTGGAAATTACTAGATCATACATCATAGCCAGTTCAGCTGCGCGAAAGCCGTTATTGTTACTAGTATGATGCAAGCTGTTAGGGCCGACATGTGTTTTAAGTTCTACACTTCTACCAATTTGCGCTTTGAAGTCACCTACCACGATTTTTATATCGTGCCGCGGGATGTTATTGATGACTTCTTCGAGTTCTAGAAAGAACAGGTCTTTAATGTCATCTGCTTTGTCTTCAGTAGGTGCATGAACATTGATGATCGTTACATTAAATTTTTGCGTACGGATTCTCAGTGTGCATATCCGCATATTAATTGGGCGAAAGTCGATAACATGTTGATTCGCGCGACGATGTATGAGAAAGGTCCAAATTCTCCTCCGTTTTCATGACCGCAATAGTAGAGAGTGTATCCCTTGGCTGTTAAGTGGATTCCACCACCTGGCCATCTTAGTTCTTGTAACGCCACTATATCCAGTGTATAGCTATTGATTTGGTTTGTAAGTTTCAGTAGATCTCCTGGTCTTCTAAGGCTTAGCACGTTCCAGGTTCCCATTTTTAAATCGTAGTCCGGGTACAGTTTCCGAGGTCGTTCCAATAATGAATCCGAGATAATCCGAGGCCTGTGTACAGAATTCATGACAAGTAATTTTTTACGGAAATGGAGTGTTAGCCCTTCGCCCAACCCAAATTTTCGTGAATGGGTTCGTTCTGCATCTTAAGGTCACCAGAAACAACCTTTTTACATGTTTATATAGCGAGCCGCTTGATTCAAGACAGACGCCCGCTACAAACCGCTCCTAACATGGAGAACAGACGCTTGCTACACGTTTATATAGCGAGCCGCTTGATCCAAGACAGACGCCCGCTCCAAGCCGCCCCTAACATGGAGAACAGACGCTTGAGTCGCATTGGTTTTGTGCCGCCAATGACTCGCCATGGTGCAGAATCATTGAGTATAAGCAGTATTAACTCTGCCCCTCTCAACTACACCAAACTAATTCTGTTAATATTACCCAGGTAGCACGGCGTGGACGTAGAATTTCGGATTTCACTACGCAGTTGCTACCCGGGATATTATATACTTCATGTTTATACTCCTGTTTTTGACGAGTCCGACAACTTTTGTATCTGCCATATTTCTCAATTCGGTGGCTTTTTCGTTCGGCAAACGCCGAAAGATTACGATTGCCCGAGGATCTTGTAAATTTACACCCACAATTTTTTTCTTATTAATTTGTTGTGGAAATTTGTTTTAAAAAACGAAGGTAACCTTGTGTCCGACAATTGACATTTTGGCATGTTTCGGTTGTCGGACTCGACAATAGCAGAAAAATTTTTGTCGGACAAGGTTACACTCGTTTGTTTAAACAAATTTCCAACCTTCATTAATTAAAAATAAAATAAATAGTGGTAGTAAATTAACAGGTGCGGGCCTGGTGACTATACATAGACAAACTTGTAACAAGGGTATAGATCAATGCACAAATGCGTGACACGTGTGCCAGACTTATAATATTGCTGGCACAACAAAACCATTGACTCTTTTTAGCTTTTAAATGCCAATACTTGAAATACTTTTCCTGCGTGTCTGTTTTTTTTGGTTAAAATTCGATTAACTTGAAAGATTTGAAATGATAAATTTTGGAAGCATGTGAAACATTCGCGATTCGAATTTTTTAATAGAAAATATGCGTTTTGGACGTTTGACAAAGCCTGAATAATCTTGCATGTGACAGTATTTACTCCTGTTTTAACAAAAACTAGGAGCACGAAGGTGAGATACAATTCTGAAGTCAGTTTTCCACTTAAACTTTCATTTTCTGAGTCCAAGTTCAGCTTGCTGTGGAATAAAATTTGATTCACACAAATGATAAATGAGTCTGTTTAAAATATGGCTACATATAATTGCTGATTGTATAGAATATGACCCTAAGTTAATGTTGCTATTGTGGAAATTTTTTGCAAGATTTAATTTTTGTATTACTTAATTGTGATTATTTAAGTACAGACAATTTATACTTTTAATTAAAAATTTACACTTTTTTTTCTAAAAAAATATACTGTAGCAAATATTCAATAATAATTGCGGAATTGAAAACAAAATTTTCAAACTTTAATTTTCTTAAAAAGTGCCATCAAATATTCATTCTCCAAAACAATCATTCATTAAACAGACAAAGGATAGAAAACAATACAACTACATAGTGATAAAAAATAAATCTCTCGTTCCCCTTAGAACGAAAATAATATTTCACTTTCGAAAGAAAAAGTAGCTATGAAACTTAACATTACAGAACTTTATGAAACAAACAAATAGTGGAAAATTGAAGAACAGCCTGGATTTTTTATAAGCAAAATTATTGGATCATCCATAGAGTTTGTTAAAGAAGGAATGTATTTGTTCTAAAATGTTAATGTCTGTTATTTTGAAATTGGAGCCTTTGTTGCTGAGGGATACTTATAATTTTTTGGTCAGTTCTAGTTAATCATGTAAATGTTTTTATTAGTTTTGGAAAAGAGAAAAACAATTTAAGAAAAATTCAATAATAGGGTTAATTGTAAAGAGGTTAAACAATGCAGAAAAAGCATAAGTAAATTGAATAAGTATTGTATGTGCAAAAAGCTAATGGTGCATTGTATGATATATTTGTATAATGTCTTTTCTACATAAAATTTATTGCATAATTAAATAATTATAGTCTTATATAAATTATTTTCTTTCTTAAAAAATCTGCTTAAATTATAGACTATTTATTAATTATTGTATACAAGTTTTTCCCAATATTTCGGGAAATATCAAAATTTAAAATATGTTGAGTATCTGTCAAACGTATTTTCATTTTCATAAAATTAGTTTACTGTTATGGAATGAATGGTATTGTAACCTTTTTCAATCTTACTTCGAATTGGTCTTACTCTCAATTCGATAAACGTAATTCCCAAATCACCTTTTGGGTTCAATCTCTGATTAGTAAGCACAAACACCAAGTTTTATTAAGTATTCCACAACTTTGTTGTTTCACAACAACAGGAAAACAATACATCAAAAATATTCCTTACTAGAATATTCTTTCTACAGCTTCAGAACGGTTGATTGTAGAAATTTTCAGTATGAACAAAGCGTCCAAAATAATACACAAAATATTTCTATATTTATTTCCGCTTTTACTATTATCACTATCGCAGTACATAATTTATATTATAATTTTACATCATCGCAGGTCTAAAATAAAACTAATTTCATTCTACAAATGGGAATTCATTATATGTATATAATTCTGCTTAATTTCTTGATTATTCTAAGAAAATCTACTTTTTACAAAGAAAGATCCAGAACAGAAATCTATACGTAAATGTTTTCTATGTATTTAATTTCATGTTTGACCCATGATACAAAGATATGCTTGACAGATCGTTTTTTCTCACTCTTTCATTTGTGTGACGTCACTGCGTGATATTTTACAAGTAGAACTACAGACAACAAAACATAAAACTGGTTATATTTTGACGTGACGTCACTCTAAGAAAGAGAACATAAAGTAGAAAAGTTGCAAGCATATCTTATTATTCTTTGTATTATGGTTTGACCCTTATTCTTAGAAACGAATTTGACCTTGATTTTATAAATATTAGGCGCGTTCGATTTGACTGAAATAACTGAAAAAACAACAACAATTGCATTCAATTTTTCAGTTGTATCAGTTGCGTCAGTCAAATCGAACACGGCTATTGCAGTATATCGAAGATTGAAGTTAAATACAATTGTTTTGTATTGCATTGCGTTTATGTAGAATCGTAATGGTGCTCGTACACGAGACATTTTTTCAGCAAGTTTGGTGTCTGAGAACAATTTTTTCTCTCTGACACTCGGTGTCTAGGTGTAAACATTCCTAATATCTAACACCTTCTTTTTTGTGTCTGAGAGAAGTGTAAGATCTCCCGTAGAGTTTCGTGTAAACACAAAAATATGAGTGTCTGAGAGAAGTGTCAGAAATTAAATCGATTTTGATAATTTTTTAGGTGTCTGAGTGAAGTGAATTGAAAAACAAATATAACTGAATTATATACAAAATGAATAGAAAATCAAACATTATTTTTGTGTTTTATTTTTCACAAAATGAACCAATTTGTAATTATGTTTACGTTTCACGGTTATTGTATAATTTTTGCTTAAAAAACGTTTATTTTAAATGATAATGAGTAGTAACGTTGAGTGGAGAAATCTTGATGGGCGGAATCTGTATGAGACCAGGACGTTAACTAATGTGTTATGAGTGGGTAAAAAAAATCGTTAGATCTCTCAAAAGAATGATTTTTATACATTTTGTTACCCAATTTTTTTGACAAACATATTTAGGACTAGAAATAATTGACAAATAACAGTAACTATATAGATTATATGAAATATAATTGAACACGAAATTGGTTATGAATTATGGTTTTACCCATCTTGAGCCACTCTCAGAGCCTTGTAATTTCAGCCTCTTCATGTTTTTTTTGATTATGATTCACTATCTGTAAGGAAAATTAAACCAAAGGGAAAATTCACCATCTGTATACCATACTTTGGGAAAAGCATGGCATATGTTTTGTTAGTAAATATTCAAATGTATGTATACGTGTCATTATTGAGGAGTATTCTACAGCTAAGATTTAGAGTGTACTGTTGACTGAACACAGTTCATGCTCTGCTAGAACCACTAAGATATCATCTTAGTTATCGATATATCAATGCTATTTTCAGTGATATGTGGTGTTTCACGTTAACTCGTATGTCAAGGACTGCAGTACGCAGGGTTATCACACCTCGATCGTAAATTTCAGCTATTGCTTTGCTCGATTACATCCCTTTGTTTTTGGCCTCGTTTGCCGATTTCAACATGCTAGTCCTACATGAGACATATTTTCATCGGGTTGGGTATCTGAAAGTCATTTTTTTCTGACACACGATTTCTCCGTAAATAAAATGCAGCGTCAAAATTAGCGACGGAGTTTATGTAGTCTGGCAGGGTCATTAATTTTTTCACGTTGGCCGAAAAGCTTTTGAAAACTACCCAATTAAATCAAAAAAATGTGCAACAATTCTCTAAATTGGTACATTTTTTTTTTTTTTTTTTAACGGCGTTCATGCTTCATGTAGGAGCGTTGCCAGGCTAATCAGCTTCGAATATTCACCACGGTCATTCGCAACAGCAACATAATTACCATGGCAGCCGATTTTTTTAAGATCGTTTATTACGTCAGTCTCCCATTGTAGTCGTGGTCGCCCACTCCCTGGGGTACTAACGTACATTTTTCTAATCATTCCAGACTGTGAATCGGCTCGTAGAACATGCCCAAACCAAGCAATCCTATTAGAACGGATACAACCTACTATATCAGGACCCTCAAGAAGGTCTCTGATCTCTAAGTTATATCGGGTTCGATACTCTCCATCGTCTGTCTTAAGTGGACCAAAAATGTAGCGTAGGATCTTACGCTCAAACACAGATAAATGCGATTCGTCATTTTGTGTAAGGGTCCACGTTTGTGACCCATACATCACAACCGGTCTAATCAATGTCTTCTATAACTTGAGCTTGGTGTTAGTTGATACATACGGAGATCCAAGGAGAGGTTTGATTGAGTAGAAAGTTCGATTACCTGCAGCGATTCGAGCTTTTATATCTGTAAGTATGCTGTTGTTTGAGTAAAGCATTGATCCCAAATATTTAAAAGATTCAACTCCCTCAATTCGTTCATCGCCGCACATCAAACCTTTCTTCACAGACTCTCTTGAAACATTCATATGTTTGGGTTTATTGTAGTTAATTTGAAGATCAATTTTTCTAGCTCCACTCTCAAGCGACTTAAAAGTCTCACTCATAACAGCTTCACTTCGGCCGAGGATGACAACATCATCAGCGTATGCAATCATCTGTACTGAGTTTATTGACAAGATATTGTTGTTAGTCGGTAGTTTCTTTTGACGGCACACATATTCCAAGGCTAAATTAAAAAGTATAGTATAGTATAGTATAGTATAGTATAGCATCACCTTGTCTTAACCCGGAGTCGACTTTAAAAAACCTTGATATTTCGTTCTCTACTCGTACACAGCATTGAGAGTTCTGTACTGTCATTTTGCATAGTGATACCAGTTTACCAGGAATTCCCATTGACACCAGAGCAGACCATAGAGTCTCTCGTTCGAGAGAGTCGTAGGCCTGCCTGAAATCAATGAAGAGTTGGTGCACTGGTATGTTGAACTCTCGGCACTTTTCCAAAATCATCCTTATCGAGAAAAGTGCATCGGTGGTACCTCGGCCCCGCCGGAAACCACACTGATATTCTCCAAACAATTGTTCAGCAAAAGGATTGATTTTGGATAGCAAAATGTAAGAAAAGATCTTATATGCTGTGCAGAGTAGAGCGATTCCTCTGTAGTTTGCACATTGTAGGCGATTACCTTTTTTATGGATTGGTATCAGCATAGCTGTGTTCCAGTCCTGTGGCATGGCTTCAGTCCTCCATATCATTTGAACAAGTTCAAACAATCTTGAGGATAGAGTTTCACCACCATGTACAATCATTTCGTATGTTATATCGTCGATAGCAGGTGCTTTATTGCATTTTAATTTTGACAGCGCCGCATCGAATTCCTCTTTGGTGGGTTCGTCTACATGTACCTTTGACGCACGAATAAGCTTTGCTCGTCGCCCGACTTGTTTTTGGTCACTTAAGTTGAGAAGATTCTCAAAATAAGCGGCCCAAGTATCTAAAATATTTTTAAGGTCTACTTGTAGCTCCCCATCTTCGTTTTGAATAGCAGTCGATCTAGTTTGAGGGCCCTTCTTTAAGGTTTTAACCTGTTGAAAGAAGTTACGCGATTGATGTTCCTTATTGAAGCTTTCAATCTCCTCACACTTTCTCTTCCACCATTCTCTCTTCGTTCGTCTACATAACTTTGTAACGGCTTGTCTTGCCAGTTTATAGTTCTCCTTCGTGGACCTGGTGTTGCGTCCTTGCAGACATTTCAGATAGCAATCTCTTTTGTATTGAATACCGTCAAGACATGCTTGATCCATCCATGGCTTCTGGGAGTGGTTTTGTGGTCGTCCAAGTATTCCCTTAGCAGCGCTTAAAACAGCATCTTTGAGCAAATACCATGACTTATCGACGTCTCCATTAATGGTTTCTGATTTCTCCAATGTTTCGGCAATATGGTTTTGATATTTCTCTTCTGTTTCTGCATTCTTTAGTGATGAGATGTTAAATCGTTTCCGTTGATTGAATTTCGGAATGCTTGGGTTTGGGAAGTGGAACCTTATTTTAGCACATACAAGAAAGTGGTCACTTCCAATGTATGCACCTCTAAAGGATCGCACATCCAGAACACTCGAAAAGAAACGTGCTGTAACTAGCACGTGATCAATTTGATTTCGAGTGTTTCCATTCGGTGAGACCCATGTCTGCTTATGAATCGATCGGTGCGGAAAGAAAGTACTGGCAATTCTCAAATTATTTGATAATGCAAACTCAGTCATTCTCTCACCATTATCATTCGAATTCAAATGCAGACTGTTGGGGCCCACCACATTTCCATAAGAGATATCTCTTCCAACCTGCCCATTAAAGTCACCAAGAACCATAGTGAAGTCGCGTGTTGGTGTTTGTTTCATAACCTCTTTCAGTGCTATGTAGAAATTATCCTTCTCGTCGACGGTCTTAGCTTCAGTAGGTGCATGCACGGCAATAAGAGAAATATTGTTATATGTACCACGTACACGTAGGTAGCAAATCCTCTCACTGACCGGGATGAATTTCATCACGGCTTCTTGTATGCGTGCACCAACAAGAAAGCCAGTACCAAATTCTCTTCGAGAAGGATGACCACTACAGTATAGAGAGTGACTATCCAAATCTTGTTTTCCGATTATTGGCTGTCTAATTTCTTGCAGAGCTATGATATCCATCCCATACCTCTCAGCCTCTGTTTCTAGACTTATAAGAGCATCAGGAGCGCTCAGGCTGCGCACGTTCCACGTTCCGATTCGGTAGTCTGGTCCTTTTTCACTCTCTCTCTCTGGCGTTTACATCCCATGGAGGGATTTTGCCGTGCAATCAGCTTCCAATCGTCTCGTTCCATGACCAGTTGACCCCAGTTTCGACATCCTATATCACGAAGGTCTTGGATGATGTCATCACACCAGCCACTCTTCGACGACCACCAGCTGGTTGTTGTTGGGACGCTTTTTTAATCATTCTATCTAATGGTGCCCTTTCTACATGACCAAACCATCTAATCCGGTTAGATTTAATGAATCCGATTACATCGCGGCCTCCAAGAAGCTGTCTGATTTCATGATTCATTCGGATTCTATACTGATTTTCAGCAACTTTACATGGACCATAAATTGTTCGTATGACTTTCCTCTCGAATGTTGATAAAATTCTACAATCGGAGGAAGTCAGTGTCCAGCTTTCGCTTCCAAACAGGTCGAATTAATGCTTTGTAAAGTGTGAGTTTGCACGACTGCGAAAGATGTTTAGATCGCAAAAGTTTTGAGTATGCGTAGAAAACTCTGTATGCGGCTGAGACACGAGCTTTAATATCTGCCTGCATGTCATTTGACGATGTTATTACAGACCCGAGGTATTTGAAGTTTTCTACACGTTCCACTTCATAGTCGCCAGTATTCAGATTGCCGGGAGGTATATTCCTGGATGTTGTTAATAGTTTAGTCTTGCCGGTGTTAATGCATAATCCAAGTCGTTTAGCATTTCTTTCAAGCCGAGAGAGACTATCCTTGATATCGCTTGTTCTACGTCCGAGAAGCACAATATCATCTGCATAGCCAAGAATTTGACTAGATTTGTTAAATATACAGTTTTGTGTCTCAATGCGGCTTTTTCTTATCGCGTACTCAAGCGCCAAATTAAATAGTACGGGTGCGAGTGCATCACCTTGTCGAACACCTGATGTTATATCAAAAGAGTCAGAAACTGACCCTTCGATTACTATTCTACAGTTTGATCCCGATGTTGTGAGTTTGCACAGAGAAACAAGTTTCTCTGGAATACCAAGGCATATGAGTGCAGACCAGAGGTTGTCGCGGATGATGCTATCATATGCTTGCTTGAAATCAACGTAGAGCTGGTGAATGCTGATGTTGTACTCCCAACATTTTTCCAGAATCATCCTTAAGGTAAAACATTGATCTGTGGTTGAACGGTTGGGACGAAAACCACACTGATAGTCGCCGATGATAGATTCGGCAAACGGGATGAGCCGAGCGAGTACGACATTAGCTAGTATTTTATATGCAGTGTTCAACAGTGCGATTCCACGATAATTCACACACTTTAAGCGGTCACCTTTTTTATGTAGCGGAACAATGAGAGCTGTTTTCCATTCAGCAGGTAGTTCTTCTTGGTCCCAGATTGCAAGAATCAGATCATATATACGTGAGACCTGAGCTGCTCCTCCATTCTTAAGTAGTTCTGCAGGGATTCCATCGATACCTGGTGATTTGCCATTTTTTAATTTTTTGATGGCAGCTTCCACTTCTTCTATTGTTGGGTAAGGGACAAAAATCTCATCACTTGACGGAGCAATTGCTCGAATAGGATGAACTTCGTTCGTCCTATTCAGTAGGTCTTAAAAGTGGGATCGCCATACTTCCAGCACATCACGTTCACTTGTTGTAAGCTCGTTGTTTCCATTTTTGATGGCTGTAGATCTTGGGTGGAAATCTTTGGTCAGATTCCGCGCATTGGCAAAACACTCTTTCGAATTTCCATTAGCCGCATGTTGGTTGATGTTTTCGATACAGCTCTTCATGTGTTCGCGTTTCTTTTTCCGTAGGAGTTTTGCTGAGGCTTTTCTGGCGCATAGATAATCAGTTATTGTTATTGTTACTAGCATGATGCAAGCTGTTAGGGCCGACATGTGTTTTAAGTTCTGCACTTCTACCAATTTGCGCATTGAAGTCACCTACCACGATTTTTATATCGTGCCGCGGGATGTTATTGATGACTTCTTCGAGTTCTAGGAAGAACAGGTCTTTAATGTCATCTGCTTTGTCTTCAGTAGGTGCATGAACATTGATGATCGTTACATTAAATTTTTGCGTGCGGATTCTCATTGTGCATATCCGCATATTAATTGGGCGAAAGTCGATAACATGTTGATTCACGCGACGATGTGTGAGAAAGCCAACTCCAAATTCTCCTCCGTTTTCATGACCGCAATAGTAGAGAGTGTATCCTTTGGCTGTTTCGTGGATTCCACTCCCTGGCCATCTTAGTTCTTGTAACGCCACTATATCCAGTGTATAGCTATTGATTTGGTTTGTAAGTTTCAGTAGATCTCCTGGTCTTCTAAGGCTTAGCACGTTCCAGGTTCCCATTTTTAAATCGTAGTCCGGGTACAGTTTCCGAGGTCGTTCTAATAGTGAATCCGAGATAATCCGAGGCCTGTGTACAGAATTCACGACAAGTAGTTTTTTACGGAAATGGAGTGTTAGCCCTTCGCCCAACCCAAATTTTCGTGAATGGGTTCGTTCTGCATCTTTAGGTCACCAGAAACAACCTTTTTACATGTTTATATAGCGAGCCGCTTGATCCAAGACAGACGCCCGCTACAAACCGCCCCTAACATGGAGAACAGACGCTTGCTACACATTTATATAGCGAGCCGCTTGATCCAAGACAGACGCCCGCTCCAAGCCGCCCCTAACATGGAGAACAGACGCTTGAGTCGCATTGGTTTTGTGGCGCCAATGACTCGCCATGGTGCAGAATCATTGAGTATAAGCAGTATTTACTCTGCCCCTCTCAACTACACCAACCTAATTCTGTTAGCATTACCCAGGTAGCACGGCGTGGACGTAGAATTTCGGATTTCACTACCCTTTTTCACGTCCAGGTAAAATTCTGTTTTGTCCGGGTCTGTTTTTCTTTTCTGATTTCCAAATTTAACAAATAATTTTTTTTCCGGGGTTAGGGTGTTTACCTTAGGCCCAACCCAAATTGTCGTGAATGGGTCCGTTCTGCATCTTAAGGTTACCAGAAACAACCTTTTGACACGTTAATATAGCGAGCCGCTTGATCCAAGACAGACGCCCGCTTCAAGCCGCCCCTAACATGGAGAACAGACGCTTGAGTCGCATTGGTTTTAAGGCGCCAATTCGCCATGATGTACCATGATTGACTAAGCAGTTTTTACCCTGCTTGTCTCCGGTACACCAACCTAATTCTGTCAGCATTAACCAGGCAGCACGGCGTGGACGTCGAATTTCGGATTTCGCTACCCTAATTGGTACATGTCGTAGGAAATATAAGTTCTCTGGTTGAACAGATTCTCCTCTGATGCATTATGGAAGAAAGTAGAATCTTCAATTTGCAATCTCCAAGATGACTGCAATCTCCAAAATGTTTACTTCTCCAAGCCGTCAAACATACCTGATTTACATTTAGTCTGAGCCGTTTATACTACATACTAATGGTGGGCTACTTAAGGGCTGTCATAATCAGGTCAATAAACATATGGTAAGACATGGAGTAGGAAATGACACTGTTGAAGAAGAAACAACAGTTCCTTATATATTGGGAGAATATTTGACTCTTTCAAGCTATCAAGCTATCTACAGAGCGAAGATCTCTGCAAAACAGACCAACTAAGGCTATTAATTTCTTCAGTTCTTGAAGAGGTGTAGGTTATAAAGGACTTAGCAGTCTACAATAAGGCTATGGACAGTTTTAAAATGCGTATATTCATAAGCCTTCAACTGTTTTATAAAATGCAATTTTTGTCAGTAAATTTACAAAATACTGTGAATTAACATTATATTAAAATATTGAATTGAATTTTCAATTACATTGAATTAAAATAAAACTTAAAAGATTAAAATATTCTTCTGATATTCTGATTATACGATTATCACATAATTTTAAACATCGTCATGTTAAATATATGTACTTATTTAAACTATACACAATCAAAAATTTCTGTTTCACGAAAAAAATTTTCATATCTCGAAAATTAATGAATTCATTATGTAAAATATAAAGGAATTGAAACATCGGACTCTAAGATATCAAGACTTGAATTCGTGCTGAAAGCTAAAATATATAGTTCTTGAAAAAACATAATATGGGGCATTTGCTTTAGTTTTGCATAGAGACATATAACAAAACTAATTCTATTATTCCATTAACCTTCTCAAAACCTGATTTGTGTTCCTTTTCAATAGTTACAACTTTTCTGAAAACACGATAATTAATCAACACGAAAATAAACCTAGTTTTATTAATTTGGCACAACCTGATCTTTTAATAACTCGACTTGCTCAATTAGTGCAGGAAACTTTTCAGAAAACCTGCTCAATTACCATAAACGTTTCTATAAACAAGATTTTTGTGCAAACGCATTTAATTTGCAAATATTTTATATTTTCTACTGCTTTTATTAGTCAGAACTCAGAAGTGATCCAAGCAGGATTCACTCAGAAAAACTCTCAGAAAACCTATTTATTTAAAGTAAATGCTTCTTTTCAATAACTACATTTTTGGACATAACAGAATTTATTGCTATTGAAGTTTCGAATAAACAGTTGTTCAAGAAATTTAATTTCAGACGCACGTCCTCAGCTCTTGTTTTTTCTCTTTCCATTTCCAAACCAAAAATTATTTTTTAAAATATCTATCTTTTTTCATGACCAAAAAATTATCAAAAAATAGCTAATATTTTGAAACAAGAAATTCTTTTTCAATAAACTGCAAAAACAAATAAAATATTGCAAAACTAAAAACATATTTATGTCTCGTGTAAACAGTTCTGTCACTTCTCTCAGACACTTAAATTTTATCGGTGTCTGAGATTAAGTGTCGGGGTGTCAGAGAGCAAAATTTATGACTCGTGTAAACAGGTTTTCAATAAGTGTCAGACACTTTCTCTCTGGCCCCTGCAATTTTGCTCTCACACGTACGAGTATAATTTATTTTCTTTACTTTGAATTAATAATAACAATTCTATAAAAAATTTTATAGATTTTATATGGTTTTTAGATATTACTGTTGATGAAAGCATAGCTTTTGAAATACGTATTTAGTGATATAAAACTCAATTTAACAAGAATAAGGCATTTATTATTTTAATATTCTTAATTTTTCATTTATTTGTTAATTTTTGAATTTTTGTTTATGTAAGTTTTGTGTTAGTTTTTTTGTGTTATTTTTAAATATTAATTGTTTTTTTTTAATAATTCTTTTATAGAAAATATTAAATATTACCCCTGATGAAGGCCCGCAAAGTCGAAATATTGGGAAAAAAATTTATAAACAATAAAATAGTCTATAATTTAAGCTGATTTTTTAAGAAAGAAAATATTTATTTCGTATGTCTTGTTAATTGGAACAATATCATTAATAAACTCCTTATTAAAACATTGATATAAGATTTATCACCGAAGACTGTCATTGAAGATATAAAATTACATCCGATCTTACTAGTCTGAAGCAAGCAATATTTCACTTGTGCTTAAAAGATTTCAAAGTAATAGTTTTTTATTTTTTCAAAAATTAGATTGACAAACTCTTTGTTTTTTTCTTTCGCTTGTTAACTGCTGCTCTAAAAGAGCTAAGACAGTTTAAAGATATGGTGCCAAACAGAATTATGGATCTCTATAGGTTAGATTTTTATGCTCGTGTAATCGATTAAATTCCCTCTAATTACTGTAACTTCCAAATTTAGCCCGGAAACCTCTCACAACTAGCGGAATGTAATAAATTTTACAAATGATGGTTTCGAACCAATTTAAATTTGCTAAGGTGGGTAAAGAAAAATTTTTTATAAGATTTAGAACAATACATGGTTGCCTTTTCAGATGGAAAAATATTTAACACAACGTATTTGGTTTCCTAATGTTTGCTTTTAAGGCAAAGAAAATATCCAAAATCAGAACCAATTCAATCAAAATTTTCAAGTTTTCGACAATCCAGACAAAAATATAAAAATACTTCAGAAAATAATTTGTGTCGTACAAATATGCAATTCAAATCTGTAGAGAAGTTTTTATCATTTTTTTATCAAGGCAACCCAACTTTTAAATTCAAAATTTCATTATCCAATTAAAATAGTTGTTATCATTTGTTGTCATAGTTATACAATAATTTGGAAAAGATAACAAATATTTTGTCAAAGATAACTTGTTCCACATATTTTTATTTCAAAATTTATGCAAATTTATAATTTTAATTTAGAATAAACATTTTTTTTAAATATTTTGCTTGCGGCGAATAAAAAATAGTATTTGATGCACGGACGTAAGCTATTTTTGACTTAATGTGGGTGCAAATCTCAGCTAGCGCCTCGATTTGCAAACTCCACATACGTCCAAAATCTTTAGCTTTACGTCCTAGCATCATAATGTACTATTACGGGATTTTTAAGATATTCATCTACTGTAAACACAGCCTCTCCTTTCTTGCATTATTTTTTATCGTTGTTTCTGTTTGTCGGCATATTTATTGGTATATTAATGATAATAAAGCTTGATATTTGAAATAATTAGTAAATTTAATTGATTTCATTTATGGTTTGTAGAATTTTTCTTTCATCATTTGCATAAATAAATAATAAATAAAAGTAAGAGCAGGAGAAAAGGTAAAACAGGCCAAGTGATTTTTATTTTATGTTGTTGTTATTGCTGAATGTTTAAACACAAGGGTGAGTTTATAATAAGCTTTTAAAAAACGTTAAAATAAATTCGTTAATTATTTATCAACCAAAAATAAAATTGACCCTCTTGTTTATTTAATTTGTTATTAATTACCATTCGCTTTAATTTATATTTGAATAAGTTTTTTATTTAATTAACTTTATTTATGTCTTTTTGATTTCAATTTTAATTTGAATGCATTTCTGTTAAAAATAAAATTAACATAATTAATTGCTAGGAGCGTTTCTTAATTTGAAAAACGAAAGTTAAACACGTTTGGAATGTTTGAATATTTATAAAAATTTTATCAAGAAAAAATGTCATGTTACTTGCTGTGTCTGCAACATTTTTTTAATGTTTTATCAATACGTTTTATAAATCCTGATTTTTTGGTTTATTATAAGTAATCAAATACCTAATGTTCTGAGCTCAGAATTAAAATTGCAAATTTTATTAATTAAATTGTTTATATGATTATTGATTGCGATTTAGTTTGATGTAGAAAGTTTTAACGGAAATCATTATGTAAGGCCTGAGGCAAAATTAAATAAATTAAAATTCATGGTCAAAATGTTGGATACAATTAGATTATAATAAATAAGATTTTGATATATTCTGTAAGATTAGTTAGATATATGATAGATTTTATTGGTTTGATATTTGTTCATGGTTAGAAATGGAGACATATTTTTGAAGCTTTATCTAATTTTGTATTTGATTGAATCAGCTTATTAGATTGAATTGGCTTAAATTACTATTTGATTGTTGGCTTAATTACTATTTGATGGTTATCTGACAGTTTTAGAATATTTTTTGGAATCGAAAAGACAGACCATGAGATTGAATTGAAGGTTTTTCTAATTGCCAACATGATTCTTTTTTCCTGATTCTTTTTTCATTACGATGGTCGATACCGCGATAATCTTTTAGTGTCGTTTACTCCCAACCAAGGAGGGTTGACTAAAGTAGAAAGATGAAACGTGTTTAGTCTGAGTAGTCCTGGCAATCTTAGAGTTTCAAAGTGGATGTATGTAAAAAACCACATCGCTGTCCAAGAAATAAAATAACCAGTAATCAACAGACAAGTAGTAAATAGTCAATCTATACTGTAATAGACATCGTTCTTGAACAGAATTCGGTACTGGTTTTGTTTAACGCATTCAAGAATCAAACCAATATACTGTATTGAAATTATTCACCATAAAGAGGTGAATTTTATACAAAATTTTCTCATTGGTTTTCAATTTTGGCACGGACAAATAACTTTACAGCAATGTTAATAACTTAAATGCCAAGATTGGAGGAATATCTCATATGGAGATAATGGAGAGGTAAACAGTCGGTATTTGAATTCGAACGTTAATGGGGAGAAAATAATTGAGTTGCTTATTTTAAAATAATTTGAGAATGGCTAATGCTTTCGTTTTGCACAGATCGATTTATATACAGTTTTAGATCTCTGAAAGAAATCCAGAATATTAAAGTATATTACAATTCGAACTAGTAGAAATGCAATTGCTTAATCAAACAGTTATTCACCGCTCTGGCATCCCTTGTGGGGCAACAATATTCTTAATTAAATAACATTTGCAATATCTAACGATATTATCTGGATTGTCATTCTGACTTTGTTGCTTGAATGATACCAATTCTTTCTACAAAAAAATCGAAACTAATCAATGTTAAAACATTATTTATACAACTCTTTTTATTTAAATTAAAAAAACATCGTATTATATTAAGATAATGAAATCCATAATTACAATGTTTATTTCTACAACTTACATAAATCTAAAATCATAAAATTCTTATTTTTCAATGACTGAAGGCATTCTAACTACTACTAAACAAAAACATAACTCAACCTTACTTCAAATTGAAAGTCAGCTAATTCACTAATTTTACGTTTATTTATTTATTCTGTATGACGTAATTCCTCTGTTAACATTTTTAACTTTTACTCTTTTGATTTCTTCCATTCCTTTCAGTAAAAAATTTTTTTAAAATTTTTATTAAGTATTTATTAATCCACACAATCTTAGTTTAATGAATAACAAAAACGAAATAAAGAAATAAGTTACCACCAAAAACCGCACCGCACCTGTAATACCTATAATTTTGTGTTCGTTCGTTTTCTTGTTTTTTTTTTAGTTTTAAAAATATAAAAATTTATAGTTTCAGTTTCGATTTTAGTTTTAAGTTATTTAGATCAGAAAGAAAACTTATAGAGTTTTAAGTCTCATAAAATATTTTAACCTGCTTATATTTGTTATTTAATTTTTCTTTCTTTTTTGTCTATTATTTTGTATTGTAAAATTGTAAAACAACGACTTTATTGTTGTGTATTATTTAACAATGTTATTTTCCCTCCCACCCAAAAAAGAATTATGTGTGGTATTTTGTAAATTGTGCTTGTGAAAAGTTATGGAAAAACAAACTAACCACAAGTTTCGTTTAGTTTGTTTGAGTGAATAGGGGAGTAACAATATCGGAAAAGTAAATAAAAAATAGAATTAAAATTTTTTGTTGAAAAATGTTAGTTTTGTTAAGTTTACAATTTTGTGTTTTATTGAAAAGTTGAAGATTGTAAGCTTGCAATGCATTGTCAAAATTATGAATAACAAAACATTTTTAAATATAATTTAATTGTTTGTAAAGTGGAATAATAGTTTTAAGCATGTATAGTGAACATAAAAATAATAAGTTGAAAATCCTGATTCGTTATGAAAAAATAAAAATATAATTTTTGTGATTTGTGTTTATTTATTGTATAGTTGGCTATATAATTATAATATTATAATAAATATCATTATTTTGGTGTCTTTTTCATTATATCTTGTGAGTGTGATCGATTAAGTGATTTATTTTTAAATGGAATAATTTATTAATATTATTGTCAGTTATTCTAATTATTGGATTAGCAGAAACAAAACAACTGCAGGATATATAAATATTTGAACTAATCTGGTAAGTTCTTTATTCATGTAGGCTGGATACTGGCTGGAGCTACCCTGTAGGGTAGATAATTAATTGTGCTTCACCGTTTATTTTATAAATTGATTAATATTTTCCAAAATCTTAGTTTATCTTTTTAAAGTAGATAAATTAGTTGATTTGAAGACTTATACAAGATGTTAGAGTGACATCTTAAAAGCATTAATACAGCAACCCTGATATTTAATGAATATAATTAAAATTAATAGATTTCAGTTCAAAACTTTATATCACGAATACCTTGAGTTGTGTCATAGCGCCAGCGTTTTCTGGTGTTTTCTTCTTTAACGAACACTAGTTGGTTGCTCTTGAAATATTTTTTGATCATGATATGACCAAATCATCTAATCCGGTTGGACCTAATAAATCCGATTACATCGCAATACAAGAATTTGTGTGATTTCACGATTCGTTTGGAATCTATATTGATTTTCAGTATAGGTTTCTAGGTTGAAATAATGCTTTGTAAAGTGTGAAGTTACAAAACCACAATTATTTTTGACTGCTGAAACAACCCGAGTTTAACACAGGTTTTGATATCTGCCTGCATGTCATTTGAAAGACATCAGTTGCATGAAGGTTTTCATAGGTTCCACTTCGTAGTCGCTATTTGCCAGAATCTAAATTTCCGTGAGATATATTTCTGGATGTTCTTTAAAATTCAGTTTTGTCTGTGTTAAGGGATAGTCCACATCGTTTAGCGTTTCTTTCAATCCGTGTGAGATTTTTTTTTAAATCGCTTGAAGTTCATATCGACGTATTAATTGCAGGGCAGAAGTCGATTATGTGTTCATTAACGCGGCAATGGATGACAAAACTCGTTCTTTGCGATAGTTCAATTCTCTTTTTGCTCCAAGCCACCTCTTAATCCAATAAATGTTTATATTTTTTACTATGAGATATCAACTCGTATATATTCATCGTGTTTTCTGCTTCCTTTAAAATCTGGTTGTCAATAGACATCAAGAGCATTAAATTATTTTTAAAACTCATAAAACAGAAAAAATCAAGTTCAACGTTTAAAGTTTTCAAGACATTTCGTTTTTGAACACAGTTAAATGACAGTTATTGATGTCAGAGATTTTTAAAATTTGTTTTCAACGCTTTTCTAAATTATTTTCCTATATTTTCCTATGTGAGCTATGTTCACAAAAATCAATTGAAATAATTTTCCGGTTATTTAAAATAAAGGAAAAATACATAGATGTTGAATTGAAATTACAGCTATTATTATGTTTAATGAAATTTTCTGCCAATGAAATTTTCAAATTATATTTTATTATGAATAAATCAACAATTTGCATATTTTTAGAGCAGGGCATTCATTATTCACTTTACGTTTGAAAATTACTTAACCTAACTTTAAATATCATTTTAGACAATTATACTTTATGAAATAATGTAGTATTATTTTGATATATGTCAAAAATTTTCTATATGATTTATGTATATATATACATATATTGTAACCTTTTCTGGCCTTTCCTAATATTTTTGCGTCGATCACTAAATCAGGAAATTAGAACAATGGATTTTCTATCTATTATCCAATGGATAATTTTGGATGGGATTTTTGTGAGCAATTAAACTTAAATACATATTGAAAATCATTTGAGTTTTGCAATTCGAAATCATTTTTCATTTTCTCTTAGAAAAACTCCTTTAGAACATTTTTGTGTGTTACGTGCCGGAATTCGAACTCACACTCATCAGAGACACCTGTTAAAATCCCGTGTGTCTTACACACTTAGTCACAGCGACGATAGTGAACCATATTTTAGTTTTCATTTTCAGATGACTTCTAAGTTGAAACTTCATCATTTACGTAAGTTGAATCCATCTATGATTACATATTGGAAATTGCATTTCTTTGGGAATTTTTCGTATTAAACTTCTAGACACTACTATTTGTGAATTCATAGGATGAGAGAATATTTCGGCAGCATCTTAAGTCAACATCGTAATCAACATTCTAAGGCACGAGTGTAGAGTCATTATTAATTGTTGTCAATCAATGCAAAACTAATATCTGACGCACGGTCAATTTATTGCTATATTTAGCTACAAATATAGACAAGATTAGGGATATTTTAATTTTGATAGGTTTTTTGTGAGCCATTATACATCTGAGCATGAAAATTAAAATATGGCTCGTCATCGTCGCTGTGACTAAGTGTGCAAGACACACGGGATTTCAACAGGTGTCTCTGATCCGGCACGAAACACACACAAATTTGTCTAAGGGGGTTTTCCTAAGAGAAAATGAAAAATGATATCGTAATTGCAAATTTCAAATGATTTCCAATATGAATTTAAGCTAAATTGCTCACAAAAAATCCATCCAAATTAAAATTTCCCTAATGTTGTCTATTTTTCTAACCAAATATACCAATAAATTAAACGTGCGTCAGATATTAGTTTCACATTGATTGACAACAATCAATAATGACTCTACACTAGTGACTTAGGATGTTGATTAAAATGTTGACTTAAGTTGTTGACGAGATATTCTCTCAACCTATGAATTCACACATAGTAGTGTCTCAAAATTTAATACAAAAAATTTCCAAAGAAATGCAAGAGTTATAATTTTTATTCGTTAAAGATTTTATTTCTTATAACAATATTTATCCACGACTACTAAAGAATATATACTTTCCATGCGTATATCTTTCATTGTAATTGTATTCATTCCACTTTATATATTAAATTCCACTTTATTTATTTCATTCCACTTTATTTATTAAATATTCCCCTAACAAATTGAAAACTTGATTTGTTGGTATAGTAATATAAACAAGGTAAAACAAGAACAATACATATAAAATAAACAACAAACTTGTTTTGTTTTTCTTGTTATCTTCGATGATTTAATTTCAATATGGCGATATAAACTTTTACAGGAAAACTGGAAATTATTTGAAGTATTTTGAAGTCGTTGATAAAATAGCATCTTGTATTCGCTTAGGATGAAGGCAATTCTTCACTCGAATGATTTTCTCCACTCGCTACGCTCGTTCCGGGAAACTTCATCCTCGTGAAGAATTACCTTCATTCTAAGCTTATACAAGAATCTACTATTCTTCTACTAGTACTCCCTTTAATTATATTCTTGTATTCACAATAATTCTTCTCTTATACTAATCTCTTACTATAGTTCACAATATCACTTTCAATTCTTCACTTACAATAATCTTTTACACTTATAATCTATTTTGACAGCTTGGGTCACCGTTAACTTTAACTCGCTTATATCACTGCTAAATTATACTAAATTCTATCCCTGACCATTTTATACTGATCTTTATCCCTAACACGACCTCTTATACATATATACTAGCTAATAGCTATACCTTAACCCCCAAAGGATAGGGTCAATCACGGAACCACCTTACGGCATTACTTAATAATTGAACCACATTTCTAGCTTATACTAGTTCTTCCCCATCTCTTTCCTGCTTGCATTTCATTATCTTCGAGAAAAACACCCTTCCCTGCATGCCAACTTTCGTCCGTATCGATCGTTTTAATAGTAATGTTGGAAGGAAAGGGGTAATAAAGGCATTGTCCTCTTCCTTCTTGTAGTGGTCGCCTGCGCTGTTATTACGTATTCCGAACCTATGCAAATACGATTTGAAACAGCCATATCCCAGCAGCGCCTGCGTTTTGTAGAAGTTTACTTCTTCATGTATTTTTCTAAGACATAGTCCTTATGTTTAGGTTTAGACGAAACGTCCACCACCCGGGCGTGCTACTTTCCCAACGCTCCTGCCGTTTACCGAGAACTAAGCTTCTTGCCGCTGTTCTGGCTTGAGTTGTGATTACTAACGTTTCTTGCAATTTGCCGAAAATTTCGCATCTTTATGCCAGTTATATCCGACATAATCATGCTCCTATCCGCCACCCAGGGAGGCACCCCATAAAAGTCTAGCTACTTCACAGAGGATAAACGTAAAACATGTATTTTTATTATCATGAGATTATAATGAATAAGCAAAATATTTTTATTCAAAAACAAACTACTTATAAGATAATGTTAAATTAATGATGTTGATGTTGTTTTCCAAAAATGATAAATTTGAACTGTTTTCTCTTTTTTCATGTATCCAAACTCCTACATCCTAAACCAATCCACAAACTTTCATATCAAATTTTGAAATTTAAATATTTTTTATGCTAAAAAGTTTGTTTTAATAAAAAAAATTTGAAATGGTCAGTCAAATAGTTTTCGAGGAAAAAATTATACAAATTAGGAATTCTAGAAATTTTGAAAAAGTTTTTCTATTTGAGAAACCAAAAATTTGCATAGTACAAAATAGAATTTTGTTTTATTTTATTTTTCTGCATAGTTTGTTTTTGTTTTGCAAACAAAAAGAATGTGGAAAAAAAAGTTTTCCGTAAACTTTTATTTCGTAAACTAAAGTTGAAAATGTTGAGTTTTTAATTTTATGAAAATGTGAGAGAATTAGGGTTGGAAGTCTGAAAAATGTTTTTTAAAGAGATGTGGTTTGTTCATTTACCTGAAGGTTAAGGTAACTGAAAATTTCACACAACAGAAAATTTTAGCAGATATTTCTAAAATATGCATGCAAAATAATTAATCTGTAAAGAAGTATAGAAAAAGACATTCTGAAAACGGATTGAATAAGTATGCCTCTTTTCGGAATCCAGCCCGGCATTCTTGATTTACATTTCTAGCGCTTTAAAATTTAAGCAAGATCATCGCCCAGCAGCATTGCATTATAGTTTTTTTTATTTTAACAAAATGTGTTCTGCAGTGAGAACCACGGTATGTGTTACAACACACAAAAACTCTTTAAGACATGGAACCCACAACAAAATGTGTTCCAAGGTGTTGATTGACGCAAATTTGTTTGTTTGGTCTTATGTTTATTTTTTTTGTTTTAAAGAATGGATAACCAAACAATAAATCACATTATATAATCAAATATGGCACATACCAATATTTCATGATAGGATGCTGGAACGAAGTAAAAAGCAAATTTTATTAAAAACTTGTAGGAACAAAACTGAAATTGGGTTCGCAATAACTAGGTAGTGGCATATTCCTTGATAATTTGACTCACTTTATTCGTCAATTATTAAAACCCTTAGACGTATATGAAGGCGTTATATATGAAGGTTCGTTTATTCGAGTAAGACTAAGATTGAAAGTACTACGGTTGTCAATAAACCTCATCAGCCAGGATCTCTTATATCTCACCTTGGTGACATCCCAAGCTTTTCAACTATTTTTGACCTAATAGGCTGTAAGCTTACAATAAGGTAAGATTATAAATAATTTTATTTATTTCTACCAGTAACAAAATAATCTGTATTTGTATATGTATGTTTGCTAATATGTAAATGTCAAAATCGAATAATATTAGAAAAAACTTTGATTTACTATAAAATATGCAATAATTTTAAATTTTATGTTTCGCGATAGATGAATTTTTAAAACGATAAAAATATTATTGATAAACTTAAGAAATGTACTTCCAAAAATATTAATCAAATATTTAAAAATATAAGTCCCAAAAAAAAGAAAAATTATAGAAATAATATTTTCTTCGTCACTATCAGGGACATTAGAGGTATGGCGTGCGATTTTTAGATTTTTAATTTCCGACTAGCGCAGCCAGGGAATTCGATTATGCCCTTCTTCAGCCCAGCAAAACTGCTGAATTGCACGCAAAAGTTTTACTTCTTTAAATTTCGAAATTGAATGAACAAATAACAGGGCTTTTGACGCCGCAAAAGTCGTCGGAACCAAGAACATCACACACACTACTTCTTCTCCATTTGAAAAAACTTAAAATGTTTCACACACGCCTTTATGGCCGTTGATCCAACTCTTCATGCCTCAGTAATTTAGCCAATCATAATGAATAAACTATAAATGAATATAATAAAACAACAAAACGTTCCACCTTTGGTCCCGGCGATTGTTGAATGTGAATAATTATAAAATAATTATATTGTAGAAATATATTTTCTTCATTACTATCAGGAACATTAGAAGTATGGCGTGCCATGAGATTTTTAATTTCCGAATAGCGCAGTCTGTGAATTTGATTATGCCTTTCCTCAGCCCACTAAAAATGCTGAATCTGAATTTCACGCAAAAATTTTACTCATGTAAATTTTGGATTCGAATGAACACAGAACATGGCTTCTGACCCCTCCAAAAGTCGGCGGAACCAAGAACATCACACACTACTTCTTCACCATTTAAGAAAAATTAAAATGTTTCACACACCCCATTATTGCCGTTGATCCAACTCTGCATGCCTCAGTAATTTTGCCAATCATAATGAATAAACTATAAATGAATATAATAAAACAACCAAACGTTCCGTCTTTGGTCCCAGCGATTGTTGAATGTGAATAATAACATCAATAAAGCAATGCAATATGAATATCGTTGCGCATAATGTACCTGCGATTGTTGAATCAAAACAATACCATCAATACAATATGAATATACTATAAAATTGGTTGCGCCAAAGGCACCGGCGAATATTGTATATCAGTAATGAATCAATATAAGAATAATCGTTGTGCCAAAGCCAATAATAAGTCCGGATATTTTGAATTCGTTTCGTAAAATAATTTATTTTTCGTGAACATCTTACTTTTATGTCGTCTATACGACGGGACGGTGTAATATTATGGAAAAATCTTTTTAAATTTAGCAGATTAAGCAAAATCTTTAGAGTCAATTTTACTTAATTTTTCAACTTTAAAGAAAAATTCAATTAATTTTAATTTTTAAGTCGACAATAACTTATCGAAATCTCTTATTTGCGAAATTTTTACTTTGAAATTTCTGTAATATACCTGAATAAGTGGAATTCTACCAAATAGGACGCATTTAAATTTCTGCGCGTTCAATGCGCGTTTGGTGAATTTCTACCTATTAGGTGATTTTTACACAAGTTTTGTTTTGTACAACATTTTAGGTGTCGTTGCTAATTGGCATATTCAATTAAACATTTTTATTTAGATTAACTTTTACATTTTCTATTAAATTTCTTTCTAAAATCCTGCATGTGTTTCATAGAATAATAAATACAACACAAACAGATTGGAAAAACTTATAATTATTTAATCTTTAATCGATAATATTATCAAGGGTCAAATTAAAACCAATTTTATGTTTTCTCACTCTCATTATTTACAAAACCAATTTTTTAATTTGCTCCTAATAATTCTTTAAATTCAAATCGAGTTTACAGAACTTCCATAAATTTCATCAACAAGGAAAATTTCTTAAATTCAACCTAAATAATTACCTATAAGTAAAATTCGCTTCAAAGTGAAAAAACATGTCGAATCGAAATAATAATTTCGAATTTCGAAATAATTAGGTAAATTTACACCAAACTGTAGTCATAACCACAATTGTGTTGCTTGGGATCTCACTACTATCGCTTATTGTATGTGATATCTCAAGTTTGATGGTTGTCAGTTGTCACACCCGTAGATCAATATAAACAATTTTGGAAAATTGTTAAATTTGCACTCGTCGGTAGTAAAATAATATCACTTTTTAGTGCAACAACTCACACAGCCGAATATATTATATACTAACATTTTCGAAATCTACATTCAAATTAAGTTTTGTTGAGATTTGCCGAATAATATTTTATTTCTGCTTTAACATCATTATGCAAAAAAAAATACTTTTCAAATGAATTAACACTAAACCGCAGCTAACCTAAATTCAATCTAGAGGTTACTGTATCAATTATTGTTTTTTAACTATTTTGAATTATTTAAATAAAAATTAAAGTTTCTTTACGGTCTAGTTTCTTAGGTTTTTTCTTTCTTAAAAAAATGCTGATAATTTGTTTTTTAAATTTAATTCTGATAATTCATTCATTCAAATCATTAATGATGATGAGTCGAGAAATTTGTTAATAAGAATAAGATTATATTTTTTTTCTCAAAATTTCATGGGTTGGGATTTCTGTGAATGGAGCATTTATTGTAATTTTTTTGATGCGGTTATATATTCTAATATTTTTATTTTATGTTAATTTAATCTATTTTAGATCATTGAAGTTTATGTTAACAATAATGTGTTCTAGTAATAAGGAGTCATGGGTTCTTGTAATGGGTAATGTAATAAGGAGTCATGGGTTCTTGTTTATTTGTTTCGTGTTTAATTGTTTTCTGAGAAGAAGAAATATAATTATACGTCATCTGAACTAAAATGTAAAATTAAATGTGGTAATATTCTTCAGTACCACATTTGCAGTTTAAAGTTGAAACCCCACAAAAATTTTACAAACACATATAAAAATTATCAAACAAACTTTTTGATATCCCCTTCAGCAAAATTGTACATTCTCTTCGTAGTATCTTTACTTCTTATTTTTATTATGATTACTCAACTATAATTCCTTTATATTTATAGTTTTGCAAACTTTGTTGTTTTTATTTCGTTCACCACACTGGATCGTGTTACATAAAACCAAAAACAACATCTAATTGAATTGAATTGAATATCGTACGAGTGTTCATTATATTCTTATTTTTATAACTAATAAAAATAAACAAACACAAATAATGTCGATTTAGTGATATAGGAAGACAATGTTAATTTACTATGTGTATCTTCTAGAAAACAAAATGTTATTTATTGATATATATGTGAAGTGTGATCCAATTAGACTTATCAGAAAATAGTTTAACAACCGAAAACCCAAACAAGTTAAATAAATGTTTAGTTTCCATCGTCTCAGAAAGTAAAAAATATATGACCTCTGTTTTTTTTAAATGACATCATAAATAAATAAAAAACAAACATTTCTGATTATTCGCTTTACCATTTTATTTGATGATTTAAAACCACAACAACATTCCAACCCTCTATTCAAACAATTTCTTTTTTTTTATCTTACTTCACTTTCAAAGCGAAACGCTCTTTAGTTGTTTGTTTTGATAAAATTTGTGTTAGATTTTTCTGTGGGTAATTTAAACAAGCGAACATTTTAATCAAAAGCAACAAACATAAACAAATAAAATAAATTAAAAATAATTATACAAGCAACAAAACATTATTTCAACATTTTTAACCCTTTTTTTGCATAAAGAAATGTAGACAAAGTTTAGGTGGAAGGAAAAAGTTAAAAGAAAAGTTAAATACAAAAAACTGTTGTTAAAAAGTATGTGTGGATAAACAAGAATGACTAAAATTTTTAGAATGTCAATAAAACAAGTCATATATCGGATAGTAAAAGTCTAATTTATTTCATTATATTCCTCTTGGTTAGTGATATCTCAGTGGTATGTGATATCTAGCGTTAACACAATTACAAATTAACAAAAAGGGATCTTTCTTAAAAAAGTGAAAAATTTTATAATTTCGATATCGTTCTTACTCCTAAGAGTAAAATTTTGGTTTTTTCGATTCCACTTCTATGTAATAGATCACACATGGCCAAACCGCGGCTCGCGAGCCGCATGCGGCTCTTTGAACGAATAAATGCGGCTCTCGAAAAGAAATGAAAAAATTAAATAATATAAATAATAACAATAATACAAATAATTTATAATGCTGTTTAATATAATATGATTTAATACAATTATATTATTATATTTAGGTCCGTCCTGTCGAAGTTACTACTGTTGGAGTTTTTTGCGGCTTTATTTTAGTTTGATACTACTTTACTTAGGGAATCAAGTTTATAATGCACTGTTATAAATAAATTTAACTAATTTTATTATTTAAGGTTATACGTTTAACATATTCTAGTGGACTAAAAATAAAATCACCCGTATTTGTCTCAAATTAATGCACAAAAATCTTTCTCAAAATCAAAAGTCTTTCCTTTTGGAGTCGTTTGTTTTTCTATTATTATCTTTTTCTGCAATTTTTTTATAAACAATATATTTGATATTTTATCTTTAGGCAATTTGCCGACGTTAAATTTAATGTATCCTTTAATATTCCAATTAAAAAATTAATAAGTTCATAATTAAATAGAATTAAAATACACGTGCAAATCCGACATATGCTACCTCAACCGCTTCTACATCTACGACAGTAAGATATTGCCCTAAGGCCTAAACCAAAAAAATGAATAATTGATCATAATAACGAAATTAAAAGAATAAGGAAATTGCAAGAAACAAACGGTGATTTCATTGATTTAATGGAACATATCAGAAATTTCCTCAATGGAAAAGAAAAACACTATCTGGAGTTAGAGGATGATGAATGGATTAATGACTGTATGTTTTTGACTGACATAATGGAGCATCTGCAATCCCTCAACCTAGCATTACAAGGAAAAGATAAAGTTATTACTGATATTATTCAAACGATTCTGAGTTTTATGAAAAAAATTCAACTTTTTCAACGAGATTTAACAACAAAAGTGTTCCACTACTTGCCTCGTCTGAAGAACATACTCTCTAAAATTAATGATAACAAACTGAGTGAATACGACAGTAATACTAAGTTTACACCAGGATCTAATAGGTACATACTATACTTATTAGGTCGACTATGGTCGATGTAAACAGTTATCAAAAAAGTATGTACCAAATATTTGGTAGGATGATTTGCTACGTATCAAATTAGGTACGTAGCAAATAGCAATTATTTTTACGGTGTGAACACTAAAATTAGGTATGACATTTAAAATATAAATAAATCAACTTATTTTATAAATTTATATTTATGTTTGATGTGATTTTTTTGCTGAAATTAAAAGTAAAATAAATTTAACATTAATATAATAAATGTTTTCAGTTTTTAATAAAAAATATATTTGGAAATTATTTTTTCCTAACCAAAAAATTAACAGTGAAAAGGACACGCTAAAAATTAATATGTCATACCTAATTAATAAGAGTTTACATCACCGTATCATATTTAAAAAGTATGATGGTGAAAATGGCTAGCAAATTTGATACGTAGCAAATTAGATACTGGTGTAAACTTAGTATAAATTAGCTTATTATTGAAAGACTTTCATTTGCGATTTAATGATCTGAATAATTTAAATATTTCTCTTAATTTACTAGTAAATCCATTCGAGATTGACATTATTAACGGGGGCTTATCGATTCCTTGTTATATTTTGAATGACAGTAGCTCAGAAGAAATGGAATTACTAGAGCTATAGGAAGATCACATTCAAAAAATGCACCACAAAGCCAAATGAACCACAATCTCCAGATGAGTTTTGGAAACTAGTGTCTCAGTCAAAGTACCCCAATTTGAAAAAAGCTGCTGCCATGATTACTGTCCGTATTCGGTACAACATATTGTTGTGAATCACTTTTTTCAACAATGAAGTTTATAAAATCAAACCACCGAATCAAACCAACTTACAAATGAGCATTTAACCGAATTATTTCATACTGCGCTAACAAACTATGATTTATGAACCAGATTTCAGAAAATTCACGGCCAAGTTACAAACAAACATGCCATCTACCAGCAAGCATGTCATGTAACAAAATTTAAATATGTATTTGTATGGATTTATAACCATAAGTACATATTTGTTTTTTCAATAAAATATATATTTCCAAACAACTGATACTTTTGAAATTTTTAATTTTTTATGTTGGCTCTCGTAATGAGAGATTATTGTACTGCGGCTCCACGTGTAGTGAAGCTTGGCCATCTCTGTAATAGATTATATTTTTCTTTTCTTTCATTACATTTGCAAAAGAAAAAAATTAAAATTTTTTGTCATGCGTTTTATAGCAATGCATGTATAATTGAACACAGTATTCATAATTAACAACAATTATTTATTGTTTACGTTAGTAAGAATGAAATTTAAATGTGCGAGTATTTGAAAGAAAATATTTATTTAAATTTAGGAGTAAGAATGATATTTTCACTCCTGTGTTTGGGAGTGTTAAGTATTTTTTCTATTAAGTCCCGTTAACTTTATGTTTATAATATTAGTAATTATTTTAGTTTAGTTTAGTTAAAACAAAATATTTTAATTGAACTTATTATTGTTTATTACACCATACACATACACATTCTTTATTTATTATTTATTTATGGCTCATCTATCTAGTCGTGGTGAGTTCTAAAACCCATTTCACCAAAATTTAAAAACAAAATAGTTTCTCAATTTGTTCATTAGTGCTTGTAAGTCATTAGGTTACAGCCGTAGGATTAGCTAGGTATTACAGAAAATAGGGGTACAAATGTTGAAATAATCTTAAAATTATCCCCCCTGTTCCAATTAAAGTTTTATAGAACCTCACTAAAATGATATATGCCTGTTGCCCATTGTCCATATCATTTACTTTTTTGCTTACGCATCTAATGGCCAAATTTCCTATTTTTTTTACTGATGTATTTTAGACATTTGGGAGCAAGTTTATCGTTCATCGAAGATGTTATCAGATGTGTGTTATCGAGAAACCACGTCGAGGGTTTTTAGAATGTCATCACGGATAGCTTCTAGATGTTATTCATAATTGATAACATGAACGTCGGAATCTTCTAAACAATTTGGAGGGTTTTTTGTGAACAATTAAGCTTTGAAGTACATATTGGAAATCACTTGGATTTTGCATTTCGAAATAATTTTTCATTTTCTCCAAAATTCCTTTAGAAAAAATATTTTGTGTTTCGTGCCAGGATTCGAACTCACACTCAGAGACACCTATTAAAATCCCGTGTGTTTTACACAACTTAGCCACAGCGGCGATGACGAACCGTATTTATATTTTCATGTTCAGATAATTTCTAAATTAAAAATTCATCATTTTCATATATACTTAAGTTGAATCTTTCATCTATGATTACATATTGGAAATTGCATTTCTTTGGGATTTTACTTCGGTCTGAAAGACCTAAGTATTACATTCATGAGCCAAAAGTGAAATTCTTAGCCCCACTTTTTTTGGCATTTCTCGACGTTTTAGGACCTACTGATTCTAAAAAAGCAACAAAAAAAATATATGTCTGTCCGCCGGCCGGCCGTCATTACCTACGCTGCAGGGAAAACCACTGGAGGGATTTCAAACATTTTTTTTTTAAAATAGGTATACTCAAGAGACAGGTCCGAAAGGACGCTGTGTTCGATAACTGTACCGGAAGTGTGTCAAAAAAATCGTCGAGTGTGTCAAAACAAGGAAATTCGCATATTTTTTGCTTAAAAAACGTTCATTTTAAGTGAGTACGAGTAGGAACATTGAACTTCGAGAAATCTTGATGGTCGGGATTGGTATATGAGACCAAAATCTAGATTATTGCATTATAAGTTTGTCAAAAAAATGTTGTCAAGTGTGTCAAAAGAAAGATTTTTATTTATTATTTTACCCAATTTTTCGGAAAAAAAATTAAATTAAAATTTTGTTTGAAATGAAATTTTATTTTATTATTATTGAGAACTATGGCATTATAAGTTTGTCAAAAAATGTTGTCAAGTGTGTCAAAAGAAAGATTTTTATTTATTTTTTTACCCAATTTTTTGGAAAAAAATAAAATAAATAGTTTGTATGACGTGAAAATATATTATTACTTCGGTCTGAAAGACCTAAGTATTACATTCATGAGCTCAAAGTGAAATTCTTACCCCCACTTTTTTTGACATTTCTCGACGTTTTAGGACCTCCTGATTCTAAAAAACCAAAAACAAAAAAAATGTATGTCTGTCTGCCGGCCGGCCGTCATTACCTACGCTGCAGGGAAAACCGCTGGAGTAATTTCAAAATTTTTTTTTTCTAAAAATAGGTATACTCAAGGGACAGGTCCGAAAGGACGCTGTGTTCAATAACTGTACCGGAAGTGTGTCAAAAAAATCATTATGTGTGTCAAAAATAGCAAATTTTCATATTTTTGGCTTAAAAAACGTTCATTTTAAGTGATTACGAGTAGGAACATTAAATTTGGAGAAATCTTGATGGTCGGGATTGGTATGTGAGATCTAAAACTACATTATTGCATTATAAGTTTGTCAAAAAAAAGTTGTCAAGTGTGTCAAAAGAAAGATTTTTATTTATTTTTTTACCTAATTTTTTGGAAAAAAAATAAAATTAATTGGTTATTTGAAATGAAGTTTTATTATTATTATTAAGAATTATGGCATTATAAGTTTGTCAAAAAAGTGTTGTCAAGTGTGTCAAAAGAAATATTTTAATTTATTTTTTTACCCAATTTTTTGGAAAAAATAAAATTGTTTGTTTAAAATGAAATTTAATTATTATTATTGAGAATTATGGCATTATAAGTTTGTCAAAAAAATGTTGTCAAGTGTGTCAAAAGATTTTTATTTAGTTTTTTACCTAATTTTTTGCAAAAAAAAATAAAATTGTATGTTTGAAATGAAATTTTATTATTATTATTGAGAATTATGGCATTATAAGTTTGTCAAAAAATGGTGTCAAGTGTGTCAAAAGAAAGGTTTTTATTTATTTTTTACCCAATTTTTTTAGAAAAAAATAAAATTAATAGTTCGTATGACATGATATTTTATTATTATTATAGAGAATTATGGCATTATAAGTTTGTCAAAAAATAATGTCAAGTGTGTCAAAAAATGATTTCATTTAATTTTTTAGCCAATTTTTTGGGGAAAAAAATGTAGCTGTTCTTATGACGTAAATGTAATTTAAAATGAAATTGGACATGGAAATTTTGGAATTTGTTATAGTTTTTGAAATATTTTTGGAATTTTGAAAAAGTTTGTATTTTTGATTTTGTAATAATTTTTGCAATATTTTTAGAATTTCGGCAAAAGTTTTAATTTTTGATTTTGTAAGAATTTTTGAAATATTTTTAGAATTTTGAAAAATTTTTTAATTTTTGATATTACTATAATTTTTGGAATTTTGAAAAAAGTTTCAATTTTTGATTTTGTAATAATTTTTGCAATATTTTTAGAATTTTGGAAAAAGTTTGAATTTTTAAGAATTTTTGAAATATTATTGGAATTTAGAAAAAATTTAAATATTTGATTTTATTCTAATATTTGGAATATTTTTGGAATTTTGAAAAAGTTTGATTTTATTTAATTTAGCAATATTTTTGGAATTTTGATTATAATTTTCCGGCAACGTATTGATGTTTTGTGTTAGTTTTGTAATAAATTTTTAAACAGAGATAAAAAATACTTGTACTTTAACAAAGAGTTATGTTTGATGTACATTGCTGCCCAAAACTAAAAACTCATAAAAGTTTTTTTGCCGAAAACTATATCAAAATCCTTAACCCAGACCGAAGTCTTGATATCTCAGAGCTGTGAGATTTCAGCCCCTCCATATTTATTATAGAGAATCATGGCATTATAAGTTTGTCAAAAAAATAATTTCAAGCGTGTCAAAAATGATTTCTTTGATTTTTTTAGCCAGTTTTTTGGGAAAAAAAATGTAGCTGTTTTTATGACGTAAATGTAATTGAAAATGAAATTGAACATGAAAATTTTTGAATTTGTTATAGTTTTTGAAATATTTTTGGAATTTTGAAAAAAGTATGTATTTTTGATTTTGTAATAATTTTTGCAATATTTTTAGAATTTTGGAAAAAGTTTTAATTTTTGATTTTGTAAGAATTTTTGGATTTTGAAAAATTTTTAATTTTTGGAATTTTGAAAAAAGTTTCAATTTTTGATATTGTTATAATTTTTGCAATATTTTTAGTTTTGGAAAAAGTTTGAATTTTTGAATTTTTAAGAAATTTTGGAATATTATTAGAATCTAGAAAAAGTTTAAATATTTGATTTTATTCCAATTTTCGGAATGTTTTTAGAATTTAAAAAAAAAAATTTTCTAATTGTATATATACATATTTTTAGAATTTTGAAAAAAGTTTCAATTTTTCAAATTTTAAGAATTTTTGGAATATTATTAGAATTTAGATAAAGTTTAAATATTTGATTTTATTCTAATTTTTGGAATATTTGGCATTTTGAAAAAAGTTTCAATTTTTGATTTTGTATAATTTTTGCAATATTTTCAGAATTTTTGAAAAAAGTTTAATCTTTGATTTTGTAATAATTTTTGGAAAATTTTTAGGATTTTGGAAAAGTTTGATTTTATTAATTTTTTACAATATTTTTGGAATTTTGAAAGAAATATGAATTTGTGATTTTGTAATATTTTCTCGAAACACTAAATGAAGAGGTTTTTGAGTAGTTTGCTGAGTGTAACTAAAAACCATGTCCGCATAAAAGTTTTTTGCCGAAAGCTATATCAAAATCCTTAACCCAGACTGAAGTCTTGATATCTCAGAGCTGTGAGATTTCAGCCCCTCCATATTTTTGTATTAAATTTCTAGACATTTCTATGTATGAATTCATAGGATGAGAGAATATTTCGTCAACATCTTAAGTCGACATTCTAATCATCATCCTAAAGCCGCAATTAGACTATTGCAGAACTCTGCAATATTTCTGCAATAGTCGTGCAATGTAGTGTGTAAAATATTAATTGCAGAAAAGTTTGGCAATGAACTCATTGCAAAACATTGCAATGTTTTAAAATGAGTTCATTGCCAAACTTTTCGGCAATGAATATTTTACATACTACCATTGCAGAATTCTGCAATAGTCTAATTGCGGCTTAAGTCACGAGTGTAGAGTCATTATTGATTGTTATCAATCAATACGAAACTAATATCTGACGTAAGGTAAATTTATTGCTATATTTTGGCTAGGAAATATAGACATTAGGGAAATTTTTATTCGGAAATTTTAACAATCTTGCTCGCACAGTAGACCGAGTTTTCACTATCACATCCCAGCTAGCAAACTTGCTTCTCAGTTTTGGTACCAATTTAATACAAGCAAAGCCAAGCTTAGCTAAAGGTTCTAAGTGGAAGCTAGTTAAATTAGCTCAATATTACTCCTATAAACATTCTATAGAACTTCCATAGAGAAGCTTTCCCCACCCCTGGAGTTAAAGCTTCTAAAATACTTCTATATTTAATATTAGAAGCTTAACCGGAACTTATCTACACAGCAACCGCAAAAAGGTTATAGAAGCTATAGCTTTCGTTAGAAGAACAGGTGAAGTTATAGAAGCACAGGTGTCATAGTCTAAAAATTGCTTCAATATCAACACTTTAGAAGTTTTACCGAGGCTGTTTTGCGAAAATGAAATATGTTAACAAGTACGATTCAAATTTGTAAAACAGAAAATGTTTTCGGTTATCACTAAGTTTCTGGTACTCCAAACAAACTGAATATCCTTTTTCCAATATGAGTAAAGCGAAACCGAAAACGAGGATAAGGTCCTAGAAAGTCTATGTAAAATTCCTGCCTGGAAGCGATGGAATATAAAAACTTCCCAGTGGAGAACGGGTATAGTTGATAGTTTGAAACATTTTTGGTCAGTAATATTGTCTTCTTAAACTTTCAAAGGTTTTCATTGCTCCCAAATGACCAGGTGCGAAAGAATTGGCTTGCATGGAGTAAATCCGGAACATGATTTTGAGAAATGTATAATCGGTGAGCAGCAATGTGGAAGAAAACCAAGGGAAGAAAGTAAATACCATTGCGCTAAGCTTTAATATAAACTTTCTATGTTGTCTATTAACTTTTAAAATGCGCCGTCATGTAAGGAAATAGCTTCACCTTTACGGTATCGAATTTCAAAGTTGAAATATTGTAATTTTTATCTCCAACGAGCCAACAGTCAGTTTGTCCAGCTTTATTCATCAACCTCTTTAAACTCGCCGCTCTGTAATGATTATGAATTTGCAACCCTCAGTATGAGTACAAACATTTTTATCGCTGATACTGCCTCATATAAAACTCAAGTTCATTGACGAAGTAATTTCTTTGAGATCGATTGAGTTTTTTTTAGAAGAAGGCCATGGGTCTATCCAAACCGTCTTCATCCTTTCGGAATAACCGTCAAAAATCAGTTTTTCTTTTATGTTAATGGATCTGTCAATGGTGTTGCTAGTGTGGCGTATGTGGGGAATGAACCACGAATACCAACCAGATATGCTGTGAAGTTTTAGGCTCTGGTAAATTCGTAAAAGCAATGTAGTAGCTCTATCTACTTGTAAGCAACTTCCTACAAAAAACCGTAGGTACTTTTTTTACGTTAGAAAAAAATTGCTTTTCTCTACTTTGATCGTCAGGTTAATATGCTTCTATCTATCGGACACTTCCAAGAGTAGCAGCAAATGTTTATCAAACATGACTAAGATAACAAGCACATCATTTATAGTCACACAAATACCCACCCGATAATGCTGTTTGTTTCGAATAACTTTATCCATACGGTTGCTCATAGTCTGAGGGGCATTGCATATACCGAACAGCATAACCATAAAATGATACAATGGACGGTTGGGTACGGTAAAAGTGGCTTTGGCACATGATGTATACTCATGCAACCCATCGATGAACGGTAGCCCATCGTCTTTTACAGTTACATCGTTTAGTCATGTAGCGTCAAGACAAAATTGTTTTTACCTTCGATATTCGAACTATTGTGGTCGGCTTGTTGCAGGAGCTATTACTATCTTTGATTACTCCAAAAAATAATATTTTGTCGACCTCTGTGTATAGTTCTTTTCAAAAATTGGAGAAACGCAGTAAAACGATGTTTTACTGGTTTAATCTGCCCTACGTCAATTGAGTGAGCAATGAAGTGTGTTCTTGTATAAGTTGTTATTCAGTATATGAAGGCAATAAGTCTATAACGTTCTAAAGTTTGGTCAAATTATCTGAAAAAAGAATGTGCCTGACGTTCTGCGATCCTTGGTTTTAAACCGAAAAGGTTCCTCAAATAGAAGATTATAAAAACTAACACGGGGATCTGTTATGAAGTTTTCCAAACTACCTCCGCCGACAGATATATTGGTCCTATTGTCCAAAAGACCTCTTCAGTCTTAAGTGAAATACCAGCTATAAGCACATCCGCTTAAGGACGATTATCTGATTCATCCACAGTTAAGATAAAAAGATGCCACAGTTTAACCAAAATATTGCTTTACGAAACATTTTTAAAATTGTGCTGACAGAAACGAGATGAAATTGGTTTAGAAGGATTGTCATTCAAGAGAATAATTTTTTAATTGGAACTAACATATCGGATAGACCTTTCGGCGGTTTTGTTTGATAACCTGTCGAAATTCGGAATCCGTGTTGAATGTGGGTTTTCCCATCGCTTAAATTGTCCTGAGAGGATGTTATAGATATGTGGCGGGGGTTTATCACAGGTATCACCGCTCTCTTTAAGTTTTCTTGGCATTTTGAGCAATATTTTGAGCAGTATAGTCAATTCAGCTTGTTCACATCCTTGACAGAAAGAGTGTTGAGGCTTCTTATGACAGTTGAAGAAAAGTGAAAAGGATTCGAATCATGGCAATGATTAGGTTGATATGGGTTCGAATTTGTACCAAAACACGTTTAAGACAAAAAAATTGTCTGAGTAAACATCAAAATATACTTGCGAATTACATATTGCGAATGCAATTCAAATAGTTACCTCAATTACTTGAGTTTAATATAACAGTAGATTGGATTACTATAGTGCGAACTCGTTTTCCAAACAAGACTGTTGTTTACAGCATGTGCGTAGCGAGTAGTACGCAATAGTTTTTGTAACAAAATTGTAAATGTAACACAATTTATTAAATATTTATTATTTGTTGATTATATAATTTATTTAACAAATTTAAGATATCTTTGTTGTAATATTTGTATCAAAATTATAGGAGATTCCAGTTCGCTGCTAAATTGTACTACACTGAAAAATTGAATTTGATTTCATAAAATCGATCATTTTTCCAATTTTGATATAAAAAAATCGATCAAACTGTGATTGTTTTAGTCAAACAAATAGTTAAAATAAATAATAGTATAATAAAAATAAATTTTAAGAATATAAACATAGAAATCTGGCTACAAATTCGAAGTTTTTAAAAACATAGTTATCCACGTAAAGCTTTGTACTGGAAATATCTTGACAGCTTGTTTTTATTTTGAAAACTCAATAGACAATAGACAACATTAATTATATCAAAATAATTGTTATTTCTTGCAAGTCAGATTGTTTTGGGTTGTGTTTAAGTTGTTTTTACTGTACTATGCGTACTATAAGTGGTACTATCAGGTCCACTCATTTACCTTGGCTCCATGTGTTAAGCAATATCGCTCCACCTGCACTCAGACGCTCGCATGCGCTCATGCGTGTGAACATAAAAACCACAAAACTGCCAGTAACCTGCTGGCAACTGATTTTAATATCTTGGATGCCTGCCTGGAAAAGTTAGTTTAATCATTAATATTATTGCTATAGATAAATTATATTGATTTCTTTCATTGATTCGTGTATGTAATTAGTAATATGTCATTGACATCCAGCTCTATAACGATTTGAAGTTTCAAATCTCATATGAAGAGGCGTTTTTAGTTTATAATTAAAATATACTGTCAACTCTAAAATATTTTCTTTTCTTGTTTTAATGGTTGACATATTATTTTCGCGTGTAACAAATACTTTCGCATTCGACAAATACTTTTTTGATGAATGGAAAATATTTTGTAGCCATATGTGCGAAAAATAAATTTTTTTCGTTTGTTTTATCTTAGAACAAAATTGGATATTTTTTGTGCGTCTGTTATAAAAAAAACATTGTCTTTCGTATATGTATAAGAAATTTACATTCTCATTCGAATAAAATCTAGAAAATAAAGTAGGTTATTGCAATTAAGATCTACACTATTGGTACTTTTTTCTGAATGACTAAACAATGCTGTAATAACAGTAGTAGCTTAAAATACTAAAACTTTTTTTGCAAATTCCTTAAAACTCATTCAACCATAACCCTTTCGATATCTTATTCAAAATATCATTTATATAAAACATCCTATCCATCATTCATTATCATAACACAAAGAATAATGATTGACAATGATGAATTAATTGAATTGAAATACTTAACCTTTTCAATTCTTTAAAGTTATGAGAACATTCCTTTTTATTTTTTGCATAAATTATACGAGGGTTGATTGATAAGAATCACAACGTACTGACTGTCATCGTCTTACCATATTAGCTAATAATTTTTTTTTACTACTTGCATGAGAAATTTCAATTATTTACTCAAAAACCCAAGACAAAAGTTATTTTTCTCAGCTAAGGTTACTAATAATTATTCCCCACACCTAATAATAAGTATTTTAGCACCTTAGTAAATAATGAAAATATAATTTTTGTTCGTTTGTTAACTGAGTTCATCTTTGAATTTTTTTAGTTTCTTCCTAAAATAATAATAATATATTAAAAAATAATAAGCGTTTTGATTTTATTTTAATAATAATAAATAATGAATGAATGCAAAAATTTCTTTGCAACTATAGTTTAGTTTATTTGAAATTTTAATTGGTGTTAAACAGAATTCTGTTGAAATTTAGTTTAGTTGTGAGTTGTAGACTAAAAAAATTCTAAATTTGGCTCAACAATATTGAACAGATTTTCAATTCAATTCAATTCATGTCAAAAATAAATAAAAGCTATATTTTTTAATGCAAAGCATATGTGATTTTTATATAGTTTTAAGAAAATTCATTGAAAATAAATTTCTAACTAAGCAGCCCTGAATAATAAATATCCAATACGCAATCCAATGATATGATACACAATGTTTCACCAAATCAAAATTTTTATTTATTCACCATTTGCTTATTAATTGACATTTTATTTTGTGAATAATTAAGAGTTTTAGTGCATTTTTATATCAAGTAGTAAAAAAAATAGTATATAAACCTCGGTGAAGAAAATTTTCTCCATTTCGGTGCTTAATTCGCTCGAAACTTCGTTTCTCGCGAATTAATATCCACCTCAATGTAGAAAATTTGCTTCATCACCTCGGTATATAATGTACTATATTATATAGTTTTTCGCATTCATTATATTTTTCTGTGATAATAATAATAGTTTTAACATACAACAATAAAAATATCTTACATTGTATATTCAACGAACTGAAAAACTTACCAGACCTTAGCTTAGACAAACCAACATGTTCTTCTTGCAAAGAAAATAAGAATTTTTACATTAATTATAATAATTGAGAGTGAAATAGGAGCTAACTTTACAAATGGATGATCGTTTGCTTGCTGTATTAATGTGTGCGAAATTTTATTAAAAATAATTTTTTTGTTACGAAATAAATCGTGATTTCAATTTGATATATTCGCTGTGGCAACTATCGTTTAATGTGCGAATGTCAATTAGCATTATTAATTTGTTAGTTAAATCTTGATGTAAATAAATATTTTGGAATTTAAAGGTGTGTATTGGCATAAGATTAATACAATTTAATTTCTAAAAAATATAGCATTATTTTTCTATCTCCCTTCAAGTGAAATGCTTGTCAACAAAATAAAGCAATCTTGAAAAATAAGACATTGATTAATATCAAGACAAATAAAAATAGGAGGAATTTTTTGTATTTAGTGATTAACTTAGTTGTATTCAAGTTTTAGACAGTTAAATAATTAAACCACAAATTGTGACAGTTTGTACAAACATGAAAATTTGAAATATGTTGTCGTGCTATTTTATCATTAATTAAAACAAAAAAACGTATTTTTAATGTCACACTTATATAATACAAAATTATTTTTTCTAAGTTTTCGTCACTTCAAGTAACTAACACCTTCATATATAGATGAACACATGTTTCTGTTTTCATGTTCTTTATACGAATTCATACTAACGCACGCTATCGCCATATATACGTCAAAACTTTTTTTTACCGTAAAAAGATATATCATATAGGAAATACTGAAAAGTCAAGATGGAAGACTAAACAGTGAACACTATTTAGTCCAAGAGGCTATCATCCATTCCAAATGAGTACTGCTAGGGTAGAAAGCTCTGAATACTCTAAAATGCTTGTCAAAAAATATCTCTCTGGGACCGGCGTTTTTGTGTATAAATATTTTAATAGCGACTCTTACGTACTCTTAAAACAAACCATTAGCAAGGTATTTATTGTACTAGCCAAGCCTCAGTTTTAACATCCAAGTCTCAACGGGAATTTTGTAAATGTCATAGACCAAGTGAAATTATTAAATGGACAGAAAACGTATTTAAAATCTACTGTCACGATTGTATTTTTCGATTGAAGCCTTCTCTCTATTTAGGAATATATCTCGTTAATCTCGTTCTAATTCAATTGCTCAATTATAAGGAATCTTGGCCGTTTATTATTAAGAATATAACAGCCTTACTTAGTAAAATCTCAACAACTGGTAGTTCCGTACGACGACACTTCTACAACTGGAATATTCTCTCTACTACTCCACAAACTTAAAAGATGATCATAAAACGAGCCACGAAAGTGTGTACAAAATACCAGTAAACAAAAATTCATGTTTTTTTATTATTTATTTTATTGCCGATTTGCATATGCCTGATCTTAAACACAAACTGTGTGTTGCAAGAAACATAATTTGGTTTTATCCTTCTGACAACTAAAACAGTTGATTTATTTTTGTTTTATTACAACCATAATTGTGTGCATTATTATGCACAAGAGAATAAAACAAACAACTTTTAATTTTATTCTGTTGCACGAATCAACGCAACACCATAGGGCCTATTCTCAAACCTGTGCGGAAAATTTCGTATACGGAAATACGGTCAAAACCGTTCGGAAACTTAAAAAATGTATTCTCAAAATTCCTTGTCGGAAAGTTCCGATCAAAAATCGTTCGGAATAATCCGAATGGGTAAATACCATTCGTATTATGTTTTCCGTATAGATAAAATCAATGTATTATTATTTTAAACTATTAAATAAACAAATTAAAATAATAGTTTTAATTAAATTTTATTTTCACCAATAATGGTATTACAAACATATAAATTAAAAATAATGGCAATGGCATTAATTCTGATATAATCCAACAATACCTGGAAATCCATATATATCGTAAAATCTGCAACATAATACATATATAAAAATAATTCTATTATAAGTTTTGTCGGCATAATTTTTTACTTTTGACGTGTTGCATTTAACTCCACAAAATTTTTATGAAAGCTAACATTTTCTTTGAAAAAATTACTTTCATGCACTGCATCAACAGTTTCGTGTATGCTTCGGCTCATTGATGACTGACAGTGAAATGTTGTAATTTTGTCCCACGTCTTGTTGATAACTTCCAGATGCAAAAAATCGAAGAGCACCTAAAACCTTTATATTTTCCATAAATATTGTTTTCTTTTATAAAAAAAAAAATAATTTACCTTTTCATCTGCAGTCAATGCGTTTGATGTCGTTCCTTGCTCAATAAAAGGATGTAAATAATTTATTACATAGTTAGCCATAGTCTTATTAATTCGAAATAATTTTATAAATTTTTTTTCGGGAAGTTCAAAACAATCTAATGGTTGCCTTACAACTCTTTCAACATTCATTTCCTGGGCTTCACCAACTGCTTCATTAAATAAAAGAAATCCTAATTCGTCAATTCCAGCTATATTTAATTAAATTATTTTATTTTTCACAGTCACAATATCAATATTATTAATTTTTATTATTTATTTAATATATTTTAACTTTTTGACATTAAAATGATCCACCACATTCGGAAAGGTGAGTTTTTTATTCACCAAACGAAAATATTTCCGAACGAAATTTGAGAATACGATTTGCATTTACCATACGCAAACAACCGTTCGGAAATATCCGTATACGAAATTTTCCGTACAGGTTTGAGAATAGGCCCCCATAATAGTATTTGATTGGGTTAGTGTTTAATGATATATTTTTTTTTCGAGCGAAAGGTAGAAAAAAAGACATTGAATTTTATTTAGTTTTTTTTTTGCAATTCAATTCCATACAACTAAATAAATTTTATTCAATTTAAAAACCTATTTGATGGTCTTTTAATTTGAAAATGAAATGTCTTATAAGACATAAACTTTTGTGCAAATGAGAAACCAGAGAACAATCACATAAAAATATAACTTTTTTCACATAGAAAATTTAATTCAAATGAACTCATAGTATGCTTTTGATTTTTTTATTATTTGAGAGAGGAACATGCGCATTAGTTTGAGGATGTTAATATAATCCTGCATGACCTTTCATGATGCCATCGATTTATACAAGTTCTCCAATACATTTTCAGCAAAGCACCTTCACACCATGATAGAACCACTACCGTGCTTCAACGTCTTTTTAAATATTTATCTTTAGGCCCATATCACAACACGACGATTATGTTTTTGATCCAAGTAATTTCGACTCGCTTTACATTCGACTATAAGAGTGAATCCCAAAATTCGGGACCTTTAGAATGGTAGGAGTGTAGATATTGTAGCCGTTTCGATTTATTAATTTTACTAATGAGAGGAGGTATGCGGTCATGGATATGCACCCTATCAATTCTGAATTTTTCACTCTCCATTGAATAGTTTGAATTGGAACATTAAATTCGAGTGTTTCACCAATTGCTCTGCAATACTAGTTTGATATTTGTTAGCTTCCCATTTAATTGAACGGTCTAGAAGCTCAGTTGTTTAGTTACCAAGCCTCTTCATCGCACGATTTGACTCCAGATCTCTTGATTCCGCCTTAATAAATATATTTCTTACTTCGCTTTTTGAAACTTTATATTTTTTTCATAAGTTTCTGATACGAGCATCCATCTTGCCGATTATTTACAATTCGCTATCTCAAATCCGAGATCAAATCTGTAGATCTGGACATTTATAGAATTATAGGCCTCAAAATATTTTTTAAATGATTTATTTTTATACGAAACTCTAACAAATAATATTTATTTAAAATTTAATTTAAACAAAATCACAATAAATAAAAAAATATCAAAAACATTATCGACCGTTCACTTTGGCGTATCGCATCAAATATTGATTAATTCTCAGAAAACTATAAAAAACAGTATTGCCGAGAAACCAACTGAAAACGTCCGTCGCAGTTAGAGACATTGAAATTTCCGACGTAAAGAAAATATTTCTGCATTTCATACAATCTCTGTAAATTTTGTTTCAAATTTATATACACAATCGGCTACTTTACCGTGTCGCCTACTGTAAGAGGTCTTAGAATCTAGTGAATCTTAAGCATCGCCTTCTAAAAAAACTAGGTGAAAATGTTACAAAATTTTATGGTATAGTCGCAAAGTGTTGAAAAAAATTGCAAACTAAAAATTTCAACGTCACGTCATTCTAAATTTCAACGATTTATTCATTCTGACATTCAAAATGATTTAATGCAAATGAAATCTGGACCAATCTTAGCTGCTGTTTTGCCAGTGCCGTTGTAAATGTAGGTTTTCAATTCAATCAATACTGCAAACACAGAATGATGGTCAACATATACTTTAGTGCACCAAAAACTAATACTATAAGAACAAACTGTGTTGCTACACCCACTGGTAAGCCTCAATTGTATTTAATTATACTTTTCACAGATATTTTAAACTTTAGTTCACAACAGGCGACTTCAAATGCACCACATCGTGAACAGATTCAAATTTTATTTGAATATGTTTTCTTTAAATTTTTTGCAAACACGTACTGATATTTCCTTTCGCAATTAATTGTATATATCACATAATAAAGTCTTAACACTATTTTATCGATTGATTTTGTTTCATGGATTTTTTTATGTCATTGATACTCTAAAAATCAAATTACAAAATTCATTCACTTAGAAATCACAATCAAAATTCACAATCTAGTAAAAAACATATATGAAATAGGAAACATATTTTTCGATAGGAAGAGAGATAGGAAGCAAAAACTCCAACCCGTAACTAAGAAATAATGTTGAAAAAAGTTTACCATCAACGATTATAATTTTCTACATTTTATTCCATCAAAACCAAACCATCGTATGTATAGAATTAATTTTTCTGCTTCTCAAACAATTAAAAATTGTGCTATTCTACTAATTCAACGATGTTCAAAAAACAGCAGAAAAACTGCACAAGCAATAAAATCTCATAATATACATATCCAAGAACTACAGCATTCAACTATGTACAATGTAATAATACTAAAAAACTATTTGAAAACTGAAGCATAAAACAAAATTTGTCACCACAAGAAAAAAAAGAATAAAACCCATTTTCGCGAACAAAAAAAGTTTTAACTGAAAGCTTGTTTCTTATATGTCACTAGCTTAGTTTTTACTATATACTATGATGGTTTATAAACTAAACCGATTACTTATCAACTCTCAATCGTAATTTAAAACAAAAACTTATAAAACTATTAAAATTACTTGTAAAATTTTAATTTTAATTTTTCATTTTTTTTATATATTTTCAGAAAAACAGTAAATTTAACCCGAGGAAATTCGTTATTTTGTTATAACCAAAAAAATAGTTTGTAATTTTTTTAATTCTTGGATAGAATTGAAAGAAATATTCGAAGAAAACTTTTCATAATTTGATTTTATCTGTTTGGAAGAAGATGATGGAGTTTCAACAATATAAAAGAATAACATGATAAATTAAAAGAAACGAAAAAATTGAAGTGTTTCCAAAGAGAAAGCAATTAAAAGTTTTTTTTTTCTGTGTGTTTCTTTATAACGAAATAAAAAAGAAAATTAGAATACATTAATTTTCATGGTGAATAATATAAGAAGCAAATAAAAACTTTTTGTATAAAAGAAAACTGTAACAAAATTTTATATTATATTCTAATAATTTGAGATCAAAAGTTTGTTTTTTGTTGGATTTTTTAAAATATAAACTCAACAAAAAATAACAATGGAGACAGAAGAAGTGATAAAACTTGTCGATGGGATATACAAGGTAATTGAATTTTTTATTTTTATGTTTTTTTGTCTACAAAAGTTTTAAATATTTAAATATAGTTAAATTTAAATTTTAAAACTTGTTATAATAATATAATAATTAAATATCTAACAGTAACTGTGTCATTTTCATTATGTGTTGATACACCTCAACAGATAAATATGTATGTTACCCCCATGTTCATGCCAGTATTGCATTTATTACGTTTAATTTAATTTCTTTATTATAATTTGAAAATTTGAGAAAATATCGTTTCTTTGAAGAATTGTTTTCTATTACATCGAATCCATAGAGAATAAACAAGTGACTCGCTTTCAGATTATATGATTTCAATGATTAATAATATAATACCATGATTAATAATCTAATCAAAAATCAATCAGAAACCCTCTAATCAACTAACAAAATTTATCAATCACAAAAAGTTTTTAACTTTAATTTCCTTTCTTTAATTAAATTGAATCTTACGATTTACTTTGTTATTTTTTATTATCTTCTTATTGCTTCATATTATTACTTGAAATTTAATTTTCATTTTCTTTTTAATTTGATCCGATTTGAATAATAAAAATCTTTGAAAATTATTTAATTTTTAATCAATTTCCAATCTAAAAGTTTTAATAACTTTTCTTTGAATTTTCTTTTATGATTATTTTGTTATGTTTGGGAAGAAACTGATGATAATAAATATTCTATTTGGGATGGTTTTTATTGAATTTGGAGTTTTAGAAAACTGAGATTGGTTATGTTGAGCCATCATTTGACAAAATTTTTAAAACTTACTCCCTAAAAAAGTTAAATTTCAATCAAAGAGAGCTTAAAAGTTCAATAAAACTTGAATGAAAGGCAGAAATTTGTCAGGGCTTTGCAGCCAAATTTTGTAACTGTGAAGCGGTGAAGTGATAAAAATTTCTTAGTTTCTTTTCATTAAAAAACTTATCACGTCACCGCTTCACAATTACAGAATTTGGCTGCTGATCAGGTTTGTCCTAGCTCGGATCAAAAACTGGAAAACAGTCTAATCGGGCCCTGATCATGAGTGTTACGCTTTTGATCTATTATGCCTTAATCATGTTTAATCTAGCTAAATTTAAATGATTAAATACAAGACAGTTAAATAAAATATACAATGAAAAAGATTTAAAACATATACTAGGACCACCTTAATCACAATTATCATAGTCTTACAGCCAAGAAGGGAAGAAGCGATGTGAAAGATTTATGTGAAAGATTTTGACATATATTTCTAAAATGAATATTACTCTAGAAAATTTTGAATTTTGAGAAATGACATTTTTTTTGTTTAGACAACATGTATCCATAATGCACAGTAAAAAAATGTTATATTTAATGCAGTCACAACTCACAACCGTAAATAATTAGAGGAGAGGAGTGGAAAGTGATGTGTAAAAGAGTGGTGAGACTTTTAATGTGAGAGAGTTAGTTTGTTTCTGTTAAGCTTAAATTTTTGGAGGTTGTAGCTAAGTGGAAAAACAGTTGGTTTCAGAGAATTCCATAAAGAGGTCGTTGGTGGGAGAAAAGATGAGTCATATTGCTCAGTTCGGCCAAAGGATGGTTCAAGCGAGTGCTTATGAGAGTTTATTACTAGTCGAGTAGTGCGATAGAACTGGCGACGTGGAGGCATAAGCGTTTTTATCTGAGCTGAACACTTACCATAGTAGTATTTGTAAAATACACAAAGGGCCTCGGTATTGAGTCTATGATCGAGAGTATCCAAAGAGTAAAAGATAGCATCATCAATTAATATGCATGCCGGGGTTGAATTTTATCAAATCGACTAAATGAGGTTTTGCTACCCCGCCCATACATGTTAATTATATTCAATATGAGGTCTTATAAAAGCTTTATATATAATCAGCAATTTAGAAGGAGTCAAGTAGAATTTACTTCTTCTCAGATAACCTAAACATTTAGCTGTATTTTTGGCAGTTGAGTAAATATGGTCTTCCCAAGAAAGTTTGGACTCTATTTCTAGACCGAGCATGTGAACCGATAGAGAGTTGTTAATTTGGGAACCCTCAATGCAGAGAGAAAGTTCCGGTCTATCGCGTTTAAAATAGGGCTTAGATCAGTATAGATAGGGCAGACCCTAGTTATGTATTTCATTTCAGGCCCGGATCAGATTACCCAACAAAGAATTAAATACAAAAAATCAAATCAGAACCGAATATATTCAAACAAGATTAACCCTAAAAGGGTATTTTAAATCAGGCCTCGAACAGGCCCACACCAGATTGCCTTAATAGGGCTTGTCCTTTCTGGATTGATCAGACCTTGATCATACCTTGACTGTATTCGGGACTTTCCAAACTAATTGCGGCTCTGGAAGTTGGATACGGTTCCGACATACTATAGTTTGAATGTCTAGATTGATGTCGTCATGATATACGACCTAGCCAACCAGGTTATCTCTCTCAATGGAGATCCGGCAACGGGTTGTTCTTTTATCATTCTGTATAATGAAGATCTTCAAAATGACCAAGTCACCTGATCCAGTTGGATTAAATCTCAACAAACAGATTTCACTCCTAAGATCCGGCTCAAAGGACCGGATTTAAAATTTGTTTTAAAATTAAATTTTATTTTATCGATTAGTTTGAAAAGACTTCTGCGTATTTTGAAACGATATAACTTAACTTATAACCGATATATCTTCCTAATTTCAAAATAAATATCAATTTGATATATAGTTTTCTTTAAATTTGGAACATTTCCAAGTCCAAAACTATTTCTAAATTTTCTCAATAATTGGGACATTTTTTTTCTTTAACGATGGTCTTTGGTAGTAAAAACAGGGTCATTATTCCCCCTGATAGCATCTTTCTTCTTGCTTAGGTGATGAACCTCTGAAGCGGCTTGTCGCTATTATTAATGTGCTGGTGTTAATCATTCGGCAGTTTATTATCCGACGTTGCATATGGTTGGAAAGAATTGCTTCAAGTTGACTTAGCATCCTAGTCATTTCTTTAATTGTTAATGGTATATTAGAGGCACATTTGTTAATGGGGTTTCACAGCCTTCAGTGTAGTTTCCCATAAGCCATCTGTTGAGGTTCACCCTATATAAATATTTAATATTTTTCTTTTAAATTTAAAATAATCGTTGGTTATCCTTTTTTTAGTTTACTTTTATTATATGTCATAAACATTTTAAAATCTTTATTAACGTAAAATCCACTTTTTCTCAAAATAAATTTAACATCTGGCATGCAGATTTTCATTTTTTATAATTTCGGAAATTCCCAAATATTAATAATAAAACTTTCAATAATTTCTTCCCTTTCCTTATTTTGTTTAACTTTATATTCATATTTGTTTCAACTCCCTTCATAATTGATAACCAATGATAACCAATGAAAATAATTTTAATCTTAGTTTTTTAATTTGGACCACCTTCAATAAAGAAATAAAAAAAATCAACATTTACATTTTTAGAATTAAAATTATTTTTTTTAGCAGTCTCATCTAAGATACCTATCAATATATATATACATGTTAAACATAAATAAAAATAAATAAAATCATATAATTTAATTTAAAATAAAAAAAAAATAAAGTGTTTTATATAACAGTACGAACAATAATTATTCCTTTTGATTAAGTTGAAAGGAATGAGAGCTTAGGGCAACTAGCAAATCTAGTTGTTTTGTATAATTAAGCTCCAACAACAACATTGGTCCTTCGAGCCGGATTCAACAATACGGATTTGAGACTATCGTATTAGCTTGCAACGTAACGCAACGTTAATCATAATATAAAAAATAATAGTTCAATATAAAAAAAATAATATAAAACAAAGTGTGTGATAAAATGTACAATTTGCAGTGAAACATAAAAACAATCTAAAATTATAATTACACATGTATACGTATATATTAAAAGCCTGCAACGCAACGCAGCAAAGTGTTTTAAAAATATTATTGTGAATAAAAGAAAAATCTGCAACGAAACGCAGTTTTTCAAAGAAGTGACAAACAATTACATTCAACATTACATTACGTTTAATTGGAGGAACCAACCACATATAGTTGACGAAAAAACTACATATTTTACAAGAAAACATCAAAGGTGGTAAGTCTCTTTATTTTATTTGTTAAAAAATTGCCGTTTTTTATACCTTTATTTTAATTTCTACTCGTGTTAAAATCGTGTTAAAATGTCTGACATTTCATTAATCGAACGTTCTAGTGAAGATGTCAAAAGTATTTCCCATTTCGTTAAACAACGTGGTGTTTTAAAAGGCAAACTCACGCGGTTTAAAAAGTTTGTTGATGACATATCAAAATGTGACGACATTCTTCAATTAAAAAAAAGAACAGATTCAATTTATAAAGACTTCGAGAAATATGAACGTGTTCAAGACGAATTAGATTTGTTATGTAAGGAAAATGAATTGGACGGACAGATAACAGAACGTACTATATTTTCAGACGCCTTCTATGAGTACACATCGAAGGCTGAAACTTTCTTAAATAACCATAAACCCGATAGTACAAATACAATATCGATTCCAGTCGGCGTTGAAGACGAAAATTTAACGCCACCTTTAATCTCAAATACAGTAGATCCAACTTCAAGTTCTAATATTCATTCTTCAAACGAACTTTCAATTTCGCATGTAAAAATGCCAACTGTGCAGTTACCCAAATTTAATAACACTTGTCAAAACTGGCCAAGTTTCGCCGATTCATTCAAAGCATCAATTCATAATAATTCAAGATTACGAGACTCTGAAAAACTGATGTATTTAAAATCTTGCTTAACCGGAAAGGCACTTTTTAAAATAGAATCTATTGAAACAACAGATCGTCATTATAATTTAGCTTGGTCTATTTTGGAAAAAAGTTTTGACAATCCCGTTGCCACTGCTAACAAACGAATAAAAGCAATCTTTGAAATACCTCATTGTACAAAAGCAACGGAAAAATCGATTGGTGAAATTATTGATGTTGCGACTAAACATTATTGTGCCTTGGAAGCCTTAAATAAACCTTTTCTAGAAGCATTTCCAGTTTACGCTATAACATCAAAATTAGATGAAGAAACCCGTCGTAAATGGAAAGAACTTAATCAAAAAATTGAATTTCCATCCATGCATGAGTTGTTACAGTTTTTACATGAAAGACAACGCGTTTTAGAAGAAGATAGTGAAAAAAAACCAAATCATGCAGGTCCCTCTCTTGCTAAACGCAAAATTCCAAATTTTAAAAATTCTCATACTACCTTAACTTCAACTCTACAAAGCTCCCAATAGCATGTAATCTATGTAAAGGTCCTCATTATACATCAGCTTGTGATACATTCGAAAATAAAACCTCAAGTGAGCGTTTTGATTTAATAAAAAACGCCAGGCTTTGTATTAATTGTTTTCGTTCAAATCATACGGTTTCTACATGTCAATCTCTATCGAGATGTAAAACCTGCCATAAAAGGCATCATACACTTCTTCATCACGAACCTGAAAATACCGTTGTGTCAAATTTCGCTAAATTATATGCAAACGTACCATCACAAGTTCTACTTTCCACAGCAATTATAAATATACTTGACAAAGACAACAATTCTCACGAATGTCGAATACTGTTAGATTCTGGTTCTCAATCAAATTTTATAACTGAGCGCTTTGCTTCTATTCTAAAACTTCCTCAAACACAAATTAATATACCTGTAATCGGCATTCATCAAATTCAAACCAATATCTCTAAATCTATAGTGGCTAAAATTATTTCAAGAAGCACACGATATACTAAAGAGCTTAATTTTCTCATTATTCCAAAAATTACTGGTCGATTGCCATCTATTCAGCTATGCAAAAATCAGTTAACCATTCCAACCAATATAACCCTTGCTGATCCAGAATTTGATAAACCACGCGATATCGATGCTCTACTGGGCGCTGAGATATTTTATAATTTACTTTCCATCGGTCAAATTGCAATAGCTAAACCTTCCGCGGTTTTGCAAAAAACTCAACTTGGTTGGATAATATCTGGTAGGATTCTAAACGAAGATCCTCAAGAACCAGTTATGTGTAACATTTCATTAGACATTTTAAATACAAATATTACTAGGTTTTGGGGGATTGAAGAAGGCCCTAACAAAAAACTTTTATCGGTTGAAGATCAAGAGTGTGAATCTCATTTTGCACAACATACTAAACGTGATGAAATAACTGGTAAATTCATAGTAAAACTGCCTTTTAGTACTAACAAACCAAACCTTGGAAATTCATATAATTCGGCATTGAGACGATTTTTATCTTTAGAGCGTTCCTTTGTTGATAAGCCCAAACAGTGGAAGCAATACGTTGATTTTATGCGAGAATACGAAAAGTTAAACCACATGTCACTTTGCGAAAATCATAACACAAACGAAGGTTACTATTTGCCTCATCACGCCGTATTCAAAGCTTCCAGTTTAACAACAAAAATACGTGTGGTTTTTGACGCATCTGCCAAGACAACCACTGGCATTTCACTAAATGACGTTTTGTTAGTTGGGCCCAAGGTTCAGGATGACTTATTTTTTCTAACCTTACGATTTCGAGTACACGTCTATGTTTTAACAGCTGACGCTGAAAAAATGTATAGACAAATTATAGTTCATCCAGAACATAGAATATACCAAAAAATATTATGGAGATACTCTAGCGAAACGCCAGTTCAAGTTTTTCAATTAAATACCGTTACATATGGCCAAGCCCCTTCTTCTTATTTATCTGCGAAAATTCTACATAAACTAGCCGACGATGAAAGGGTTAATTATCCAGTTGCTGCTCGTATCCTCTACGAAGATTTTTACGTAGACGATTTACTAACAGGTGCTGAAACTTTTGATGAAGCCTTGTTGATTAGAAATGAATTAATTGCTGTGACGAAGACTGCTGGTATAAATTTACGTCAATGGTCTTCTAACGAGCCAAAACTTACTAACGATCTTGTTGATAAATCTGATGACAAATATATTAAATTAGATCTTGATGAAAATATAAAAACATTAGGCATTCAATGGAATCCTAAAAAAGATTTAATTTGTTATACAGTTAATTTAGACTGTAATACTACTAAGATCACTAAACGAATAATCCTTTCAGAAATTGCCCGCTTATTTGACCCTTTGGGTCTAGTTGGCCCCACTATCGTTAAAGCAAAAATACTAATGCAAACTTTATGGCAGCTTAAACTTGAATGGGACGAATCCATTCCCGCTGACCTTTATACTTTCTGGATGCAATATCGATCTGAATTACCATTGTTAGAGAAAATGTCAATACCAAGGAGAACAATATTGAGCGAACGAACAACCTTACAACTTCATGGATTTTCTGATGCAAGTGAACGCGCATATGGTGCATGTCTATATATTCGTTCCGAAGACAACTATGGTCATTGTACATCTGTTATTTTAAACTCCAAATCTCGTGTAGCGCCATTAAAATCTCGTTCTATACCGCGACTAGAACTTTGTGCTGCTCATCTTCTTTCAAACCTCGTTGAAGTCACATTACAAGCATTAAAAAATATAAAATTTGATGACATATATCTTTGGAGCGACTCTACTATTGTTTTACATTGGATAAAAACACCATCCAATTCACTTAAAACATTTGTTAGAAATCGTATTTCTGAAATACAAAACGTTAAATATAACGCTACGTGGGGACATGTATCAACAAAACATAATCCAGCTGATATGATTTCTCGTGGACTTCTTCCTTCTGAACTTTATTTAAACCAATTTTGGATAAACGGTCCCAATTGGCTTATTGAACGTCAAACACAGTGGCCAAAATGCGATATGACTCCAATCGACCTACCAGAACTACGTGAAACCTTTGTGCTCTCGTGCATACCAAAACCAGATCTTCCTATTGACTTTAAACGTTATTCTTCATTTAAAACTTTAAAGCGAATAATAGCATACGTAATTAGATTTATCAATATCAAATGTCGAAAACAAAAAATAATCGGACCTCTTTGTGTTAATGAATTGCAAGCTTCTTCAACAACCATTATGAAAATTATACAATATGATGAATTTCAACGAGAAATTCATTTACTTAAATCAAATAAATGCTATACCGGGAAGCTGGCTCCACTCTCTCCATTTATCGACACAGACGGTGTACTACGTGTAGGCGGTCGGTTAAGACTATCAGAACTGACTTATAATCAAAAGCATCCTACTTTACTTCCATCTAATCATTACGTAACAAATCTAATTATTCGTGAAACTCATATAAAAAATAAACACAGTGGCGCTCAAGCTACCCTTTGTGCAATACGTTCATCTTTTTGGATCATTAATGGTCGTAATGCTGTAAAATCTATTATACATAAATGTATTCTTTGTTTTCGTGCTAAACCACCAATTACACAATACAAAATGGGAAATTTACCAAAGAACCGCTTAGTGTTTAAACGACCATTTTTACAAACGGGCATAGACTTCTGTGGTCCATTTTACATTAAAGAAAAACGATTTCGCAACCGCAATGAAGTTAAAATATACGCTGCAATTTTTGTGTGTTTTGCCACTAAGGCAATACATATTGAATTGGTTCAAGACCTGACAGCAGAGGCATTTCTAGCAGCACTACGTAGATTCTTTGCACAAAGAGGCAAATCTTCAGATCTTTATTCTGATAATGCCACTAATTTTGTTGGTGCTAAACGAGAGCTAGACGAAATCAGTAAATTTTTAAAAACGAATGATCAAACTTCTACAATTTCAAACATGTTAGCAAATGAAAATATTACATGGCATTTTATTCCACCACGTTCACCCAACTTTGGCGGTCTCTGGGAAGCTGCAGTGAAGTCATTTAAACACCATGTAACTCGCGTAATCGGGGACACACTTTTGACATTTGAAATATTAATGACCTATGTTAATGAAATTGAAGCCATTTTAAATTCCCGTCCATTAACTCCCATGTCATCAGATCCTAATGACTTGAGTGTTTTAACACCAGGTCACTTTTTAATCGGCGATTCGTTAACAAATTTGCCTGAGAGCAACTTTTCAGATGTACCATCACCAAGATTATCATCTTGGCAACACGTTCAACAATTAAAGCAACATTTTTGGTCCCGCTGGAGCAAGGAATACCTTCATGAACTTACTGTTCGAAAAAAATGGCACACTGGAGCTACAGATAACATAAAAACTGAAACAATTGTTTTATTAAAGGAAGATAATTTACCTCCTATGCGGTGGAAACTAGGAAAAATTATTGAAATTCATCCTGGGAATGATGGTATCGTTCGAGTCGTGACAGTTAAAACTCCAAATGGACAATACAAACGTAGCATAAAGCAGCTAGCACCGTTACCTATAGAAACATAGCTTATAAATCAATATCTAGTATTAAGATTTTTTATAAAAAAAAAATTCAATTAAACCAATTATCATAATAATTACTTAATAACATTTCATACATAATAATTATTTAATCAATTAAAATGTAAATAATCCTATAATTTTTATTACTATTTTGAACAGAATCGTTCAAGGGGCCCGGCATGTTGAGGTTCACCCTATATAAATATTTAATATTTTTCTTTTAAATTTAAAATAATCGTTGGTTATCCTTTTTTTAGTTTACTTTTATTATATGTCATAAACATTTTAAAATCTTTATTAACGTAAAATCCACTTTTTCTCAAAATAAATTTAACATCTGGCATGCAGATTTTCATTTTTTATAATTTCGGAAATTCCCAAATATTAATAATAAAACTTTCAATAATTTCTTCCCTTTCCTTATTTTGTTTAACTTTATATTCATATTTGTTTCAACTCCCTTCATAATTGATAACCAATGATAACCAATGAAAATAATTTTAATCTTAGTTTTTTAATTTGGACCACCTTCAATAAAGAAATAAAAAAAATCAACATTTACATTTTTAGAATTAAAATTATTTTTTTTAGCAGTCTCATCTAAGATACCTATCAATATATATATACATGTTAAACATAAATAAAAATAAATAAAATCATATAATTTAATTTAAAATAAAAAAAAAATAAAGTGTTTTATATAACAGTACGAACAATAATTATTCCTTTTGATTAAGTTGAAAGGAATGAGAGTTTAGGGCAACTAGCAAATCTAGTTGTTTTGTATAATTAAGCTCCAACAACAACACCATCAACATGAAGAGAAACGGAAGGAATAACGTGCCATTGTACATGTGATTTTGCCCAATGTTCTGCAACAATGCTATTATGATTATTGCTAGTTAAGGTTTTACATATCTCATTTAATAATCGTGTTCTTCCTATTTGAGCCATTTTCACTTTATATATGAGAGGGTGCTCCTCTTCTCGAAACAAAACGCTTTAAAGCAGCTATAAAACCATCGGTTGACGTGTCGTTTACAGCTTCATCGTTAGCATACATACAAATACATAGCTGTGTTATCTTTGATTTTTTTTGTACCTCTTTAGTTGTTAAACGAGATTTGACTCGGTATGTATAATTAACACCACAAGATGCAAATTGTGTTGCTGTTTTGCTTGCGGGTATTCATCGTCCCAACCAAACTTTCTTAGCCATAGACTCTGAAATTTTTTTTTCGTTTGGATAATAAATGGAGACAGCTATCAATGTGCGTCAAAAACTATAGAGTATTCTGATATAATTTGCCGTTTTGTTGCCTTTTCGCTATCGTTTAAAGTTAATTTAAATGAAAAAACATCTTCTTTGGCATTCCATTGAAGATGCAGAATCGTTGTTGTCGACGAATTCTGATATTTCGAAATTTGATTTGTTTCTACTTTTGCAATTGGTTCAGATGCATTTATAACTTTCTCGAGTCTGTAATACCCGTCATATTTCCTCTTCAAGTTTTTGAACGTCTTCAACTGTATCACCACCTGAAATGAAATCGTCTACGTAAAAGTCATTTATAACGTAAGAAAACCGACAAAAATTCTGTGCATGGTGCACGAGCCTATGCACATTTTGTGCACATTTTTATTTTACTACGTTTTTTTAAAATATTCTTGTATATTTTAAATGTAAAGTATTTGAGTGCTAACGTCATACATATTTGTTTTAATTTAATATTTTTAAATCATGTAAACATGTATACAAAATGTGCATAAAACTTTCAGGCATAAGTACCTTAATATTTGATGTATGATTTATATGTCTATATGATTTTTTAATACGTTATGAATCTTTCCTAGACGAATATTTTTGTTAACGTCATTGCGACAAATGAAGATTGCGGTCTTATTTTGAAGTTGTAAAATGAAAAGATATATGTGTGATTGCATTTTAACATGAGGCCTCAATTTTTTTTACGATACAATTTAAAAGAAAAAAATCAGAGTTCAAAAATTTAAATATGTATTTGGCTTACATGTAACAAATAATATTATTTTTCCATAATTTTCTGAATAATTTAAAAAATTAAATTTAAATATTAGTAAACAAACTTCAAAAAATGACAAACAAAAAATATAATAAATTTTTGGAATCATTAAAATTAATTATACAAAGTGCCCGTTTGTTTTTTTAATATTCTTATTATTATTCACAAAAAAATTTCTTTCGCACTTAATTTTAGATGAAAATAAAATAAAATTCATAAATTTATTACGAAAGTTATATAATCTCATAAAAAGTTAAACAGTCATTTTAGAAAAACTACTTTTTCACTCTCCTTTTATTTATTCTTTGTTTATTTTTTTTGTCATTAAATAAATTTCGTTTTGCTTCGTTTTTTATTATCCGTGAAACATGCGGTTAACCTTTGTGTGCATAATTGTGCTAAGGAGTTTAACGATATGTGCACGGTATGGTGCACATAATGTGCATGACATGTGTTATGCACAATTTTGTGCACGGAGATTTTATAACATGCACAATTACTGCACATTACATGCACTTTTTCAAAATTGTTTTACGGAAAACGACGTTTTCATTGTCTTTCATTGTCTATTATCATAGACTATCTGTTGCAAGGTTCTGATTGCAAGAAATGATAAGCTCGGTAGCCCAAAGTAACAGTTTTAAGTTTGCAGTTCTTAATCTTATTCGATGGTTCACTCCGCCACAAAATTCGATGAAATTGGGTATCTCTTTCCGCAATCATCTCTTGATTGTACATTTTTTCAACGTTACCAATCAATGCCATTCGGTAACTTCTGAACTTCAACAAAATTATAGACTCCGGTTGAATGGTCGGACCCACCAATAATGTTTCATTAAGAGAGATAGTCCAGTAACTTTATACATCACAGTACGCGTCAAATCCGGTAGTTCTGATTTTTGCAGACTTGTTTATGATGTTGGCCTAATGAATAATCCAAGTTTGTGACCTCGAGCGCCGAACGCGATTATAACCCTAAAGGACTAGTTTTTTCTTTATACTTTCTCAGGGCGGTTTTAAAGTAGACTAAATTTGCTACAATATGTATTTGTAGACCCAATAGTTAACGAGATTAAGCAGTTCAAAGTTTATCATTTTTTTCGGAATTCACAATTTTTTGCAATTCTGTCGTTCTGAATGAATTTTCGAGTGACTAAAATATGTTAATGTCTAAAATATTGCAAAATATTGCGAAGTTAAAAAGATGATAAACTTTGAAAGGCTCAATCTCGGAAACTATTGGGTCTACAGAGACAGTTCTAGTATCATATTGTAGTAAATTTAGTCTACTTTAAAACCGTTTCAAGAAAGTATAAAGAAAAAACTAGTCCTTTAGGGTTATAATCGCCAAAATTTGAAAAAATAACGATTTTTTCGCGGTTTTTTCGATTTTTGACAAAGTTGCGTTCGGCGCTTGAAGTCACAAACTTGGATTATTCATTAGGCCAACATCATAAAAAGTCTGCAAAAATCAGAATTACCGGATTTGACGCATACTACCCCATACTCTCAGGCGAAACAGTTACTGGACTAAGATGCTTTTCGTAAATTTCGTTAACCCATCAAACACCACTCTTATATTGGTTGCTTCGCTCGAATAATTAATTACACAGCGATGAAGTAAATAAAACCAACTAGCATCTTCAGTTTTCTAAAATCCAAAATCAAATTGGGAAAGGGAGTGCGGTTTATTTATTAAATATTGTAAGCGTTGTTTTTGTTTTTATATATACATATTAGATTATCTACACCAACCAAGATCCTAAAATATCGTTTCTTATTTAAGCGCCGAATTTTATCATAAAATTATTCAATCGATATATGGGCTTGCTAGCTAACGTTGAAATAAAATTTTAATTAAAAAATTAATCTCTTCTTTTCCAAACCTCTACCTACAGTCAAAAGTTTACCGGAATCACGGGTAAGCGAAAGCGAAAGATTTGTTTGTCATACTTGAACACGAATTTTCTATATCTCGAGAACGAGAAGCAATCGATTGCCCTACTTTATGCTTCTCCTTTAAAAACACCGCAAAAAGCTCAATTAGTTTTTAACTATAATTAAATTATAATTACAATACGGAACCCATTAAAAACAAAACTTTATTTTTCTAATTTTATTCATTTAACAGACATCAACTTTAAAGAGACAGTTAAACAACAATAAAAAAGTTAATTCAATTTAAAAATTCATAATTATAATAACAAATATAAAATAAAATAATTGCATTTCTAATTAAATTTGATTTATTTTTGTTTAAATTATGACTTCACGGGAAGTTGCAGGCAATAGTATAATTTATCTATTAAAATATATATACATAAAAATCGCACGGTTAAAACTGAATGTAATGAATAGAAGAGTTCGAAATAAAAATATAAACGAAATACAAATTGTAACCTTAAAATGTTCAGCTTCAACTCATTCTGCTGGAAATTCGAAACAAGACGCCACCTGAAGCTTCGGTAACCGTTAGTACCATAATAAAAAAAATTAATTCGGGTTTTTATTCTTTTTATTATATTCTTGTTTTGACAGAGGGCGGGAGGCTCAAAATTTAGAGACAGGGAAAATTCGAAGTTAGATTGAGCTCGAACACGTTAACCAATTTTAATAATTTTTTTTGTTTGAAACGTTCTACATATGGATTTACAAAAATATTACACTAATAAAAAAAATTTATATTTCTAAATTTTTTTAATTTTAATTTTTCAAACATGGATATTTCAAAAAGTATTTTACATTTACCCAAAAACACACTAAAATTACAGACAAGCTTTATTTTTCGTTTTTGGAAAAGGCATTTGAATATATAGTAGAGGCAAGCGACAAAAAATTGCAAGCACTTTCTTAAGGCTGTTTTTTAAGATTACGTCCTTGACGATGAGTTGCTATTGCTTCCTTGAGGAAACGAGCCTTCATATAACTATGTGTGGGGTTTGATCTTCAAGAAAGACGGTGCGTCACAGGATCAAGGAATATGCAACCGGCTGGATTATTGGCAACTACATTTTTGTTTTGTTTCAGCAATTTTTTGTAAAAAATTGCTATTTACTTTTTAATTTACTTTTATTTTCTCTATTCTATCATAAAATATTGGCCTATGTCATATTTTGTCAGTGATAGGATTTTTTGTTTAGTTATCCATTCTTTAACAAAAAATATAAAAAAACAAAAAAAGAAAGATTGGGGCTCCAATTTTGTGAAAAACATGTACCTTGGAACTACTTTCTAACAGCTGAAAATTAGTTTAAGAGCAGTATATTAATTAAAAATAAGTTTTATGATCGTCAGTCACACAAATCCTGTAACCGAACGCGTCTGTCACGCGTTGAAGTTGTAAAAAAACGGTATATCGTGCAAACTGCAAGTACTTTCTAAAATCTGAAATTTAGTATACAGGTGAAGAATATTATTATAATCACAATAAATGTAGTTAGTCAGTTTATTTCTGTAACAGATGCCGTCAGTCGCAAATAAAAGGTTGCCCTTTTGTAATACGACGCGCTCAATAAATATTAACATATATTGAATGAAGTTTCTTTTTTCAATGGATATTCGTTTTATTGCATGTACATTAAAGTTGATCTACTTGATAGAAATACGGTAAAAACCATTAAAATATATAATATTAAACTTAAATAACAAAATTAATAAAATCATATACAGATTTTAATAAAGTATATTTCAAAAAATTCCCTTTAGTCTTGTACATGAATCAAAATATATACAAAATATTATTCTAATATGAGTCGCTGCAGTTGTTTCCGTCTTGCTATCAAGTAGTTCAGCTTCAATGTACATGCAATAAAACGAATATCCATTGAAAACAGAAACTTCATTCAATATATGTTAATATTTATTGAGCGCGTCGTATTACAGAAGGGCAACCTTTTATTTGCGATTGATGGCATCTGTTACAGAAATAAACTGACTGACTACATTTATTGTGATTATAATAATATTCTTCACCTGTATACTAAAGTTCAGATTTTGGAAAGTACTTGCACGATGTACCGTTTTTTTACAACTTCAACGCGTGACGGACGCGTTCGGTTACAGGTTTTGTGTGACTGACGATCTTAAAACTTATTTTTAATTAATATACTGCTCTCAAACTAATTTTCAGCTTTTAGAAAGTAGTTGCAACTTGCAAGGTACATGTTTTTTTACAAAATTGGCGCCCCACCCACTCCAAACGCCAATGAATCCAGCTGACTGACGGCAGCCTATTTCTCTACTCAGCATATGTGACATAATCTTAAAAAATTAGTGTTTAAAAAGTGCTTTCAATTTTTTGTCTCTCGCCTCTCGGGCTAATACTATTAGTTTGAAATTTTTTGTTATTTGTTTTGTATCCTTCCAACAAAAAAAAATTATCAAGAAATGATCGGGTTTAAATTTTCAATTTTATCCATGTCTTGATTCGATTTTCCATCTTTTTGAAAATTATGTTCCGTATCTCCAATAATATCCAAATTCTAAAAATCTAATATAATTAACGAAAACTCAATGAATATAAACAAGATTTTCATTACACAAAATTGAAAACAAAATTCAAATTAAATACAAACGATTTTATGTTTTCCTAGAAAAAAAAATTAAGAGGAAAATCAAATGACAAAAAAAAACAAAACTGTATCGTTTTGATAAATCGTATTTTTCAATTTTACAGTGAAAACTTTGAATATCCCAAATCAGATATAGTAAAATTGAGTTAAAAAGAAAATGATTTTCATCAAGTTTTTCATTTAAATTTTTTTTTTACTTATGAAATATATTTTCATGCTTGATTTTCATTTGAATATAAAATTTTTAATATATTTTGTGCAAAATGTTATAACCAATTTATGAAAATCTGAAACTTTACGGAAAAACATTGATGTTTTGTTCACAAGAGATTTGAGAGTTTTAAAGTTGGATTTTATTTTTAAATAAAAGTTTTGGTTTATAAATTTAATTGTAAATAAACTGTGGATAAAAATTCTATATCTATGAAAAATACATTAAATATTTGAATTTGTTTGAAAACTATTAATTTCCCAACCATCCTTAACCTCTTTAAAATAATATTGTTCTTTTTAAATCTAGAATAAATAAAATTTCCAATCCAGCTTTTACTCAAAAAGAAAACTGATAACGAAATCAAAATTTTATCTTTTCAAATTAATTTTCTTATCAATTTTTTTCCCGTTTCTTAATCAATTTTATGTATTCATTTAATTTTAAATTTTTTTGTTTGAAAAAAAAATCTAATGTTGACTTGAATCTTTTTTTTTTACTATTCCTACTAAAGCGAAAGAATGAAAAAATTATAATTTAAATATATAAAAAATAAAAAAACAAACGAAACTTTAAAAAAGCGAAAAAACTAAATTGGAAAATTCAAATGACAAAAAAAGGAAAACGAAAATTAAGAAAAACAATAGACAAGAGAAATGAGTGAACAAAAAAGAAAATCGAAATATAAACGATAAAAGTTTTTAAGTTAATATAATTTTATCTCATCAATTCAAGATGCTTCGCTTTTGTTGTAATTGTTATGTTAAGTGAACTTTTTGTTTCTTAATGTTAAGAAGAAGTAATTGTTAAATCTTTTCTTAAGATGATATTATTTGAAACACAAAAAAAATCTGTGTCAAAATGTTTCAATTATTTCTATACGTTTGTGTTTTAATTGTTCGGTAAAATTGACAGATAAGTCTATTTCTAACTATTTTGTCAATTAATCAGACAAGTGAAATGTGAACCTACAAAAAGTAAGAGCAGTTTTTCGATAAACTTTTTTCATCCCTTCTGTTTGCTATATTAAATTTGCAAAAAACTTCTGTAAGTTAATTTAACTATTGCTTTGCTACGAATATGAAATTTTGGTTTATCATTAAAAACCAACATAGATCTTCGTGTAATTCTCATATTCAAACGAGAAAATCTAACATCAACACATAAAGTATAAGCGAATTTTTTATTTAGAAACAAAGTTAGTGCATTGAATAAAGACTTTATAGTTTTCCGTCAACCCTGGGGTTGCAGAATCTATTTTCACTCTTGGCACATCTGACTTCACCAGATCTTTTTAATTATTTAAACAAAATATAATATTAATTTTGTTATACATTTATTTATACAGAACGTAATTATTAACAATGTTTTATTTTTAATTTCTTAAAACTGATTGATTGGAAAATAAGCAATACCTATCAATTATATAAAATAATTTATTTTGGTTGTGTCTTGATTGTGTATTTGTGTTAAAACATAAAACAAGTAATTTGACTTCCAATATTATTTTATGATTATTTGATTGCGATTTTGGATTGAGACATAAGTGATGTCGTTCATATAGTAGCGCATCTGGAATAGTTAATATTCGAGTCGCTACAGTACCCCCTTCCAAATGATTACTCCGTGGTGAAATAAATAATGGCGTTATGATACGAACCGGTTTGCTGTTTCGTCAAAACGGACAGTTCTGCGTGTACGAATAGCTGAGATGTGATTAGCCGTACACAAGATACCATACGCTGGTTTTAACCTATCGATAGAAACAGATTGTTGTTTACCTTTGATTGATATTACGAACTGTTTTCGTAATCGGCGTATGACCTTGTATGGACCCTCATATGGAGTTTGTAGTCCTGTGCGAATCCTATCAACCCTGACGAAAACGTAGTCACAGTTGTCTAGTGATTTTGGGACAAAAATATCAGTTTGTTTATTCTGCCGTGTAGCAGTTGGAATTAGGTTTTGCATTGTATTGCGAAGTTGATTAATAACTGTATCATGAGTAGGCAGCTGTGAAAGAGGATTTTCAACGAAGAATTCACCGGGCAGTTTCAGTGTTTGTCCGTAGACAAGTTCTGCGGGTGAGCACTTCAGATCTTCTTTCACTGTAGCTCGAATACCTAAAAGTATGATTGGTATTTCGGAGCTCCACTGAGTAGTGTTGCCTCTGGCCATTAGTGCAGCTTTTAGCTGTCGATGAAAACGTTCTACCATTCCGTTCGCTTGTGGGTGGTAGGCCGTTGTACGTATCCGATGAGAGCCTAAAAGTTTCGTTAACTCAGAAAAAAGTTTTGACTCGAATTGTGTTCCCTGATCGGTTGTGATGTGCAATGGAACACCGAATCGTGATACGTAATTGTTGACAAATGTCGTGGCTATGGTAGCAGCGGACATGTCAGACATAGTAAAAGCTTCTGGCCATCGAGTGAATCGATCAACGCAAGTTAAAACATAAGAACATCCATTAGAAGGAGGAAGAGGTCCTACAATATCTATATGGATGTGTTCGAATCGAGATTGTGTAACTTCAAATTGTCCAGTAGGACTTTTTGTGTGCCGTTGGACCTTAGAGCGTTGGCAAGATAAACAAGATTTTGTCCAGTGATTAATATCTTTATTTATACTGGGCCAAAAATATCTAGCTGTAATCAATTTACGTGTACCATTGACACCAGGATGTGACAAGTTGTGTAAAGCATTAAAGATAGATTTTCGTAATGGTTCTGCGATGTATGGGCGATTGTTACCCGTTGATGTTTCGCATACTATTTCGAAACCTGGAAGTTTAAAAAGCTCTAGCTTCATTGATGAACTAGCGTAACATACGGAACCAGAAAGTAAATTCTGAAGTTCTAAGTCTGCTTTTTGTGCGGCGATGATAGCATCGTAGTTGAAATGTGTCTCAACTGATGCAGTTTCGCTGTCGGATGCACGAGATAATGCATCGGCGACAGTATTATCTCTACCTTGCACATGTTGGATATCGGTAGTAAATTGACTTATGAAATCTAAATGGCGAGATTGCCTTGGATTTCGTTCAGTTTTAGACTGTATTGCACGTGTGAGAGGCTTGTGGTCGGTGTATATAGTGAATTCACGACCTTCGACAAAATACCTGAAGTGTTTTAAAGCTAGGTAAATTGCGAGTAGCTCTCGATCGAATGCAGAATACTTAATTTCAGCATCAGTAAGTTTCTTCGAGAAAAATCCCAGCGGTTCCCAACAATCATTATTACGTTGTTGTAACACTGCTCCGACAGCAATGTTCGATGCATCCGTAGTGATACTGTATTTAGAATCGTTACGTGGGTGCACTAACAACGTGATATTTCCCAATTCAGTTTTTAGCTTAGTGAATGCGAGTTGACATTCGTTTGGCCAAGTAAAATTTTTCAGAGTCTTGGGCTTTTTTAGTAAAGCGGCCAAGTGAGTATGAATTGGGGCGAGCGTTTCAGCTAGTTTCGGTATGAATCTATGATAATAGTTTATCATACCGACGAATTGCTGAATACGTTTGATTGATGTTGGTGCTGGAAACTCCGTAATGGCATTAATTCGTTCTTGAGAAGGCAGAATACCATTAGGTGTTATCGTGCGGCTGAGGAATTCGAGAGTGTTTACTCCAAAGACGCATTTTGAACTCTTTATATGAACACCAAACTCGCTAAGTTTCTGGAAGAGTTGTTCCAGATGAAGTTTGTGTTGTTCCTCATTTATTGATGCCACTAAGATATCGTCGATATAGACGAATACGAAGTCTAAATCTCGAACGATTTCGTTGATGAAACGCTGAAACGTTTGTGCAGCATTACGTAAGCCGAATGGCATTCGAGTGAATTAGAAGAGGCCAAATGGAGTGGTAATTGCAGTCTTATGAATATCTTCATTCGCAACCGGAATGAGATGATAAGCTCTGACAAGATCTATCTTGGAGAAAATTTTGCAACCATACAAGTTCATTGAAAAGTTTTGTATGTGCGGTATCGGATAGCGATCAGGGATAGTGACCGCGTTTAATCTGCGATAGTCTCCACATGGTCTCCAATCGAGATCTTTTTTCTTGACCATGTGAAGCGGACATGAAATAGAAGAAGCAGAAGGGCGACAGATACCTAATTCAACCATATGTTGAAATTCCATAAATGCAGCTTTTTGACGTATGGGGTCTAATCTGCGTGGTCTTGATACAGGCAAGTGCCCAGTGGTAACAATGTGATGTACCACCTTATGTTTGACCGGTAAATTGTAATTTGGAGGCGCTGTTAAAGAAGGAAATTTCTTTAGGAGCGTGCCGTACCCGTTATCGATTGTATAATGGATCGGAGTTGGAGTGTCAACTTGAACCATTGAAGCATTGATTGACAGCTGAGTTGCTGGATCAATCAGCTTCTGACGTTTGAGATCGACAAGGAGTCCAAATTTACCTAGGAAATCAGCCCCGATTATTGGACGATTCACTTCAGCTAGTATAAAAGCATGAGTAAAAGTTCGTTTTAGTCCAATATTTACCTGAAGTAATTTGCTACCATATGTGTTTATTATAGTGCCATTGGCAGCTGACAATGTAAGATCTGGTTTTATTCGGCAATTGTAAGTGTAAAAATTGCGAAATGGAACAACAGAGAGATCTGCGCCAGTATCGATTAGAAATGTAAGGTTATTTTTGGTATCTTTTATAAAAAGGCGACTATAGTTTATATTCTTGTGGTCCGTCGCTTCGACCGCAATACCACTTAGTTTCTGTCATTTTCCAGTTTTTCTGAAGCTGATGGCTTCATTGCTTTTGGATGTTCACACGGTAGCTTGCAGTGTTCTGCGCGATCGCCATGTCTACGATGAAACCAACAGTATCGTTGCTTGTTTCGTCCTAAACGAGAGTGAGAATTGCTACGGTCTCTAGAGTGTGAAGAAAATCTTCGGCTCGTAGAGCGACCTCTCAGCTGAGAAGACAATCGTGTAAGCATTTGTTCCATTCGAGACATGCGCTGTTCTAAACTCGTTCCACGTGATGGTGACTGGTGACTACCGTGACGGTTTCTATTCGGACCCTGAAAATCGAATTTTTCGGTTGACCGTGATTGGCGTGACATTGCATTCACTGAGTTCGAAGCCGATACTGCTTCGTTTAGCTTATCGGCCATTTTTGCTAGTTCTTCCGAGGTACGGCCTTCTTGTAGTGGTACCAGAGCTATACGTATGAACTCAGGAAGCTTGCGAATCCATAGTGATTGTAGAACTTGTTCCGAAAACCTTGTTCCAGCTAAACCTTTGATTTGCCGAAACACTTCAGATGGCTTTCTGTCGCCAATAACCGACTTATCGAGGAGTGCTTCCAACTTTTTTTCTTCCGAGATGGAATTACGTTCTATTAAAGCTGTTTTTAATGTTGAGTAACGATCGGCTTCAGGTGGGTTTTCGAGTATATCGAGGATAGTTTCGCATATATCAGGTGGCAAAGATGCAATGGTTAAGCCAAATTTTTGGCTGTCGCTAACAACTTTGTTGATTGCGAACTGTACATCTGCCTGCAAAAACCAAGTCTTCGCGTTGTGTGGCCAAAACATTGGTAGTCTCACACCCTGAGAAGCGGAAACTTCTGTTGATCCCCCTGGTTTTGCGTCCGATGTGTCCATATCGTTGTTCGGATTTCCCATTTTTTTTTTTAAAATATCTTCGTTCAAATATTTGAATGTTAAAAGAAATTATAGGAGAAACCGTTTGTTAACTTAAGCGAATCAAATACAACTCAATCTAAATTCGTATTTTGCACTATTAAATCTAGTAAGTAGTAACGTTCTATAAAAAAATTTTTAAAAAAGAAAACTTCGAAAAGTTAATATTGTTAATATTTAGATATATTTACAAAAGATAAGAAAATTAACAATAACTTCAAAAAAAAATATTATAAAATTACGGGAATATAATTAAGCAATTTAAAATATCAAAAAAAATTTATTTAAATATAAATATAATATATTATGTATATATGCGTAACAAAATTTATTTAAAGTTCGTTTTTGTTTTACCTTGAAGTTCCTTTTTTTTTGATTGTTTGCGATATTTTGAAGATTAAATTGCTGATCTTTAATTAATTAACTTGTTGTTAAGTTATTGGTTTTTGATTTTGATGATATTTTGAAAAATTGTTGCTTCCAATTTAAATTATTGATGTCCCGTTAATTTGGTTTGAAATTTTTGATGATAGTTTGAAAAAGTTAGTTGTTGATATTTAATAATTTTATGTTGAAAATGTTGAAAATAATTGCTGTATTCTGCTGTCGATGAATAGTTAAAACATAATTTTATAATGAATGCGAGCTGATTGAGTTATTTTTCTTGTTCTGAAACGGTTGACTATGAACCTTTTCAACTGGTATTTCAAAACGTCGTCACTTCATAAATTGCGTAATTGTTTTCAACTATAGAAAAAAATAAGAAAAAGAAATTGTTAAAATTCTGCATAAATATCATTAAATTCTGGAAACAAAATTTTTAAACGGTAAACTGTTTTTTGGGTATTAAAAAAAAATTTTGTATAAACCAGTTCGAGAGTTAGTTTTTAAACACACACAAAACTAGTTTTTTTCTCTTTTTTTTAACACTGTTTAGTTCGCGTTCGGGGTCACCACTATAGTTTTCCGTCAACCCTGGGGTTGCAGAATCTATTTTCACTCTTGGCACATCTGACTTCACCAGATCTTTTTAATTATTTAAACAAAATATAATATTAATTTTGTTATACATTTATTTATACAGAACGTAATTATTAACAATGTTTTATTTTTAATTTCTTAAAACTGATTGATTGGAAAATAAGCAATACCTATCAATTATATAAAATAATTTATTTTGGTTGTGTCTTGATTGTGTATTTGTGTTAAAACATAAAACAAGTAATTTGACTTCCAATATTATTTTATGATTATTTGATTGCGATTTTGGATTGAGACATAAGTTATGTCGTTCATATAGTAGCGCATCTGGAATAGTTAATATTCGAGTCGCTACAACTTTTAGGAATTTTTGTAACAATGAATTAATTTTAAATTTAGTTTAAATTTTGAAATAAATTATTGCAGTTTTAAAGAAAATTATTATCTTTAATAAATAGAATCTCTTTTTAGAATTATGTTAACAAATGAATTTCGAACAACAAGTGGATTTTGAAAACTTTCGCAATCAAGTGGATTGGTAATAGCCCGAGGCCGTAGACCGAGGGTTATTATCAATCCCAATAACTTGAGGAATTTTAGAAAAAATTATGAAAATTTATGACTGGTCGAGGGAAATTCGTATACAAAATTGTTTGCCATCTAATGATAACCAATCTAATTTTTGATTTCTTTATGTTTTTTTATGTTTAATGCAATATACGTCGACTTTTGATTTATTCTGTCTATACTCTATCCTACTATAAATCCATCGAGGCGTTAAACAAAATTAATGTTATATCTTCACTGTGAAAATTATTTTGCAGAAAAAAACATGGATTCGTCAAGAAATATTATTTTAAGACATTTATTAATTTATAATTCTATTAATTCATATATTTCTGAAAAGAATGTTCGTGATAATCATCCGTACCAGTGGCGTACGCAAGGGGGGATTGCTGGGGGTTCGACCCCCCCTCCCCATGTTGCATCAAATCGGTTAGAAAATTATTCTAATGTACACTTACATGGAATTAACATTTCAATTCACCATAGTAAAAACCTAGTTGTCTCTATCAGAACCCTTTTTTCATAATAACAGTAGTTATTTTGTGTATGTACAAATTATTTAATCTTGAATTCATTTTGAAGTCATAACCATATATTTATAACTTTCATTTGCACTTTTTTGACAATGATTCAAAACCTATGCACCGTAAAATTCTAAAAAAAAACAATACTTTTTAAATTAAGTGCTCTTTCATATGATACTCCACTTGTTATGGTCAGAAAAGATTTTTTTACCCTTTTCCAATCTCACCACCTCAAAATACAGAAAAATAATTATGTGACACTTCGCTATAGTTTTCGGTCAGAATTTATCAAACTTCCTTTCTCTGTGAATTTTTTCAAATTTTTCTGTCAATTAAGCTCGAAACGACCAACTTTCAGTTACACTTGTTTGACAATGATTCAAAAACTGTGAACTGCAAAATTCTAAAAATAATTACAATGTTTCTTGAATTAAGTGCTCATTCATATGATATCTCACATGACTGGGTTTGAAATGGTATTTTTCCCGCTTCTCATTCCCACCCCTTAATAAATACGAATATGAGAATTTTATACTTCGCTATATTTTTCGTTCAAAAGTTACCACTTTTTCTATAGATTCCTAAGGCTGCGTTTATGTTGGAGCTTCGATAATAGCGTCGACCATCGATGTGATTCAAGCGAAGGAAATGAATACATGCCTTTAAATAGAAGTGTTTATGTTGAAGCACCGATAAAAGGGTCTAGCATCGAGTCAAGCGTCGATAAACGATTTGTTCTTTTTTCGACGCTACTATCGAAGCACTGATCGATGCTCATTTTATTTATTCTATAAAAAAATACATAAAAATAAAAATATTAGTTTTAATTAATTTAAATTTTTGAAGTTAATGGAAAATTGATTATTAAATTAATTAATTTTAAGTTTATTGTATATATTTTTGTAAATTTTATTAAAATTCTCGAAGCTCCAACATAAACACTGTCAAAGAATAGCGCTAATCAACGCTTTTATCACTGCTTGACTCAATGCGTGACTCGTTTATCGAATCTTCAACATAAACGGACCCTAACACTTTTGAAGTTTTTTTTATTAAATAGGTTCGGAACTAAGTGGCGTAAGAAAACATGAAAAAAACGCTATTATTCAATTTTATTCAAAAAACTGTGTAGTAAAAATTTCTAAAATACATTTTTAAAAGCTACTGAATCCAAGCCCTTTCATATAATACCCTACTTGACTCGGTAAAAAAGTACTTCCTCAAAGGTCTTACTTCGCAGCTCCGTAAAACAAACGGAAACAACTTAATTTTTTTTTTGTATCCGTCATCTTCAGAGGGCAGGTTAGTGTTATACGCATCTTAAATTTCAGACCCATAGGATTTATATTTTATGAGATAACCGATTTTAACACAAAAACACATCGTAATCTCACCAGTAGTGTTCCGTATAAAGACGGTACCCTAAAAACATAAAAATCAAATTTAATTTTTTATCTAATCACACTATTGAAACTGATTCCTTGCATACTGTAACCCCGTCGTGAACACGATGAGACACAAATATAACCTTAAGTCCAAGGAGCAATATCAACTATTTGCTCAGTTTTTTTCCTCGTTTCATCTCTCAAAGTGTTCTGTTTTTTTCATCCTTGGTATTTGAGAATTTTTTTTTATTGCAAATTATAACTAATTTCTCACTTCCATTTAGGTATCGAATCATTCAATACTTTTCCAATTAAAAGTAGCAGATATTATTTTTCATATGAAGCAAAACTCAGTCTGAGGTGACTTAGTCGGTAGACCATAAGACTCTATATCTCGTGGTTTGGGTTCGACACCGACTCCCATTTCTTCTTTTTTTGTGATTTTCAGGACGAATGTAGTCAACCAGACCTTCTTTCGTCCTGTCCTGTAATAGACAAGAACTCAATCTAGGAATTCGCATTTTTCCCCACTTTTCTATCGCATCACGAAAATGTAACCGCGCCATTTATAAAAAAAAAAACCCGCACCCTTTTTCCCCCTGATAATTGTAATAAATAATTAATACAGTCATTAACAAAAAATGTTTATCTACATGATTTTAAATGTTTAAAAATTAAATGTTTATCTACATGATTTTTTTAATAGTTATAGATTTGATTTTTTGTATGAAATCTAAAACCCCTTTTCCCAAATTTTACTTTGTATAATTTCTTTATGAAATTTAAAACTTGATACGTCACACACAACATCAAAATACGGTCTTCGATTTGCTACATAGTTTATCACATCCTGGCATACGTGCAACTTGAAAATTAGTTACCTCTAAATGTTTTTGGCCACGAAATCACAGGGATATGAGCTAAATCTTGTAAATTGTTGCACCGATCAAAAAGCCAACAGTCACACAAAATCTCTTAAATTACCAAATTGTAAATTTGACTATATCCACGGGCACAACTAGCTACTTACAATATTAGACCGTTTCACACGTTAGCCAGAAGCATACCCTATAAAAGCCATGAAATCAAGTACCATCGCATCAACACTTACAGGAATACACCTCTAGGTTTGGGATTCCTTCGGTTTATAACGACAGATCTTGGGTGTTGGATCCTCAAAGTTGCCAATTTCAGGTAGATTGTCGGAATTAATTAATTACACCTCAATTATAATTGAACTTCCAGAAAAGCCATTTATTAAAACATTGGAAAATGTTGGATCCTCAAAGTTGCCAATTTCAGGTAGATTGTTGGAATTAATTAATTACACCTCAATTATCTTTGAACTTCAAGAAAAGCCATTTATTTAAACATTAAATTTTTTCACAGTTAAATACTTTTAAATTAAGTATTTCCTATTACAATAACTTTTAACAACAATACTTTTTAAAATTACGTTACAAAACTTTTAATAAAAAACCAAAAAAATTAGAGCTTCTTAGCTCATCCAAAACCACACCACAACTGCCTGCCATTAGCTTCAGCAAAATCAATTTTAAATGTTTGACCAATCAGAGGTCAGGTGAACTCATATTTCGTTTTATAAAATAAGTTGATTACGTGCTTAAAATTACAACTAAGCATTTTTGAACTACTAAGAAATTGAATTCTTGTTTATTATTTGAATTAAGAAATTTTAAATATGAAATTGTTTAATTAACGAAATTTGATTTAGGTGAATACCTTATACAATGTATGTTTATACACCGGGTGTATAATGTGTATAAGAACTTTAGAATTGTACATGACTAAGGGACTGGTGTGGTGGACCACAACATTGGGACTGGTGTGGTGGACCACAACATGGCAGACAATTTGAATTGAACCTGTTCAACAAGAACACTAAGCTTCTAGGATCTCATCAAATCCACACAACTGCTAACAATAAAAGCAACGGTCTTGTCGAACGCAGCCATCGTCAACTTAAAGTATTGTTTAAAGATACCGTACATTGGAGCACTGAACCCCTTCTGGTTTTACTTGACATTGGAACATCATTCAAAGAAGACCTCTACTGCATACCTGCAGAACAAGTGTATGGTCAAACTCTAAAAGTCCACAAAAAATTCCTTGACGATTGTCCTATAGCCAATACTCCGGATGCTTCTGAGTTCGTTAAGAGATTGCGAAGTAGCATGCAGACCTTAATTCCTACTTCTCACACGCAACCCAATCAGAACGACATCGTAATTCCGGAAGATTTCAACAACTATACAAATATTTTTGTTCGACTGGACAAAGTAAGGGACTCCTTGGTACCCTTACGAAAAGCGGTTTACAATCGTGCGCAAATGGCGTAAATTTCTTGACGTGGAGATTCACGGGAAGACACAACGATTGACATAGATATTAAAACCAGCCTTCTGCGTTTTGTCACCTGACAAAATTAGCACACACAAAAATAACAAAGATGTGCATTTGAATTTATCGATCAAAAATCCATAATTTTTTAACCGGCTGGGGAGTATATGTGGTAGCAATACTCGGAAAAAACACAAAATAACAACGATAACACAAGGTGAAAATAAAATGTTATATCTCTACTAACGGAAGTCAAATTAATTTTGAAAAAAAACGTAATAAATAATTTGTACAATTAGCATTAAAATTAATTAATCAAACTTTATCTTGTCGAGCATACGATCAGATCAAACACATATTAAATTTTTTAATCTCATTCTAAATACAGTAATCCCTCCGACTGCGCGGTAGTTCCGTTCCAGAAAAACAGCGCGCAATACAAAACCGCGCAATGTGAACCCTATTTTGTATGAAAATGGGGGTTCGGTTCCAAATTTTGAAAAAAATAGAAAAAAAAAATAATTTAAAGTTATAATTAAACAAAAATGAATATATATAGCCTGAAAAACATGTATTACTTCGACAACTCTTAAAAAGAAAACACTTCATAAGTTAACAGATAAATTAACATAAATAACATTTCAAAAAACAACTCAAATTTAAAAAAATAATATCAATAATATGAATTTGTTTAGTAACTCTAAATACCTAAATCTACTCCAACAACAAAACTGGATAAGTCCGCGCAAAGATATTTCGACACTTCAAGCCGAAAGTCATTGAAATATCCCAGAACCAAACAGACTATCAACAGTAACAAAAACAAAAAAGAATAATAAACACATAACTGTTACACAAAAAAAAACTGGATTATCCTGCGGTAAAACATTTCGGAAATATAGTTAAGACTGGAGCAACAACACTAACTACTTTCCACACAATAAATTGTTCTCAACTAAATTCTACCGAAGCCAGTGATCAGCTGATTTGCCCGATCATTTAATGCTGAGAACATTCCATTCAATTAACACTCATAACACACTTCATACACAACTTACATTAATGATAACCGTGTTTACTGGACGGGGAACCCTTTAGTTGACCTATGGATAGAGACACAAGCCTAAATTTCATTCGGCTCATGAATAAATGAGCCATCTTTGGGCGCCACTGTGACGTTTAGCCAGTGCAAGTTAGGCTTCAGCTAGAAGTGAGGCTTGCACTTACTAGAGTCATAGAATTGTTTTCCTGACCGTATGCCCGATTCCCGCTCTATCGACTTGGCTCAGTCTGTATCGGTCGTGGGATTGAATCGGCAGTCAGGAAACCCTAGAATTGAGCGGATGTTAGATAAGGAAACGCAGACAGCCGTCCCTACTTACCTTTTTAATCCCTGTACCATGTTCTCAATTATTCACTATTTCTTCCTTTTCTTTTGCATTTTATTTTCTTTTTTTTTCTTTCCTCTTTTAGAAGCACTGGTAATTGCAGGTTCTGAAGGAACCCCAATCACCCTTTGAGCGAACAATCAAATACATATTTACCCTTAACAACTAAAAGTTAATAATAATTAAAGAATTGACCAAGACTCACCTCTACGTTGATTCCTTATTTTGATCCCATTGCAAGAGTGATACTCCCAAGGTTGGAACGCTAAGTTCCGCTCCCAAACAAAAATAAAAAACTAGGAAATTCTTATTTCACCTTTTGTTTTATTTCAGGTCAAAACTTATTTTTCCAATACTCTAGATTTAATTACATAAAATGAGATTATCACTGACACATTACGATTGTTATCTTTATCGAAAATCGTAATTCGTCCAGATAAAAATTATTTTTGGAAAATCTGGATTTAATTACATAAATTGAAATTATCACTGACACATTAAGATTGTTATCTTTATCGAAAATCTTAATTTTTCCAGATAAAATTTATTTTTAGAAAAATCTGGATTTAATTACATAAAGTGAAATTATCACTAACACATTAAGTTTTCTATTTTCTTTATCTAAAATACATTAAGATTACTATTTTTTTTCTAAAATCTTAATTTTTCCAGTTAAAACTTATTAAAAGAATTCTAGATTTACTATTTTTTTATATCTAAAATCTTAGTTTTTCCAGATAAAAATTATTTTTAGAAAATCTGGATTTAATTACATAAATTGAAATTATCACTAACACATTAAGATTGATATGTTGTTTTATCTAAAATCTTAATTTTTCCAGATAAAAATTTATTTTTAGAAAATCTGGATTTAATTACATAAATTTAAATTATCACTAACACATTAAGATTGATATGTTGTTTTATCTAAAAACTTAATTTTTCCAGATAACACTTATTAAAAGAATTCTAGATTTACTATTTTTTTATATCTAAAATCTTAATTTTTCCAGATAAAAATTATTTTTAGAAAATCTGGATTTAATTACATAAGTTGAAATTATCACTAACACATTATTTAAGATTGATATTTTTTTTTTATCTAAAATCTTAATTTTTACAGATAACACTTATTTTTCATAAAAAAAAACTAGATTCTTTTAAATAAAATGAAATTTTCACTAACGCGATTCAAAGGAAGAGAAAAAAACAAATAATCAAATACAAAAACTAAACAACAAAAAAAACACCATACGACCACGACGATACACAAAAAAGAACTTTTCGATCCACACGTAGTGTAATCGTTCAAGTCTACCCGTCAACTCCCGACCGAGACCATTTCATTACAGTTTACACCTCGGTGTAATCCGAGCTTTTTGTTAAAATGCTGAAAGAAATGCATTTAAGACAAAAAAAGAAAAATGTTTCCAAGAATTCACTAACCTGTGAAAATAGTAAAAAAAAATTTCTCACAATTAAAGAAAAGACTTTATCATATTTCGAAAAATAATTAAAATTATTATAACTCGGTTTCAGTTTTAATGTGGGAAAGACAGAAATTAGATAATTTTTGAAAACGTTTTTGCACTGATTACAAAAACGAAGCATGGGAACCGTTAGAATTTAAGTGAATAAATATGTTTTGCAAAATTGCCAAAACGAAACATGGGAACGGTTGTAATTTAATTATGAATATTTCGAATTATTAGAAAAACTGAAACTTAGATAAATGGATTTGATAGGTTGGGTAAAATGTCATGAGACACAAAAGTTGTGAATTCAAATCTGGAATCGGGCACCTTGTGACGAAGGAAAGTAATAAAGGAAAGTAAAAAAAAAAAATTTATAATGAATGGGGATGTTACGAAATATCCTTCGTTACAAATATTCTACCTTTACTGGCTTGGAATTGAATTTGATCTATATTGAATGTACCAGCCACACAGTTAAAAATAAACTAAATTTGTAATGCAAATTGCTACATATATGGGTCATTCTTTTACAAACCGAACACATTTTTGATTTGGCTGAAAGTTTTTTAAGGGCTTTTATATAGGAAAATTCCCATTTCCCAAGAAAAAAAGATATGTGCTCGAGAATTTTTTTTCGAAAATAGAGCGCTTCTAAATTTCGAGGATTTCGTGATTTTTGGCTAGAAGACTTATTTTCAAAGATTCATAACTTCGGTTCTGGTAATGATAGAAATTTTTTTCTGTTTTATTTTAAAGCTAAGAGATGAGCTTGAAAAAAATTGTTATCTACAAAAATTATTAACAAATGCCTATGTGTAAACAGTTTAGCAATAAGTCAGACACATTCTCTCTGACACCTACAATTTTGCTCTCTCGTGTACGAGTAACATTAAAAATAAATTAGGAAAGACAAAAAATTCCATAAATTTTTGTTGTCCCGTGCTGGATAAATTAATTTATTTCTAATTTTCTAGCAGTAAAACTAATTTCTCCATTGAACGTAGAATACGATGGTTATATCAAATACTCTTTATTTTTGTAGGGCAATCACTAAAAACCGATTTTAAAATTTATTTGTTAATAACAATCGGAATTTGCTAATAATTTTTATTGGGTATATTTTTTTATTAAAATTCCATCTCTTAACTTTAAAATAAAATAAAACAAAAGCTTCTATCATTAAGAGAACCGAAGTTATGAATTTTTGAAAATAAGCCGTCAAGTCAAAAATCACGAAATTTAGATCGCCTCTATTTTCCAAAACAATAATCCTCGAACACGTATATTTTTTCGATATCATACCCGTAAAAAATCACAAATGCGTCGGTCAGATTTTCTTCAAATCTGTTCGATTTGTAAAAGAATGACCCATATGGCAAATTTAATTTTTTTTTCCATTTTAATTGTACGAAATTCACCTACATATTCTAAAAAAAAGTTTTAAACGTCGCGCACTGTGAAATTTTAATCGCGCAGTGCGAATATTAGAATTGAAAACTCATCTCGCGCAGTGGAAATCGCGCAGTTAAAACCCGCGCAGTCGGAGGGATTACTGTAAATATATTTTTATATCATATATATGAGGTGAAAAGATATTTTCTTTGTTATTTTTTTCATTGGAAGCACAAGCGTCTAAGTAGGTGTAATATACGTTTTTGGTATTTTTGTATAATAAAATTAAATAGAATTACAAAAAATTAATATAAAATTTACTATAATATTTGAATATTGTGGAATAACTGGAATAATGGAATAACTAAAACTTCAATAATAATTCAAATAAGAACAAATAGGAATTGAAAATGTATGTCTGAATACATATCTTATTTTTGATTAGTCGAGCTGTTGTAATTTGTATATTTTGCTACAACTCCTAATTAAAACTTTTGAGCCAGTTATCCGATAGCGCTCATACTCACACTTTGTATTCGTTAGGTTCAGAGTAGAGTTAAGAACATAGTTTTGAAAAAAACAATATAAAAAACACTCTTTTGTACAACATAGGCACATCTAATTAATCTTCTTAAATAAGGAATCTAGCAGTTCTCTAAGTTTTAAATTAAAATTATACTGTAAGTTTATAAAAGTCTAGTACGGTCCCGTTTTGAGACTGATTGGCGGAAAAGGTTCAGGAAAGCTGGAACAGGAAAAAATTGTATCATTTCATTAATCGTAAATAAAATAATTTTTCATTAATTAATATTGAATTGACTTGATTTTTTTGTTATTGCAGTTACTCTTTCTAATATTCTCAGATCTGCGCGTTCAAGACTAAGATTATCATGCCATGTGTAATCCGCTATTTAACCAATAAATTTGTTTGTTGGATCGCCATCCATTGGGATCTATCTATTCATTGAATCCTTCGTCATCGTACTAATAAACAAAATTTTAAAGTTAGATTTCCATCCATTCATCCAAAATATAGTATCCATCAATAAGTTATAATCCAAGAAATTGTTTCTAACCAAATCATAAACTATATTTGACTTTCAAATCCCAATTTTATGATCTTATTCTCAAACTCACCAACAATAAACATTAAACAAATGCCCAAACCATTAAATCCTTAATTCATGGAAAATCGTTTTTCATCAAAATTTTTTGTTTGTTTTTCATTCACATGAGATTTTATTACATATTCATATGTATATGCACATATCATACGTTTCATCGTATCATCGTATCATGATACTAGAGCTAGATTTATGGTGAACCCGATTTACTGTTTTTTTATAATTTACGATAAACTATAAGATCAAAACTAACAAAACAAAAATAGGAAAACTGAGTGAATTGAAAATTGAGTATTGGAAAATCAAAGTAACAGAAAGTAGATTGTAAGGATTATGTAGATTTACAAAAGAGACGATTACCCGGTAGCAACTGATTTTATCTATTTTATTTTATTATTTTTATAAATTTTTCTTTTAATTAACTTTTCCTTGTGGTTTTGTTTTACGGATTAGTTTTGATTGGTTTTGATATACGAGAACATAAGTGATTGGTTTGAGATATTATGTGACTTTAATGATTTCATGTGATTTTTTTATATAAAGTTTTATTATAACCAAATTAAATATCTTTTCATTAAAATCAATAGGACAATTTAATTATATGTGGTTTGTTGAATTAGAGATTATCAAGATAATGTTGAAATTTTATTGAACGATGGACGAGAATCTATTGTTTGATATTATTGATTGTCTGTTTGTGCTACGAGAAGAAGTTATTTTAATATTGATACAAATATGAAAGAATTAAAATGGATTAAATGGATTAAAATTCGTTCCCAGCATTCAACCTCACTTTTAAAGAAGCGATTAATCTAAGGTTTAATCAATCCTTAACAAACATATTCAAGCAGTCAATGCGTATCGTTAACCTTGCCTGTGATAAAATGTTCGTAGATGAAGAAACGCTATTATATACTCGAAGCAAAGAGCATCCATATAACTTTATATAGGAGCTTTAATCTTTGAAACTGTGTGTTAAATAATCAGAAATATGTCACTAGCAGTAAGATTATTAGCTACCCAATTTTATTTCTGTTCCTGCAAATTTTTTAAAAATAACTTTCATTTCTTATTTTATTTTTCTCCTCCATACTATCGTGAAATATTTTATTTTGCCGTATTTTATTATGTGATAAGATTTATTATTTGGTAAATTTGGTAAAATTTGCGTTAAATTAAAAACAAATTTCCGTCCATCAACACCTTAAATCGCATGTTGTTGTGGGACCTGGGTCTTAAATGGTTTTTCTATTTGTTGTGACATATATTGTAATTTCTACTACACAACACATTTCTGCTTAGAGTTCAGATTTATTTGACCTCTGACCGCCATGTACCAAACTTTTATAAACAGGCATTCTGTTTATACCAGAATTACAAATAAAAAAAGGAACAAAATCAACTCATAACCTCTGACTCTGGAAAATCTCTATAAAAATAAATTCAACAAATCATATAGCCCAGTCAATGAAAAGGTATAGAGGGAAATGCTTGGAACACAATTTTTGACTCCGTAACTTTGTTTGGACTAGCTAGGAGGTGAATATATCAAAAGTCCCTACCCGTAGCCCTTAAGCCGGGGGAAGGGGGGTTTTAAAAAACTCATTTTTCGGTTTTTTGCTTATATCTCGAAAACTATGCATCCTACAAGTTTTACTCAGTCAAGTTTTTTGTATAGTTTTTGAAATATCCGCTATTGAAAATCTGTAATATTGGAAAAAAAATTTGCTTTACATTTTTGCTCTTTTTGACCGACTAACTCTTCAACAATGCACCGAAAAACTAAATGCTGACCATAGGGTTGTAGAGCATTGAATTCTTTTCAATAATATATATTATTTTACTATTTTATCTATTTTCCTTTAAATGTTAAAACAGTTTCAGTGAGTGTGAAATCTGAAGCTTTGCGAAATCTGTCGACTGAAAGTGTGAAATAGGAATCTTTGCGACAACTGTCGACTAATGAATCAATCAATTTCTCACCATTCCCGGTCACCTTATTGGTAGAAATATGTACACATATTCAGTATTGGACGTCTAAATAGCACAGATGCTCATTTTAGAATATACACTTGTGGGACGGCTGACCAGGTTGCTCACATGCTTGTGCATATATGAGTGTCTATAAGACATTGTGATACTTTTACAAAACACAACTTTTAAGTGAAAACGAAGTTTATTGACATAGAAAAGTAAATTAACATAAAACATTACAACAGTAGCTACCATTCAGTCAATTTCTTGCTCTCTTGGGGTGAAAGGACCTTACTCCCCGTCTTCGTTTTCATCTTCTTTTTCTCTGTCGTCTTCTCCGTCAGGCCCCTGTAAGGAAACGGTCAGAGGATCCTCCTGTTCGTCTTCATATTCGGAGTCAACTTGAGGGACCCCATTCAGGCAGTTCGCCTGACAATTTTGGCATGCTGGGGAACATTTGAGGCTTGTTTTTTTGCATCCACACTTTGCGCTGGCACAGTCTTTCGTCGTCCTCCGATATCCTCCGGTGCAGCTGCTATAACTCATTGTGCACTGGAACCAGGCAGTTGTTCTCAATCTTCCATCCATACATCTGAGGATGCAGGTCATTTTCCAGCCACAGCCGAACTTGATGGAATTTCCGGAGGAAATGCTGTTTGACCGGGAATGGTGAGAAATTGATAGATTCATTAGTCGACAGTTGTAGCAAAGCTTGATTTCACGCTCAATACTGTACATCTTTTACAATTTGAAGGAAAATAGATAAAATTGTAAAGTTATATATATTATTGGAAAAAATTTAATGCCCTAAAACCTTTGTATAATTTTGTATAGAGTGGTCATGTCAGTAGGATGTCGAGAGATAAGCAAAAAAACCGAAAAATGAGACTTAAAACCCCCCGTCCCCCGGCTTAAGGGTTACGGGTGGGGATTTTTGATATGTTCATCTCCTAACTAGTCCAAACAAAGTTACAAAGTCAAAAATTGTGTTCCAAGCATTTCCCTCCATACCTTTTTTGAGCATACTAAGAGAAGAAAAAAAAATTATGTGTAACAAATAAAATAAAAAATATTAGCAAGAAAAATATAAAAGTATAAATATAAACAAAAAAAACTTAACTTAATTCTTGCTGACTGAACGACGGTAAATTGTGAATCCCTTCTATTCTATCTTCCCATTTGTTTTTTAGTCCGGAATTTATCTTCAGGAATTGTATTTTTGCTTCACCATTTTGTTTGAGAAGATACATTATATTTTTTTGTTATATTTCAATGATGTATATGTACATGACATCTCCTACGATTACTGCAAATAACTTCGAGTAGGCAATTTTTATAATACTACTTTTCAGTCGTTCTTTGAAAACAGATGCTGCAAACATCCATGCATTAGTTACAACAATTAGTATAATCGCACTCTACTTTACTTTACTTTAGTTTATATGATTTACTTTAATGCTGGTCAATTTCGACAACTTTAATATATTTAATATATGACCCCCAACAAATCAAACTTGATTTTTCACTTATGCCTTTAATTCAATGACCAGTTGCTTCATATCATATGCAAATAAATTTTTCATTAACAATGGTTTCTTTTTCTTTACTCAAAAATATTTTGATAAACAAAAATCTAATTTTTATCATTAAACGCTTGGAAGCTATCAACAATCGCCAATGTTAAAAACTTAACTAATTGATAATTCGATATCCTTTTTCTCATCATCGTGTGTATAAATAAAACAGACAGAGAAAAACCATTGAAATACTATCGATTCAATAATACATAAGGTCCTTCAAAATACAATCCATTATTTATATTGAGAACATATAACAGCCAAAACTCGTAATATGAAGTACTCTATCAGCATCAACGCTTCTGTGCATAAACCATTTACTTTATTTTGCCTTTTGTTCAAAACAAGCAAAACTATATTCTTTTGACATAAGAAGAAAAGTATTAAAAAAACAATTGATTATACACAGACATATAACAACCAATTAAGTGATTTGAGGGGAAAATAACATGTGACGTTATTTACCAAAATACGAATTATGGATACGCCGCCGTATACGATCAAAAACAATACAATACAATACAATAATACTTTGAAACGATCTTAAGTTGTTTTTTAGTACTAAACGAATGTAGGATTTTTAGTATGAATATTGTGAGGTCTATGTGGTTTAGAGTTTAAAAGAAAAGGCCTATTTAATAGATTTTTGTTGGTCGTTACAAAACTTAATAGATACTAGAAAACAAATTAATTTTTATCGACCTAAAATGGTATAAACTTCAAACTAAATGAATGTCCTCAATCAGCCACTCAAACTTTAAGACTTAATAGCACTATAAAACCATATCGTCCTCAATCAAAAAAAATAATAACCAAATCACATCATATCGTAAATAATTGCCATTTTTAACACATAAAATTTATTTTCATTTTACCAATTAACTAGAAATAAATTTCTTACTTTTTTCCCTGAAAAATTAATTAATTCTTTTTAATTAGCATATATAGACATTTTTTATTATTTTACTGTAAATAAATTAGTTTTATGTTTGATTGATGACAACATTATTTTTTATTATTATTACGACTGTGTAGCTACAGATTATGCAATTAAATTTATTTTTATTTATGCAAATGGAATGAAAAAAAAATTCAATAACTAGTTGATTGATTCTAGTTTAAAGTTTATTTTTATTCTTTACATTTTTCTTGAGATATTGAATAAAAATGTAATTTAAAATAAATAAAAAAAATTTGTGTTATGGTGATTAAAGTTTTTTTTATGAATATAAATTATATGTAAATTGCGCAGGAATAAAACTTTAGTATATTATCATTGAAGTGATAAAATTTTGAATGAATAAATATCACTATAACACTGATTGTAACGGATGGAAGAGTCGGATTTAGCGTCAACCAAATCAGAAGAGGATTTAGTGTCAATCACTTTCATTTGACGATGTTCTTGTTTGCACGATAACAATTTACACTGAATATCAAACTATCCCACTATTTCAAACTTCTGCTGACTTCTCAACGCTGTTGAAAAAATTGGCCGTATAATTGTAACACTGGACAATTTGAACTGGTCTTGCGAAGGATACCGATCATAATTTTTTTTTAAATTTATGTTCTGTTCTTGTTCACAACATGTTGACCTCAGAAAACATGACATCCGAAATGTTACAAAATGTCAGCTAAACGAACTCTTTCTGACAATTGTTTTTAGAACTTCTCTTTGTCTATTAATCTTAAAATTCCTATTTCTTTACACTGAATAACAATTTAACCATAAACTTATTCTAAACGACAAAACATCTTGTCAAACTAAAAACAACATCAGAACAGTTCAAAGTTACGCATTGTGTCATGTCACCTCAAACAACGCAGCATGTTATTGATTTAATCGTTTTACCTTTAAATCAAATCGATCAACTCAAAACTTTCTTTTAGTTTTAGTTTTACCTGAAATCATTGAAAATTAATTAAAATTGTTTGTTCGGACAATCACAACAAAATTAAATAAATAAATAAAAGTAATAGTTTCCGGTCATTATTCAAATAGATTTTATTTATTTTAAATATTTAAATGTAACTATTATCTTTAAAAGATTAAAAAACAAGATAAGATGTTCAGGTTATTAAAATGCCTTAAGGTTATGATGAGGAAGAACTGGTTTGTTTGGTTTTGAAAATAAAACTTAAAATTTTAACCATCAACTAGTTTAGGTAAACTAAAGTCAATAGTTGAAATTTTATAAAACTTTTGCTGATGTCGACTGATAAAAGTTGTATTAAATTTTATTTTAAAAAAAATTCTAGATGGAATTTGATTTTATAAACAAAAACATGAAGCAATTGTAATTTAGGGAAAATTTATAACCTCAATGTTTTTGTTAAATGTCTGAAGCATTGGCAGCAATTTATGGAAGGGTAATCAGATGTCACCACAAGTATTAACATATTTTTTCATAGCCTTAAGTCATTTATTGATTTTTTTTAATTGAAAATACAAATTTATTTCGTTTACCTTTTCAATGTTGTAACAGACAAGTGAATTCTATTCCCAATTGCAATTCGTTTTTGATATATCAAAAATTTTCGAGTTGTAACTTTTAATTAAATAAAAACTGAATATTCTTTTTTTCCTAAATAATAATTTGATTATTTGTCATCCCTAGTGGTAATAATACAGGATATTCCGCGCACAATTTGATGTTTAAAATTCGAGTTAGTTCACATATGTTGTTGGATTTTATTGTTGATATTAATTATAGAAGTTTGTTTTATAATCGTTTCCGCAATTTGCATTTTGATTTTGGTTTGGAATATAGGAATTTGTTTGAGGTGGAATTGTGAAAAATTTATTTTATGTTGATTCTTGATTTTTCGTTATCCAACTCCCGATTCTTGATTGTTGCTTCTTTATTCTTGATTTTTGATTCTTGATTGTTGACTCTTGATTCTTAATTCTTGATTCTTGATTTTTGATTCTTGATTCTTACTGCTTGAGCCTTGAGTCTTGATTCTTGATTCTGATTTTTCATTTTTCATTTTTCATTCTTGATTCTTGACTCTTAATTCTTAATTCTTGACTTTTAATTCTTGATTCTTGATTCTTGATTCTTGATTCTTGATTCTTGATTCTTGATTCTTGATTCTTGATTCTTGATTCTTGATTCTTTATTCTTGATTCTTGATTCTTGATTCTTGATTCTTGATTCTTGATTCTTGATTCTTGATTCTTGATTCTTGATTCTTGATTCTTGATTCTTGATTCTTGATTCTCGATTCTCAATTCTTAATTCTTAACTCTTAACTCTTAATTCTTGATTCTTTATTTTTTATTCTTGATTGTTGATTTTTCATTCTTGATTATTGATTCTTAACTCGTGATTCTTAATTCTTGATTCGTGATTCTTAATTCTTGATGCTTGACTATTGATTCATGATTCTTGATTAATGATTTTTGGTTTTCTTTTGTTGAATCTTGATCATGATTAATGATTTAAAACTTAGGAATTTTATTCTTGATTCTTGATTTTAGATTCTTGTTTCTTGATTGATTCTTGATTTTTGATTCTTAATTGTTGACTGTTGATTCTTAATTCTTGATATCTTGATTCTTAGTGCTTGAGTCTTGATTCTCAATTCTTGATTCTAATTCTGAATCCATGATTCTTGATTCTTGATTTTTAGTTCTTGATTCATGATTCTCGATTCTTAATTTCCAATTCTTGATTTTTGATTCCTGATTCTTGAGATTTTATATTTTTGATTCTTGAACCTTGGTTCTTGATTCTTAATTCTCGATTCTCAATTCTTGTTTCTTGATTCCTAATTCTTGATTTTAGATTCTCTATTCTTGATTTCAGATGCTTGATTCATGATTCTTAATTCTTGGCTATTGATTCATGATTCTTGATGAATAATTTCGGGATTTTGTTTCTTGAATCTTGACCATGATTAAAGATTTTATACTTTGGATTTTTTATGCTTGATTTTAGATTCTTGTTTCTTTATTCTTGATTTTTGATTCATAATTGATGACTTTAATTTTCGATTCTTGATTTTTGATTCTTAGTTTTTGATACTTGATCTTTGATTCTTAATAGTTGACTTGTGATTTTAGATTCTTGTTTCTTGGTTCATGATTCTTGGTTCTTGCTCCTTGATTCTTGATTCTGGATTCTTTATTTATGATTCATGATTTGTAACCCTTAATTCTGGATTTTCGATTCATGATTATTGGTTCTAAATTCTATATTCTTAATATTTTATTCTTGATTCTTGAGTCGTGATCCATAAATCTTTATTCTCTATTATTGATTCTGGATTTATTATGCATGATTTTTAATTCTCAATTCTGGGTTCTTTATTTTTATTCTTGATTCGTTATTCTTGATTTTTAATTCTTGAATCTTGATTTTTAATTCTTAACTCTTGATTTTTAAATCTTGATTCTGGATTTATGATGATTTATAAGGGATTTACTATCCATGATTCTTGGTTCTAAAATCTCTATTTTTATTTTTATTCATGATTCTTTTGTTTTTAATCTTGATTCTTAAATCTTGATAATTGATTCTGCATTTTTGATTCATGATTCTTAATTCTTGATTCTTATTCGTGATTTTTGATTTTTGGTTCTTAACTCTTTATTCGTGTTTTTGAACTATTCATTCTTGATTCTTGATCTTTGATAAATGATATTTGACTTTTGATGCTTGTATATTGATTCTTGATTATTGAATCGTGATACACGTGATATACTCTTGGTTCTAAATTCTTGATTCTTGAATTTTAAATTTTAATTCTTGATTTTTGATTCTTGATTCTTAGTTGTTGGTTTTGGATTTATGATGCTTGGATTTATTGTCAATGATTCATGGTTCTTAAATCTCTATTTTTCATTTTTATTCTTGATTCTTTAGTTTTTATTCTTGATTCTTAAATCTTGAATATTGATTCGGGATATATGATTCATGATTTTTAATTCTTGATTCTTATACGTGATTCTTGATTTTTGGTTCTTTACTCTTAATTCGTGATTCTTGATTTTTCATTATTGATTCTTGATCCTTAATAAATGATATTTGATTTTTGATTCTTGATTATTGATTTTTGTATATTGATTCTCGATTTTTGAATCGTGATACTCGATCCTTGGTTCTTAATTCTTGATTCTTGATTGATGAATCTTGGTTCTTAATTCTTTATTTTAAATTCATGATTCTAATGCTTAGTTTCTGATATTTTATTTATAAATAAAATGTTTTGGGTCAATATGTGTCACATCACATAAAAGTATTTTTAGATTTAGGTTTCACAACAACATGCGTTCTGAGGTGTTGATCGAAACTCCCTTTTTTTGTTGTTTTTCTAGATCTCCATCAGAATCTGAACTGCAGTTCTCGGTGCTTTTGAGATTTGAAACACTGGCATTCTTTAAGGTTTACACAGTTTCTCTAAGTTTACTGAAATGCAACCAGGCAGAAGCTTCATTCTCTAGAATGTTCAATTGTTTTATATTTGATATTAAGATTTTGTAAAATGTATCATGAGATGCGTTTATTAATGTTTGATTATTATCAAACCACAATTTGTTCCAGTCGTTTGCTACAATAAAACGTTTGACTTCAAGCTAAAAAAACACTCCAATAAATATTGAATTTTTGGTGTCTTTTGACTGCTGAACCGATTGCACCGAATTAGAGCATTCAATTTCCTTCAAACTATTTTTCCAAACTAAGTTCTGAAGTATGTTCTGATCCATTAGTTCATTTAATGATATCAAATTAGGCGGTTATCGCAAAATTATGAAAAACTAGGTTGCTTTTTGAAAGGCTAGTTCTACAATGATATTTAATAATTTTGGTTGGTTTCCAGCTATGAAATTTAATCGATAGTATAATATTTGATTAAACCCATTCGCGAAATAAATTCCAGTTTATTTAAGTATTTGGCGGGGATGTAACCATTAAACTGCTCGTATTGTTTAATACTCTCAATACTCTTTACAATTAATTTTAAACAAACTCAAAAAAAAACAGCGCGTGCCTACAAAACACCACCCAGGATCTCCAGAACGGGAGATCTATCATGGCACAACTCTCCCTATAATATTAACACTTAAAAAATCATTAATATATTAATGAATAACAGATATACAATATATACAGATATACAATATACATTAAAATTTATTAATACGTAAAAATAAAAAAAACAGCTTCCCTGAAAATGTTGATGATGAGGTCCAGCTTATAGTTCCTCGTTAGGAACGATCATCCACATGGTCTCTTTATTAATATTCATTTAATTTAATTCCAATTCACGATTCCTTCATCGCACCACTGTAATCACTATCTATATATAGATAGTGATTAGAGTGGTGCGATGAAGGAATCGTAAGTTGTAAATAAAGTTGTAAATTTTTAATTTTCACAAAGTGGCATCGTTTGACACAAATCATACTTACCAAAAACAATATAATATAAATTAAAAATAGGCACCACCACAATCGTTTATATCCCCCACTGTTAAATTAATAAACTCTAATAAATCTTTCTTTATATAATATAGTAATAAAAATCTGCACTTGTTAAAATTTCCTAAATAATCTATTTCTAGTTCAAAAAATCATAACTCAAAAATTATATATTAATTAAATTTGTTTATGAAAAAACCGTGGAATAAAATACTTAAATATGCAAAAATTATTCATAATCATATGAGTTTAAATTTGATTTAAACATAATCCTAATCAGTATAACCGAATAATAAATTTGGGATAGTAATAATATTATTATTCGTTTGTTCATAAATAGTAAAATTATGAATAATTTGATATTTTAATATTCAAATTATAAAGAAGCGAAAAGTTTATAAATTATGTAAAGAAGTGTTAAACTGCTAATGGATTTATGTTAATATCAAATGTTTGCAAACTTTTTGATGACGAGAAACAATTTATAAATGTTATCACACACAACACGTCTTACAACTTTCAACAAAACAAAATCGAAAGTTGCTCATATTAAAACTTTTTTTATACATAAACATAAATCATATAAATAAAGTTTTTTTTGTAAGACTCAAGATCAAACCACTAATACACCACATACGATTACTTTTGTTTTTAATAGGAGAAAGTAAATTAAATTCTAAAATTTAATATTCAATTTTTTCTGAACATTTTCACATCATTAACTTGTAGTAATAAAATTTAAATTACTATCATTGGATAAACATCGGCAGCAAGAAAACAAGAAAAATTAGAAAAGTGCAATAAAACTATAAATTGTATACAAAATAGAGCAAAAAAAATTAGAAGAAAAGATGTTATTTATTGTAATTTGATAAGTGGAAAATGCATTATATAGCAGTGCTGTAGCAGTGTTATGTAATTGGTCGATATATCTCATTTTTCTTGGTTGTGTTGTGTCGGTGTTATATGTTGTTATATTTATGTTATATTTTTATGTTATATTTATGTTATATATATGTTATATTTTTTTAAATAAAATTTGTTGTGTAGTTGACATTACAATATGTGTCACAATTACACATAAAAACTTTTTAAAATCTAAGCCCCACAATAACATGCGTTCTGACTTCTGAGGTTTTGATAGACGTAAATATTTGTTTTTTATATTTTTCATGGTATAGGCCAATATTTCATGATTTCATCAGGAAACAAATATAAAATGAAAGGTGAAAAGCAGTTTTTTTTAAAAAAAAATTGCAGAAAAAAACTAAAACTGAATTGCCACTAATCCAGCTAGTGGCAAATTCTTTGATCATGTAAAGCATAGTCGTTCTCAATTATTAAAGCGCAAATATATAATTATATGAAGGCGCGTTCCTTCGAGGAAGCAATAGCGTGCCTTCATCAAGAAATTTGCTAAAACTAAAATTGAGGATGCTTCTGTAGATTGAATATAGTTCATCAGCCAGCACTAGGGTGGGTGATATTAAAAATGTTATCGAAAATATCGATATAAAAAAATATCGATAAAACCGATATATCGATACATTGATAAATATCTATATATCGATAAATATCGATATCTCGATAGTAACTGGTATATTTTGATACATATCCATCGATTTTTAATATATCAACTTTATCCATATTTTTTTATATCGATATTTTCTATAACTTGTCTAACATCGCCCAATCGTAGTAGCAGTGTAAAAAGCAGTTCCTTGTTTATTATATATATATAAATATAATTGTTTATTATATTATATATATATATAAAAATATGCATGTAATTACAATATAAAAATTCAAAAACTTAACTCAAGTGTTGATTGGAGAAAGAAATATCCAAATTCTTGTTCAACATCCGCCTGACATCACCCACTGCTCAAACCAATCCCTTTATTCGAATCAATCCACTTTATCGTAATGCCAGTTTCACAACAAATGTTTGATATAATATCACGAACCACGACTGACGCTGTATCTGGTTCTGGAATAAAAATGTTTATTTTCATAGTGAAAATATAAAGTTTTATATTAAACTACATAAATAGAAGTATAAATGGAATTTAACCACTAAAGAAAAAAAGTTAGCAGCTTTTACTTGAAAATCATACTTCTTTTTAATTGGAATTTAAATATTCATTTTTATCATTAACAGTGATATGCCTCTTTTTGATTTCAATTAAAAAAAAAGAGTTTAGTTAAACCTAAAATTAGGTCGAAACTTTCCTTGTTAAAATGCATGGTATTGATAAACGGTAATACTTCAAATTACCTTTCTTTCAACCCGTTGTACTGTTACTTTCTCTATCAAGTTTTCAATAGCTGCTTATGAGATAATCAATTTACAACAATTCTTTTATTTTTCCAAAAAAGAAACCGAATGGTATAAAAAAAAACTTGAAATTAAAATGTCACACAATTTTTACATAGTATATTTATTTTACTATTTATAATTAATGATATTTTTTATAAATCTAAAACACAAACTTTCATAAATTTAATGAATTTAATGCCCGAAAGCTAATTTTTTCAAAGTTAAAACTTAACCTGATTCTAACTACCAAAATCGCTTGATAGTTGAAACTTAACTACCATTCATCTCAATGTAGTTTTACACAACGACTTTATTTTTTTAAGAGATTTCCATTCATCTCAGTTGCTGCGATTTGTTGTCTCAATTTATCCAATACACATTAATCCATACAAGAAAATCGGCCGTGTACAAACAAAAAAAAACAAATGAAACAGACAGAGAAAAGTTATTTAAAAAAAAGAAACAACGTCATACTATCACATCATAACATAGGCTACTTTAAAATTTAACGAACTTTTAATATTACGATAACATTTCAGTTAAAATAACACCAAATGGATCACCCCATTGATGACTTTACCAACAACGCATCTACGCAAAATTAATTTACTTTATTTGGGTTATAGTTTAAACCAAAAGATGTTTTGGTTTCATATTACAAAGAGAAAACAAAAATATGCATAACAGTGGAAAGTCATAAGTAGACTGGTACTATTTATGAAACGAATCTTAAACTGATTGATAGTACGAAATGAATGTATGATTCTTGTGAGCACTGCCTGTTTTAGATTTAAACAGCAAATGTCTAGAGTATATATTTTTGGTCGTTAAAGCAGTAACAAAATTTCAATTTCAATTTAATTTTAAATTTTGAAAAAACATCTTGTTGATAAAAAAAATTTTTTATAGTTTTATAGAAAATATATTGTTGTTTCTGCAAATTCCTTCAAGTAGCGGTAATAAATAGATATAATGAATAAGTTATTTTTATTTTCGAAATGAAAAGAATAAAAACGGGTTTGGTTTGTATGTGGATGGAGTATAATTTTTTATTTTAACAAAAAATCGATCGGAAAACAATACGTGTTTTGCTAATGGTTTTAACTGCGGATTCGGTAGTACACTAGTCGGCTGCGCCATACTAGTGTACTACCGAATGCTATTGTAAGTGTTTGACTTTATCTTAATATTAAGTATGAGGATATTCTTAATCCCATCAATCCTCAATTTATTGTAACTTATGGTCAGGTTATGTATTCGAAATTTTACAAAACGATTTTAGATAATACTAAACACATTTTAAATTTTTGCTCTGGATCATATTGATTATATTTTGTATCAACTTTAACAACTATAAACTGAGATTGTAGTTCGATTTGATTAAATAAAATAACTTTTTTTATTTCAATATTAAAATTTGCTCCGTGTTCGTGTCATCTATTAAAGCCTCTTTGTCAGCGCGTAAATAAATAATTCTAAAATTTCAACAGGGAATCTTTGTGATATGATTGTGATATCAAATTTGTAAAAGTTCGTAGCAAAATGTTTGTATAAAAAAAATAAAAATATTTTTTAGAAAAGATAGATTTAAATTGAACCACTTTCAGTGAAGAACTCCAAACCACTTCTGCGGAACTTACTTTTGGAAGCACGATAAGAATTCTACATTAAATTCTTTTAAGCCTCAATCTTAATTCGCCAAACGATTAAAACAGCATTTTGATGATTTACGACCAACACCATCATCCAGACATGATTCGCCTTCTTCTTTTGTGAGTAAAGACTGCTACTAATCTGCTCACATGTATTGTTGCGTACAAATGCTGTAAGGAAATCTTTACAACCTCCTTACACTAGTCCTTCCAAAGTTTTAAGTCGAAATGATAAGAATTTCAATATCGAAATTAATGGTAAATCAATCAAAATTTCAATTGATCGAATTAAACCATGTTTTTACAAAAATTTAAACGATGAACAAACAAGTTCTATCGTTAAAGCAACTCAACATATTCCTGCTGAATCATCTTCCAATCTTAATAACAAAAATAAAACTGATCACTCTCCGTCCGTCCGTTTTGAATCAACAAATTTTAGCACCCACTTCTCATCTGAAACAATCAGATTCAGTTCATCAAAATAAACTTAATAATAAAAAACAGGTTACTTTTAATGATCAACCTATTGTCATCACAATTCCTAACTTAAAAACTTAAAAATCTGGAAGAGTAATCAAACAACTGAAAAGCTTTTGAACTCAATTCGAGGGTGTTTTAATGATTTTAAGAAATCTTTACTTCCAGTATAAGATGAAAAAGATTGTTTAGTTTTATTTTCTCATGATCATCTACGTCGTTGGAATCCTGCTCCATGTAATAATTTCGTGATTATTATTTTCTTTTTATATAATCACTGTGAAGGGAGTATTTGTGGCGTTTCCACCTTTTTCGTATATGTACTTAACCTTTTTTTAAATTAAGTTGACAATAGTTTTAATTAATTCAAAAAGTACACATTTTTTTAAAATTTTAAATTTAAGTAGTTGAGGAAAATTGTTTTGGTTTTAAATTAATTGTTTTTCCTACTTCGTTAAGAAAGTTTAATTTTTTGGATTACCTAAGAAATGATTAAATATTATCTTTTCCTTATTTAATGTAAAATGTTGAAAGTTGTTCATATTTCATTTTCAATGTTCAAAACTGTTTTCGTCTTTCCTCAAAAAGTAAGTTTTTGATTTATTTTGTGTTATGTCTGTGTTATAAATAATAAACTTTAAGAATGTGTTAAACACAAGTGTCCATTGCTTCTTAAGTGTTAAATATATACAAAATATAAAAGTTATATAACACCAATTAATATCGACTATTGAAGTCAAGTAATTTGTAGTACTTGATTTTAAAAATTGTATAACAAAATATGTATATTTGTTGACAAATAAATTAAATTGAAAAATATTATTGATATAAATTTGGGATATAAATGAACTAGAGAATATACATAAATTATATGAAAAGGAATATTCAATAGAAGAAAAGAGATATGGGGCTGAATCTGGACCAAATCTGACCAATACGTTTTTGATTTGGCTGAAACTTTTTTAGGGGTTTTATATCGAAAAAAGATATACGTGTTCGACGATTTTTTTTTTTTGGAAAATAGAGTTCTTAATTTCGAGAATTTCGTAATTTTTCGCTTGGAGACTTATTTATTAAAAATTCATAATTTCGGTTCCATTAAAGATAGATACTTCTAGTTTATTTTACTTTAAATTTAAAAGATGATATTTTTAAAAAAAAAAGTCAATAAAAATTATTAACAAATGCCTTTTGTTATAAACAAATAAAATAAATTTTTAGTAATTGCTCCACCCACGTAATGAATTTTTGAAATGACCATCGTATTCTACGTTCAATTTTCTATAAAAAACGTATTTTTAATTAATGGAGAAATGATTTTTACTGTAAGAAATAGATTAATTTATGGAGCGCGGGACGACAAAAAATTCTATAAATGCGTAATTTATGGAATGTTTTACTTACCAAAAAGATTAGGAAAAAATCTGACCAAAACATTTTTGATTTAGCTGACAATTTTTTATGGATTATATATAAAAAATAAGATATACATGTTCGAGGATTTTTCTTTTTTTTTTTGGAAAATAGAGCGGATCTAAATTTCGTGATTTTTGGCTTGAAGACTTATTTTCAAAGATTCATAACTTCGGTTCTGGTAAAGATAGACAAGTTTTTTTGTTTTATTTTAAAGTTAAAAGATGGAGTTAAAAAAAAACTTTTATCTGTAAAAATTATTAACGAATTCCTATTGTTATAAACAAATAAAATGTTAAAATTGATTTTTAGTGATTGCCCTACAAAAATAATTCAACAATAATAGTTCAATTTTCTACAAAAAACGTATATGTACTTAATTTATGGAGAAATGAGTTTTACTGTTACAAATAAATTAATTTTTCCAGCGCTGGACGACAAAAATTTATAAAATTTTGTCGTATTATTTTTTCTATATAAAACCCTTAAAAATTTCAGCCAAATCAAAAATGTGTTCAGAAAGGTGTTCAGTTTGTACAAGAATGACCCATATATCCCAACCCTCACGAAACATGAACAAATAATATAGCGAGAATGACAAGCTATTCAGAACAGGACTGCAAAACCATAAATTATTTTTAATGGTTTGGTTTTTCTCAATGGCCAATTATGGTTTTGGTTTTTCTAGATAATCTTGGTTTTGGTTTCGGTTTTGGTTTTACTATGCAACTTGTTTTGGTTTTGGTTTCGGTTTTTGTTTTTCTAAACGTCAAAATTTGGTTTTGGTTTCGGTTTTGGTTTTTAGCTAAAAAATGTTTGTTTGAGTATTCGTCAGAGAATTAATTAAAAATTACAACATTTGTCAACAAACAGTGCCAACGCTCAGTAAAAAATGTTGAGGTAATTTAAGGTACATTACATGCCCAGGGGAAAGTAATTCATTCACGCGTAGAGCCTACAGCATTTCAAGATATGACAAGGCCAACTTGCTACCGTGGTTTGTTTACTATTTTATTCATTGCTATTTGAATAAAACAATTTAAAATAGATTTCAAACATGAACTTTAAATTTATATTCGAAATGTTATTTCTAACAACAATAATTTCCAAAGCCAAATTAATGAAATTTTAACAAAAATCACAATAAAAAACATAATCACTATTATCATTTTTACTGTCCAATGATCGGGAAGTCATACTTTGGGTTGGAAAGTTATTGAAAGACAGTAATAATTATAAGACAGTAAAGTTACGACTGAAATAGCTTAGGAATTAATAGATACGGATAATTGTTATAGTAATTGTCAAATATTAAGATACGACATCTTTATAGAGTACTTTTTTAATGAAAAAAAAATTATATGTTTTAATTATATGAAAAAAATATCCATCGACTATTTTTATATCATCTTAGATTCGTAACTAATTTTTGACAAAAAAGTAATAGAGCAAGAGCACGAATTGACGCCTTAAAACCAATGCGACTCAAGCGTCTGTTCTGCATGTTAGGGGCGGCTTGAAGCGGGCGTCTGTCTTGGATCAAGCGGCTCGCTATATAAACGTGTGAAAAGGTTGTTTCTGGTAACCTTAAGATGCAGAACGGACCCATTCACGACAATTTGGGTTGGGCCTAAGGTTAACACCCTAACCCCGGAAAAAAAATTATTTGTTAAATTTGGAAATCAGAAAAGAAAAACAGACCCGGACAAAAACAGAATTTTACCTGGACGTGAAAAAGGACCAGACTACCGAATCGGAACGTGGAACGTGCGCAGCCTGAGCGCTCCTGATGCTCTTATAAGTCTAGAAACAGAGGCTGAGAGGTATGGGATGGATATCATAGCTCTGCAAGAAATTAGACAGCCAATAATCGAAAAACAAGATTTGGATAGTCACTCTCTATACTGTAGTGGTCATCCTTCTCGAAGAGAATTTGGAACTGGCGTTCTTGTTGGTGCACGCATACAAGAAGCCGTGATGAAATTCATCCCGGAGGATTTGCTACCTACGTGTACGTGGTACATATAACAATATTTCTCTTATTGCCGTGCATGCACCTACTGAAGCTAAGACCGTCGACGAGAAGGATAATTTCTACATAGCACTGGAAGAGGTTATGAAACAAACACCAACACGCGACTTCACTATGGTTCTTGGTGACTTTAATGGGCAGGTTGGACGAGATATCTCTTATGGAAATGTGGTGGGCCCCAACAGTCTGCATTTGAATTCGAATGATAATGGTGAGAGAATGACTGAGTTTGCATTATCAAATAATTTGAGAATTGCCAGTACTTTCTTTCCCCACCGATCGATTCATAAGCAGACATGGGTCTCACCGAATGGAAACACTCGAAATCAAATTGATCACGTGCTAGTTACAGCACGTTTCTTTTCGAGTGTTCTGGATGTGCGATCCTTTAGAGGTGCATACATTGGAAGTGACCACTTTCTTGTATGTGCTAAAATAAGGTTCCACTTCCCAAACCCAAGCATTCCGAAATTCAATCAACGGAAACGATTTAACATCTCATCACTAAAGAATGCAGAAACAGAAGAGAAATATCAAAACCATATTGCCGAAACATTGGAGAAATCAGAAACCATTAATGGAGACGTCGATAAGTCATGGTATTTTCTCAAAGATGCTGTTTTAAGCGCTGCTGAGGGAATACTTGGACGACCACAAAACAACTCCCAGAAGCCATGGATGGATCAAGCATGTCTTGACGCTATTCAATACAAAAGAGATTGCTATCTGAAATGTCTGCAAGGACGCAACACCAGGTCCATGAAGGAGAACTATAAACTGGCAAGACAAGCCGTTACAAAGTTATGTAGACGAACGAAGAGAGAATGGTGGAAGAGAAAGTGTGAGGAGATTGAAAGCTTCAATAAGGAACATCAATCGCGTAACTTCTTTCAACAGGTTAAAACCTTAAAGAAGGGCCCTCAAACTAGATCGACTGCTATTCAAAACGAAGATGGAGAGCTACAAGTAGACCTTAAAAATATTTTAGATACTTGGGCCGCTTATTTTCAGAATCTTCTCAACTTAAGTGACCAGAAACAAGTCGGGCGACGAGCAAAGCTTATTCGTGCGTCAAAGGTACATGTAGACGAACCCACCAAAGAGGAATTCGATGCGGCGCTGTCAAAATTAAAATGCAATAAAGCAGCTGGTATCGACGATATAACATCCGAAATGATTGTACATGGTGGTGAAACTCTATCCTTAAGATTGTTTGAACTTGTTCAAATGATATGGAGGACTGAAGCCATGCCACAGGACTGGAACACAGCTATGCTGATACCAATCCATAAAAAAGGTAATCGCCTACAATGTGCAAACTACAGAGGAATCGCTCTACTCTGCACAGCATATAAGATCTTTTCTTACATTTTGCTATCCAAAATCAATCCTTTTGCTGAACAACTGTTTGGAGAATATCAGTGTGGCTTCCGGCGGGGCCGAGGTACCACCGATGCACTTTTCTCGATAAGGATGATTTTGGAAAAGTGTCGAGAGTTCAACATACCAGTGCACCAACTCTTCATTGATTTCAGGCAGGCCTACGACTCCCTCGAACGAGAGACTCTATGGTCTGCTCTGGTGTCAATGGGAATTCCTGGTAAACCGGTATCACTATGCAAAATGACAGTACAGAACTCTCAATGCTGTGTACGAGTAGAGAACGAAATATCAAGATTTTTTAAAGTCGACTCCCGGTTAAGACAAGGTAATGCTATCTCTCCTATACTTTTTAATTTAGCCTTGGAATATGTGTGCCGTCAAAAGAAACTACCGACTAACAACAATATCTTGTCAATAAACTCAGTACAGATGATTGCATACGCTGATGATGTTGTCATCCTCGGCCGAAGTGAAGCTGTTATGAGTGAGACTTGCAAGTCGCTTGAGAGTGGAGCTAGAAAAATTGGTCTTCAAATTAACTACAATAAAACCAAACATATGAATGTTTCAAGAGAGGCTGAGAAGAAAGATTTGATGTGCCGCGATGAACGAATTGAGGGAGTTGAATCCTTTAAATATTTGGGATCAATGCTTGACTCAAACAACAGCATACTTACAGATATAAAAGCTCGAATCGCTGCAGGTAATCGAACTTTCTACTCAATCAAACCTCTCCTTGGATCTCCGTATGTATCAACTAACACCAAGCTCAAGTTATACAAGACATTGATTAGACCGGTTGTGATGTATGGGTCACAAACGTGGACCCTTACACAAAATGACGAATCGCATTTATCTGTATTTGAGCGTAAGATCCTACGCTACATTTTTGGTCCACTTAAGACAGACGATGGAGAGTATAGAACCCGATATAACTTTGAGATCAGAGACCTTCTTGAGGGTCCTGATATAATAGGTTGTATCCGTTCTAATAGGATTGCTTGGTTTGGGCATGTTCTACGAGCCGATTCACAGTCTGGAATGATTAGAAAAATGTACGTTAGTACCCCAGGGAGTGGGCTACCGCGAGGTAGACCACGACTACAATAGGAGACTGAGGTAATAAACGACCTTAAAAAAATCGGCTGCCATTCTAATTATGTCGCTGTTGCGAATGACCGTGGTGAATATTCGAAGCTGATTAGCCTGGCAACGCTCCTACATGGAGCATGAACGCCGTTAAAAAAAAAAAAAAAAAAAAAAAAAATTGACGGCGTCTTCAATTTATGTAGATTGTTTTTAGATTTTGTAACGTACCATTATGAACTGAAAAAAGAAAATATTTTTTTCACATTTCACATCTAGTATTTGTTGTGGGTCGTCACAAGTAAAATAATAAAAAGTAATAAGATACAGAAGAATCAAGGAATCTGCTGAACTAATCATAGTATATTCTTGTACGAGCTAGAATGAAGGCAATTCTTCACGAGGATGAAGTTTCCCGGAACGAGCGTAGCGAGTGGAGGGAATCATCCGAGTGAAGAATTGCCTTCATCCTAAGCGAATACAAGATACTATTTTATCCACGACTACAAATATTTCAAATAATTTCATTCAAGTTTTCCTGTAAACGTTTATATCGGCATATTGCAATATTTCTATGAAAATAAAAACAAAATAAAACTTGTTTGTTTATTTTATATGTATTGTTCGTGTTTTATCTCGTTTATATTACTATACCAACAAATCAAGTTTTTAATTTGTTAGGGGAATTTTGAATAAATAAAGCGTAATAAAATAAATAAAAAAGAATTTGATATATAAAAAAGGAATGAATACAATTACAATGAAAGATATACGCATGGAAAATAAATATTCTTTAGTAGTCGTGGATAAATAGTTTTCCAAACCATCATATGAGTTGGATCCTTGATACTAGTTATTCGAACAAATAATTTCACTTATAAGCAATTCGGACTCAAAAGCAATTCCCAGTATGTACTTCTAAGATAATAAAAACGGCACATACAACATAAATGTTGACCTCATATTATTGTATTAATACATAATTTAATTTTTCAAAATGAAATTATAACATTTTTAGTTCATTTACCGCAAAACAATTCATGCAGTTTCACATAACCATAATTTAATTAAATTACGAGCATGAATATGATAAGAAAATAAAATTCAAAATAAGATTAAGAATATTAGATTAAGGTTTTTTTTTATTTTGTTTTCATCAATATCATTTTTTAAATCAGAACGAACTGGATTATTGTGTCATTATTAAAGTGTTGTTGATTAAAATTAAATACAATTCAGTATAAAACGAAATACCTTCATACCTACGATTCTTTTAAAAAATTGTTCTTTCACTTTTTTCGCTTAACCTTTTTCCATGAATGTAATTAGAAAACGAACGTTTGTCGTTAATACAACTTCACTCTCTTTCTTCTTAACCGGTTAGATTTAATAGTTTGTTTTTAACTATTATTTTAATTTTTATTTCTAACAATTTTAAAACAATTATAAGTAAAATAGTTGACTCACTTGTTTAATGTGAAGCATTTCAAGTATTTGTTACTTTACGATTTCAAATTGATCAGCATTATAAGTTTTAATTACGGTAAAACTTAGTATTGTTTATCGATAGAATGATAATATCATATATATTTACTAGTCTGTTACTATAGCAAACCACTAATTATATTCAACATAAAATGCTAAATTTTCAAAATTTATGTCATTTCAATAAACATAAAACTCAAAATCAAATCATAAAAATGTCGTTTAGTTACGAATCATTAAGCTTCAAGACTATCGACTACACAAATAATTGGATATAAGTTTAACACAGTATGGTTTCCTACAGTAATACAAAACATTAAAATCGCGAAGCTCTTAAGGTGTTTTTCGATTTAAAATTTAACAAACGTATTCTATTACATTTATTTTACATAATATTAATAGACTGATGGTCAAGCAATGGAGACGTGAAAGGACAACTTTAATTGTGATAAGCTATAATCTCTTTCTGGTTAAATTAACAGAACATGCAAACATACTATGTTAATTGGAAATATACATTTATTGTTACTTTGTTCAGTTTTATGGTATTTTTTGATCTTTTGAACTGAATTTTTGTTCGGTTTTGTTTTGAAAAATTTTTCATTTACCATGATCTAATTCGTTTCGATGAAGGTAAGTTGAAAAGTTGTATTAAGTTAATAATGATAAATTACCTGAATGTCATTAGATTTCTTTGAAAAAATAATATATTCCACGAAAATGACAGGTTAATGTTCAGTTTTTAGTTTGTACGAATTGATATTAATATTCTGTGCTTGTTTTTTTATTGTACATAATTTACGACCAAACTAGAAATAGAAAAAATATTCATATATAATATCACGAGTCGTCAAATAATAGTCGATTATTTTTCATAATCATTATTACGAATGTCATTTGAGGTCCCGAGTGCGCGTAGCGCACGAGGGAAATTTTTAACCTCAAATGGCATGAGTGGTAATGTTGAAAAATAATCGACTAATAATTTGGTGACGAGTTGTATTTAGCAGACAATTTAACGAACAGAAATAGTAACATTATTTCATACAACATAATCATACATAGTAAAATATTATTTCATCTTAGTAGGCGCATAAATGTTATAAATTTGTAATTTATTTTTGACAAATAAACATAAACATGCAATCATTTATGAATGAAAACGGACATTTTTACTATTTGCAAATTGCATTTTCACATAATTTTGTATGTGAATTTTTGTTTTAAATTAATATATTAGGTAGGCGGAAAATATTCGAAAATATTTGCTGTTCCTTCCTACCAGAAAAAAATAATCGAAACAAATCGTTTTGATTTGCTGAAAAATAGTAAATGAAGCGTTTTTATTGGACCTTATTGAAACTTTATTTAGTGAGTTGAATTGTCATTATAATTCAGTACCTCGGAGGTAAACTGCACTATGTTCTATGTAATTTGCTAGTAACATAGTGCAGTTTACCTCCGAGGTATAGAATTTATATTAAATATAACTAATTTTGGTGAGCATGCCTTGAATTTTCTTTGATTTTCTAGGTTTCTATGATACAAATTTGATAAAAAGCTTCGTTGCTAGACGGTAAACGTTTCAAAATATTTAATTCGCCCAGAGTTTGCTGTTCTCGCCTCGAGTTCTCAATGTTTAATTTTTAATTTCTCTAGAACATTTTCCATAGTAGTATTAACATAAAAAATCCTAAACCAAATCGTGGGTCTATGATACAAAATGTCAACAAGTGATTATTTTATCATCAATAAGATTTAATACTTGTCTATAAAGGTTTCCACTTTAAAGTGACCTTTTCTCACAGGGGAGGTGTGTGGCTAATGTACATTGTCGCAAAATCAATTTATAAAAAAGTATGCGATAAAAAACAAGAATTCTACTCGCATGTTTTCAATTATAGTTCAACTAGCAATCGCTTCAAAATCTACAAACCTAATCGACTCAACGATATTAAATTGTATATAAACATATTCTTAAACTGCGATTTGCTAGTGAAATTTTCAAACTCTGATAAACAAGATTTACTCAATCCAGTGATAGAACCGAATATTATTTTTTATCTAAATTTTATAACATTATTTTGATTAATATAAAATCTACTTTAAATTATTTTACAGGTATTAAACAATTTTAATGAAACAATATCTGTCGTGTGTCAGCTTATTATTCCTACAGTGTAACAATTCAAATTATTATTTTTTTTTTCTCTAACTAATCCTACACAATTTTCTAACAAACATCATTATCATCACCAACCGTATTCCAAAAAGAAATAAATCTTAAAAAATCGTTCAATTAGTTTAAAAAGCCATTAAGTAGCGCACCCAATTCGTTTTGTAAACAGATTACAATTTGCAATCTAAGTTTTATTATTCAAAAACTACAGTAATAACAATATAAATTATACTAAATGCGTATTAAAAAAATTTAAAAGAATTTGTATCAAATAAAAATTCCAAAGAGCTTTATAGGTTTTCTGACCTCAAGGTTAATCATTTTGTTGTGCAACGATGGTAGAAGATGATCGAATTAAAAGGATTTTAAGAATTCAACAAATTTATTGATATATTAAATTTAATGAAACGAAATCCAAATGATACAAGTGAGTGGATATGTAGAGTGATTGAAAAGGACGATATGGAACGGAAAAGCTACGAATTTTTTGTTATGAAGGTGAGCTTCAAAAGCGTTCCATTTGGTTTTTTCCACAACTAAAAGTGTAATACAATTTTATATAAATGCGTATTTAATCATTCATATCTTCAAAAATCCTTCCTTGTACAAATATTACCTCTGGTAAGGCTTGATACTTCTCATCCAAACATATATCCAAATAGGTTTTAAAATAATATTTATACAGATTCAACTGATTTGAAGGATTGTAATTTATTTTATTCGAAGTTTAAAAATAGAAATAATTTATTTAATGATAGGTCGGTCACAAATTTATATAAATTAAGGATTTAGGTTATTCGATTTTTGAAAATATAAGTTATAGTCTAGTCTATGGATTTGGGTTTCCTATGTGTTGATTAAATTTATTATTTAAAAGTAGAGCTTTGCTTCTATTCTGTAAATTTATATTGCTCTATCCTCTAGCCAGAGCTCAACGCTCTACTCTCTATATTGCTCTACCCTCAACACCAACATATCACATCAACAGTATTGAAATATTTACAACTCAAACCTAATAAATAAATTTCTCACAATTAATTACCAAATTAAAAATAAAAGGCTTATCCCTAATCATATTCTATTATTCACTTCAAACCACTTACACGAAGCTTTAAATTAGTCAATTGCAAGAAATCACAAGAAGTCATAAAAGAAACAAAATATATAGAAGAGATAATCACAGCATCTAATCGTACCTTTGAGATTAATATCCAAAATGTTAAATAAATAAAACCAAAATTTAGCTTAAAGCTATAAAGATACATACATATATCTATCTACCTACATTCTTTAGCTTCTGTAAATAAAAGCTTCATAAGTTTTCAAATATTATTATGTAATCTTTTATGATAACATAAAGAAAAGTTTAAGGAAAGTAAATTTAATTTCCTTTTATTTTATTGTTTGTAAAACGCTTTTGGAGGCTTTTAAATGATAACATTTCTGTTAGTTTTTTGTTTACTGTTCGTGCTTTGCTTTTCGAATTGAATAGAATTATTATAAAAATTTTCATTCTTGCTAGTTTTTTGTTTATCAGCGGAAAATTAAGGTTGGATTGTTGGTGTTATATATTTATTGCTGTGGTATAAAAGGAAAAAAAAGATCAAAATAAACCAGAGTTTACATTTTTATTTTATTCGAGCACTCATTTCGCTCCTCAAAATGTTTATAATTTCAATATCTTCCTCGAAGGGTGATAGTTTTAGTTTTTCGATTTCACTCCTTTTGAGTTTTTATTTTATTTATTTTATGTTTTTTGTTTTTCATTTCATTTGAAAAAGAAGAAAATCAGTGCCTTTTCGTCATCTTTTATATATTTTTATAACAACATGTACTTGCAAAATTGAACAAACCATTCACAAAAATTATTTCTTTTTTACATTGGAAAGCATCAATTTTGTAGCAAAAATTAACTGTGTTCCATTTACCACTTTTCCTTTACTTTTGTACTAAATTTTGTTTTCAAGTTAACCATATCGAAAGGTGGTAAAGCTACATACCAAACTTACGCCTCTATTCAACACCAGAGTTTTATCAGTAAAGAGAAAAATTTGTAAAATGTTTATAAAAATTTCAGATTTCAGCCCAAATGTCAAATTTATTTCTTTTCGTTATTTTATTTTGCATGAATCATATCCAATTTTTAGAAATCTTTCAATGTTTAATTAATTTTAAATTAAAAATATAATTTTTTTAATTTTCTCTAACATATATATTTCTGTGTTATTTTTGTTCACATTTTTTAGCAATATTAATTTTATAATTTGTTTAAAATATATATGTACTGTCAAAAAAATGTCAGGAAGTTGTACTAAGACAAAATTTGGGTTGTAATCTTAGAAAAATAATCTAAGACACCTCACATTATTGCCGTTCCATTTAAAATTTGGTTCGGGTAGCAAGTTTACCTAAAAAGAACGCAGGTATTAAAATCTGTGAGTATTTGATAGAAAATGTTTATTTCAATTTAGGAGTAATAACGATATTTTATTATTTTCACTCCTGTATTTGGAAGTGTTATTTTTTTAAGCTACTCGCTCTGAAAGTACGGAGTAAAGGATGTAAGGAGCGTTTTAATTTCTGAAATAAACTGGTTAGAATATGATATCTGTGAATCTTGGAGTTCAATTTTTAGGAATAATATAGTTATTCGATATGAAATATTTCAAATTAGTGACAAAGTAATAAATAAGTAAAAAAATTAATTTCAACTAGTGAACGTTCTAATGTTTTGGAGTCTCTGCGACTTCACTTCACCTCAAGTCATGGCACTTACCTAACAGGTAAAAAACTTAAGCTACCAAATGCAAAGCTACTTTGAGTAGCTACAAAATTTCGGAAGACATTCTTCTTGATTTCAGCTTTCATTAAAGGAGCGTTACGAAAATAGAAACTTTAATCGCAACCACTTTGACCGCTCTCTTTTACGAGCACGTTCCAAGTTACTCATATAAATGTTTGACGGTATATGCTATTATCATTACTACTACAAGGTTGACGCCAGTCTTCCTCTACTCCTTCATTTTCTTCAAAAAAATTTAAAGCTTATCACATGTCGCGGCGTGTGACGATAGCCATTCTAAAGAATTTCATTACATTACCTCTTCCAAATTTTTCCTGCAGGATACAGACGCAAAAGTGTCAAATATCCCCGCTATAAAATGGAGAAAAAACTTTATATTGAATTAGACTATTTTTATTAATTTATTTTTAGTATCGACTCAAACCAAAACTTAAAAATAAATTTTAAATTTAATCTTAAACTTGTTAAAATATAAATAAACAATTTCACGATACCAAAAATATCGAATTTGTGAAATCAATCATTTGTTTGCACAACTAAAATTTTAAAAATAGCATTTGTTTTTGAATACAGAGATAGGTTTTATATGTGACATCTCAACAAACATTTTCTTTAATCTAAATTCTAAAGTTAAATGGTTGAAAACCTGGGTTCGGACATTCTTCATTTTATCAATTGATAGGTAAAGTCTGTCTTTGATAATTTGTATACTGAAAATAATTGTTATTGTTAATCAAGCTTGTTATGTGTCGTATTCAACAAATTGATGTTATTGTAGTTAGATTGTTAATTTTATGTAATAAGTTTTAAATTTTAATACATAATTTATGATTTTCAATCCTTTCTTTTTCTATAATTAAAGCGGGAAAATATTTTATAGAGACCGAAATTCGTAATTCTTTTCAATTCAAAATTTGTATTACCATTGTTGCAATTAAGCACAAATTTTGTCTTAATTCTTAAAGAACCTATAAAAAATCAGTATTCAAATGATAAATATAACTAAAGACTGACTTAAAAACTATGATTATTTAGGAGTTTGAGTTTCATTTTAAATTATATATTAATCTAATGAGAAAATTGGCACATCTTTTTAGCTTTTATCGGCATTATTTAAATTCTTTACATATTCCTTACATTCTTTACAGTGATTTTTGTACATGTAAAGAATGGATTCTTTACATGTAAAGAATTACGTAAAGTACTTTTTGTAAAGAATTTGCACAACACTGGATTTTCTCTCTTTTTACTTTTTTTATTTCATATCGTTTCATCGTCGATGGCACAAAGAGGGAGTGTTGTGGCGAAGCCAAATTGTCGTTGCACAATATTTTTTATTTTGAAAATTTTAAGGCTATTTCTTTTTGCTGACTGGTTGTGAACTAATGTCTCAATAAGTCAGTGGAGAGGAAAATCAATTATCTTAACAGACATCATTAGATATCAATACAACAAATTTGGAAAATCTGTTATCTGTAATTGAATCTACTACTACAGAAAGATGTGTATTTTTAAAAATAACCAAGCATGTAATGCTAGTGATGAGGTGGTCTTGAACGACCAATGATAATTTAACGGATCACTTCAGTGAACGATGACTGATCGTTCAATTAGTAATAAAAATATCGCTCGTCGGTCACTAATCTATGATGTATTAATCAAATGCTTTTATTCAACTTCTTTTGCAGTTTTGTTCATTTAATTCAATAACTTCATACAAAAATGTGTTCTTTAAAATGTATTTATCTAGACTGATTTTCAGTACAACATATTAAAAATGGCGGGTTTGATTTGCTTAAAATAAATGATACAAAAAAACTGACTGATTTAAAATAAACCACCATCATAGAACAAGAAAATGATTGCTAAAAATAAATCGAACAAAAGAACGATGGAAAATGAACGAGCGATCTATAAACAAAACTGATTCGTTCTTGGCAAAATGATTGCTTATAATTCATAAAATAGAGAACGCCCATACAAGGTTGTATAACTGTTCTAGTAATGGTCCATTACTGACAACCAGTAATGACTCAGTACCGGCACCAATGACTGGGCCATTAACATAATTTTGCTGGATGATAGCTTCGGACAATAAATGGCTGATTCATGGGTCAGAGAAAAAAAAACAGCAAAGGCCCATAGAAGGCCTAGTTGGCCTAGTAACAGACCAATAATGATGACTAGCATTGTAGTAATGGCGAAGTACTGGCAACCATGACTGGTCCATTAAAAAAAATATAAAATATTATCATATGTAAATTTAAATGAATTAAATACCAAATAATTTAAAATGAAATAAAAATTACGAAAAAAAATTAAAAACTTCCCACTCAAGATAGTACCGCGACCAGTAGCGACCAGTAATGCAACAATGGCCGAGTACTGGCAACCATGACTGCTATTAAAAAAAATATAAAATAATATTGTAACGTTTCTTATCCGAGTTACAATTATTTAGTTCGATCACTAAATCAGGAAATTTAAAACACAATGGATTTTCTAAACGTTATGATTTTATTCGTTCAAGATTTTACAATAAAAAATATTTCTCCTATTACTATTCCCCTTTTAGTTCTTCTTGTACTAATAATATTTTACCACTTATAATTCTTTTATACTTGTTCACAATATCACTTTTAACTTTCTACTTATAACACAGTTAATTTTAATTCGCCTATATCACTGCTAAATTTTTATACTACTTGTATCGCTGACAATTTTATACTATCTCTATCCTTGAAGAATACCTCTTATATATACTACATGAAATAGCCTCGATGGTACTGTAATATTCTAGATGAACACACCCTTTTTTTCCTTCCTTTATTTCAACAATAAGACGATCTTCAAATATTGACACCTGGGTGTGAAATCTACTCTTTTTTTTAATTTGTTGATATTTATACCTATTCTCTAATAGATTTACTTTACTTTATGTTTACTTTGGTTACGTTGATTTGGTTTTATTGATTTGTATATTTTTTTTTGTAACGAGAATTTTCTTGAAGATGATTCTCTAACGAGAATTTTCTTGAAGATGTTCTATTGTTGTTGTGTTCTTTCGTCTTCCATAATCGTCACAATATTTTCATATGAAAATTTAAATAAATTATTTATAAAATAATTAAAATAAAGTAGAAATGAAAAAAAAATTAAAACATTTACCAACCTTTTCAATATTATCATAGTCTTTCAGCCGAGAAACGATAACTAAACTTAAACTATATATGTATAATTTTTCAAACTATATATTTCTAAAATGGATAATACTTTAGTGAATTTTAAGCAAATGACATAGATAGGCTAATTCATGGCTGTAGTACTGGCCCAATAATGTTAACCATTAACATTGATTGGCAATTTAATGTGAAGTGTACTGCCTATTCTCTATAAACTATAGATCGGCCGATTCACGGTTCCAGTAATGACCCAGTAACAATTGCCAAGTACTGTTTGCCTTTTATGGGCCAATGCTTGGCCATTCAAACGTAACTATATACTAGCTCTTTTCTGTTAACCATAGAACGCCCGGTGAATGATTCGAGTACTGGCCCAATAACAATCGCCAAGTACAGTATCAGTTAAACATTGCTGTGCCAGTGGCTTGGCCGTATTTCAAGATCCAGCAAACCCTGCTTGGGGAAGTGTTTAGTATTTTTTCAGATTATGATTGCTCAAAGGAGACAGTTTATAAGCGCTATTGTTTGTAGATTATTTTGATTATTATTCAGTTTTGTTGATAGAATTGATGCAATTTGGATGGATGGATTTTAAACTTTTGTTTCCTATGTTTTTTCTTCTATATTATTTCTTCCTTTGGCTTTTTTTCTTGCATGTGAGGGTAGGGCTCTTATACATAGTGGTGTAAAATAGAAGTTGAGTTATGGGTTTTAAAATAAATTACATTAATGAGTAATTTGATCAATTATAAAAAGCCATATCCCGCCAGTGACGGTCCTTTGATTTCCCACACTCATGAACATACAATCGTGTCATCAGACGTTATCTATAATAGAAATAGTCCCATCCTATGAATTCACACAACAGTAATGTCTGAAAATTTATTGCAATAATCTCCATATAATGTAAAAACATTTCCATAATAAGAACAGTAGAAAAATTCAACATAAGCAAATAAATAAGTGATGATGATATTTCAACTGTCTTGTATTCGAATACGGCACTGATGAGGAAGGTTGGAATCCATCCGTAAAGAAAAAAAGGAGTTTTCTCTGAGAATTTTTCAACCATACCTTCGAATTGAAAAATATTATATTATTTCCTTACTTACTTGAGTTTAATTACTCACAAAAAGCTCCATTAAATATTTTCGTTTACGTAATGTTACCCACGTAATGTTACGTTTTGTAATACTGTAATAAACTGCTAAAGCAATTTTGCTTGACCACACCGTTGTTTCATATAAAAACCTAGAATCCGTTCAACAAAAACACTTATAGTCACCCAGGCCCTCGTCGGTTTCTTTTTATGAAAATACAATTTATGATATACAAATGATTATGATCAAGTCACCAAATTATGCCCCTTTTACTCCTCTTTTATCACTCTATGATTTATCTCCTAATATCTCATATACAAATCTACTTCCTGTTGGAACATCTTTAAAATTCTTTAAAAATATACAAAATATTACACAAGCTATCCCAATGATCCAATTTCTCAATTTACCAAAAAACATAAAAAAAATTTACATTTTAGTCTCGTATTTGCCTAACCGTCTCCATAGAAAATATAAAGGAAAAATCAACAACAAAATCTATCTTAAAACGTGAATTGTTTTTCGTTTCATTTGCATATAAGAGACGATTTCTTAGTTTTTTACCCCAAAATTTAAAATTAACATAAAAGCAAATTTAACGTTTTCTTTAATTTTTTTATTCTACGTTTTTACGTTAAAGTTAACATAAAGTGTTAATATGACGCGTGCAGAGTCCTAGGGAAGGAAAAATCGAATGTTTACATAGCTGAGATGTTGTCAAGGCTGAAGAGATACAAAAGCACCCGAGTTGAATGATTGCAATGGACAAAAAAATAATCATTTTCTGTCTAGAAGGAAACGAAAATGTAATAAAATTTGAACATTTGCCAAAATTCACTGTTGTACGGGTGCATTTTGATATGAAAAATTTTACAACATAAAAAATCATATAAATTTTACAAATATCATGTGCCTCAAACTAGATTCAGAAGATAACGTATACACTTTTCATTATAAAATAATATTTCACCGGTTGCTAAATTTATTTACCCATTCTTATATTTTTCATATAAATACTTTGATTTTCTTTACTGGTTAACAGAACAGATGAATTAAATTCAAATTACAACCAAATAGCTTAAAAAACGAACGAAATGTTCTTTGCTAAAAAGTTTTTTGTTATTATGATTTTTTTAGAAATGTTCGTGCTTTCAAAACTTTATGAATTTAATTTTATCATATTTTTGTATAATTTTGATTATAAAAAGTTTTGACATAATATTCGTATAGATATATATGAATATGCTAGCAGACGATATAATATTAGTTTCACTAGCATTGTTTATCTGATCTTATTCGAATGTTTCAATTATGTAAACAATATGTTTCGTAAACACAGTTTTATGACACTGACTTGCTCAGATTAACTGTTAAATAATCGCTGGTGTTTGTGGATACAAATAGCAGAATCAACATTTGCTGCAAATTGGGTTGATACTGGTTTCCTGTGAAACCAGCATAACAAAGTAAAAAATTCTCTAATGTAATCTGGGTTACAATATTCAGAATATCAATCAAATTTCTGGAACCCTTTTTTATAAGTCCGTTAATGTAAACACTATGCCATAATTCGATCAACTCTAATAGTCTAAACGGGTTGACTGGATTTGCATAGATTGATGCCAGCTATTCAAGAATTACGTTGACTTTATTTTAAGGAATGTATGTGCAATATCTTTTCTCCAACTCAGAATCAAATTTTAACAATTTAAATACCGTGGGAGAATATGGCTTGAAAAATTTATCTTTCAAGTCAATACTTGATATTTTGGGTCATTAACTCTAGTGAAAAGTTCATCTATCAATGAAAGCAGATGCGTGCCCTTTTTCTTAGCGACCTGACTCAGAGTGAATCCAATCAGAGTCTAGCTTAACCATTGGATTTAGCAATTATTCACATTGGAGAACTTCACGAGCTTGTGCTTGCTTCAATCACCCTCAGTTTCAGCATACTTCCCAGTTCTTCAAACGGCGATTCGTATAATCAGCAAAAAATTGTTGTCTACTAATACTAAGAATAATACGCTGATAAGCGATTTAACTGAATAATAAATCAAAAAAGCAATATTTTATGTGATATAACGAAGTATTGAGATATGAATGAATTCATTTCTTTGTCACATTTTTCTGATTTATTCTTTATAACTTTTGGAAATTCTACCTTTTAATTCTACAAAACCATATAACTTTAAATATCACATATAGAAAATATTCTCTTGAGAAAGATTCTAGTTTGGTCGTAAAAAAGTACAATCTACAATTTTTATAGAATACAAATATCCCAGAAGTACGAAATTTTAATTGAAACAAGTGGAATATTAGAATCATTCTTGTTGTTTAACAGTAAATTAATTTAAAAATTGCGTATGCCAAACACTTAGTCCAGCATTTACTATTTCCTAATTCATCCACGATTTTGAAAGAAATTCTTTCTTAACAAATATTTTTTTGAAATTCTACAACATCCCTCAAACAAACATTTTTATTCGAAACATATCCCATTGTACTTATACCAAATACTTCTTATTTTCAAACAGTAATTTATTATGGCTACAAAACTTTTGACAGTTACGAATATTATTGTATTTTAATAAGAAATTTATCTTAGGTTAGGACCAATGTTTTTATTAAAGCAAAAAATTTATGAGTTTTGTCACGATTTTTTGTTTGCTTAGTATCTTGATTAACTATTTATAAAATATTTAACAGTTTAATGGGGATAAAAATGGATGGTACGTCTTGTTTTCTCTAGATTAAAATTAATGTTCGGATTATTAGTTATTATACGAACTTTGAGTATTAAATAGCTATGATTAACAGTAATATTTTGAAATATAACTAACACAAAATGCCTACAGTTATTATAATTAAAATAACTAACCATACAAAAATTTCAAAAAAAAAAAATATCGTCGCAAATTGAGCTTTTTAGGTTAAAATAGAAAACCAAATAATGCAAGTGAAAAAAATCAATAAAATAATTTAAACGTTTACATAATCGAATTCAATTCAAGGTACAAAAAAAAAACGAAAATGCTGTCAATAATTTCAATTAAAATGTTAAAATTACTGAAATTCAATCAACTAAGAAAATGCAAAAAGAACATTAATTACAGTTCATTTATTTTTCCATTGAAATTGTAAATTTAATTAAGAAAAAACATTTTTTTAATTTTCTTCCGTTTTCTTTGAGTTATTGAAATTTTACGAAATGTAAATGAAGAAATTCAAAATTATATCGATATGAAATGGTCACGCATGTGATATGACATATAACATAACGAATGGGTAGTTGATAAACAAACTTTTTTTCAATTCAAATTATGAGCTTTCAAAAGTTTTTATTGTTAATTTGTTTTTTAAACATAAGATATAAATTAACTACTATTGTTTGGAGTTATCTTCACCATAAAATGACACTAATGAACCTTACTTGGAAAATTATTTTTTAATTAACGTACGAACATTTTTTTCTTCCGTTGATAACACAAAAAAGTTTATGAAAAATTCTAAAAAAATTTTCTTTGAATTATAAACTCATAGTAATTTGGTTGGTTCATTTTGTATTCACTAAGAGACTTACCATATTACTACATTAGGGAAAAATGTTGATAAATTTTACTAAAATTTATAATTACTTTAACATTAAGTAGATAACATAGAAGAGAACGAAAAAAAAAACATATAATAACGGTTGTATAATTTGATGAATGATAATGAAAAAGTTTTGTTTTAATATTTTCTTATTAATCCCACAACTCTACACCATGACTTGTAATTTCACACAAATAAAACAATTTACAATCAACTTTATCATTTTTCATATATAAAAATATATATGTATATTTTAATTCCAATATATCACGTATTCAATCTGATGATGTTCGTTTAAACTTAAAAAAAACAAATTAAATTAAAATTTTATCCTCTTGGGAAAAAATGGGAAAACTAAATAAATATTTGGAAAAATTTCATCAATTATTTTAAATCAAAATAAATTTTATTTTATTTATTAATATTATTTGGCAATAAATATTTCACAAACGAGAAAAATTCATGAGAAATGTTTGTTTGTTGTTGTTGTCAATTTCTAATTTTCATATTATTAATTTCGCTTTATTTCGATTCGAAAACAAATAGAATATTTAATGGAAGTTGAAACTATTACGAAAATAAATGCCAAAATAATTAGTAGTTTTAAACATTTTATGTGTTAAACGTATTAGACTAAGAGCCCGCGACGGCCAGACCTTCGTTATTTTATAAAAGCTGAAAGTTTCTCTGCGCATACACTCAGGTAGGAACAATTAACGACATATGAAGTTTGGATCATAGTGGCTTTGGCAGGGAGCAGGTTCCAAAGGTGCCTCCAAAGTTTCGTGAAAGTATAAAAGCTAATTTTTTTATATATTATTCGGGATAGTATTAGAAGTCACGTCACCCAATGCCAGACACTTACTATCGTGGAAACCCCCTGCCAGACACCCTTAAACTTTAAAGTTTAAGGGTGTCTGGCAGTGGGTTTCCACGATAGTAAGTGTCTGGCATTGGGTGACGTGACTTCTAATACTATCCCGAATAATATATAAAAAAATTAGCTTTTATACTTTCACGAATCTTTGGAGGCCCCTTTGGAACCTGGTCCCTGCCAAAGCCACTATGATCCAAACTTCATATGTCGCTTATCGTTCCTACCTGAGTAGGGGGTATGCGCAGAGAAACTTTCAGCCTTTATAAAATAACGAAGGTCTGGCTGTCGTAGGCTCTCAGTCTATATGGAAAAAACGAGTCGCCGTAAAAACTTTATGTAAAATTATTTAAATTGTGCTAAATTTGAGATCAATTTTTGTTGATTTGTAAATTTTTTTATTATTGATCAACGTATGAGAACCTCCCGTGCTCGAGTTCCTGTTATTGGTATACGAGTGAATGTAAAATATCACACACCACGACAATAAAAGTGAGATATCAATAGACAACTTTATATTTTAAGGTTACTGGTGGATGAACTGTATTCAAGGAGACACCCTCTAATTTTAATTATGGAACATTCCTTGATTATGACACGTTATTGGTGCATGAGACTCTTAATCTCATGGTCGTGGGTTCGAGCCACACTTTGGGCGCCAATTTCTAGTGAACACAGTGCAATGGAACCATAATCAGAAACAGCCGAGGAGTTGCGTGCCTTAAAATGATTCCAACTGGTCTTAGTCTGTGAGTTCGAACATGTCTCCTCAGCCCATCACAAATACTACATTACACGCAAAAGTTTCAAAAAAGACGGACACAAAGGACCACGACCATCACCTCCACAATTTTTGAAGTTTGCTTCATGTTTGAATATTTTGAACATTAAAAACATATATTTATATATGGGTCCAATGGTCCCGCTTCAGAATTTGATAGCTGCATATTGTCTGTAAGACTTGTGAAAAAAACTACAAATAAAAGTGATATTTTGAGATACGAGCTTTTCAGTAAAAGGGTCCCAGCGCACTACAAAGTGGAAAGTCAATAAATTATAAATTTTCAACTAACGTTTTTCGATAAAATAACTGTTTCTAAACTCAGTTTCAAAAATTGGAAACGATTCAATTAAATTTGTGGGAAAAGAATTTACTTTTTTCTTTCACCAATACCAATTTCGTCAATATCAAACATAAAAACTTTTTAGACTTTTAAAAAAAAAATCGGTTAAACATGCCCAAATTGTCAAAAGAATAGATTCAGCAATATTTATAAAAGCGTAGAAAAAATCTATTTGGGATCCTAAAACTTTCTCTTCAGAATATGAAAGCTCTAACTGTAAAACATGCGAAAAAAGTAAAAGAAAAAAGATATTTTGAGGCTGAGCTTTTCATTAAAAGAGTGAAAGCACGCCACACAGCGGAAATTAGGTGAAGTATTAACTTCAAACTAATATTTTTCGATAAAATAACTGTGAGTGAATAAACTTGCTTGTAAAAATGTATATAAATTCAATGAAATTTGTGAGAGCTATTAGCAAAACACTGACGTCATAAAGAAAACTAGTAAACTGGCCAAAATTCATAACTCCATTTCAAAGGAATCAAAAAAAATCCTGAATTTAGTTTTTCCTTTTGAATTTAGTTTTTTCCTTTAATACCATTAGTATTTTTTTTTTAGTAAAAAGTATTGTGTAGTAGGAATTGCAAAATGTGTCTCAACAACACATAGATACCTTTTAAGACCTTATATGTCCCACAACAACATGCATTTTGAGGTGTTGGTGGACGTTTTAAATCTTTGTGGATTGAAGGCACTCGAGACTATTGGTTCAGACAAAGCATTTCATTTGTACGATGTACGCACAAAGAAATCCCTTCGCATTTTTTTACTGTGACAGTAAGTAATCCCGACAGTTTGACTATTTGCACAAACAGATTGACGAATTGAACGAGGAAAAGAATATGTCTGAGGCATTATAGATCTGGGAGTAATTGATACGGAGAAAAAATTTTTTTACATCTATTGATATAAAATTTTCAGATTTATAAAAACTTTCCAAAAAAATTTAACAAATAGATGTACATTTTCGAAATAATAGCCCACATATGAAACATTTGGCTCCAAAAAACGATTTTTACTATAGTTCAGCGCGCATAGGGTACAAGTACTTGAATTTTTGACATTTTTAGAGTAGATTTTTAAAATTTGTAAAAACCAAAAAAATTTTAATTTTTTTATCGTACAATTTAATTAAATTTCAAATAATTATAATTTCATTCTATTATATTCCATTTGTAATAAGAAATCCTTAGCCATTTATATTTCATATTACTTGGCAAAATATATATCTAAATGTAGCTCGAAAATATTCAATTCCGAATACAACAATTCTGAACAGAAATTAGTCAGAGAAAGCCTAAATACAGTCAAGGCGTGATGGGTCTGGTCAGCCCAGAAAAGGAAGCTTTATTAGGGCAATCTGATCTGGGCCTGTTTCGGATCTGATTTAGAATACCTTTTTAGGGATTACACTGACAAAAACATTTATATTTTTAGATGATTTTTTTTAATTTTAATACTTAAAACATGGTTTTTTCAAAAAGTGCCTTTTTTTTATTTCATATTTTTATATAGTTTACACTTTTTGCCGTAGGCTCTTGGCGTAATTCGTTGAATAACATATTTGTTTAGCTCTTGTTTTATACGCACGTTAATATAAATTTAAAAAAATAAAAGATTTAATTTTATTTCTATGATCACTCAATATATTTCGTCTTTTTAGGACATCCTCCGGAGTAATGTCGTTTAGTTTGATAGAACGGGGTTTATATACAAGAAAATTTTACTAATACTAACAATCTCAAAATTTTTGTGACTATACATAACAAATTTCTAAAATAATTACATTTAACTTAAAAGACAAAAAGGGAACATACAATAAAACTTAGCAATATAAAAATGTATACAATTACAAAAAAAAACTAAAGATAAACCAAATTAAAATGTCAAAATTTATGAATGATGATGGAACTAAACGGTAATCCTCTATGTCGAAAGAATCTGAAAATAAAAACAAAGGAAAAGAGAAGTATTCGAAAAAACAATAAAGTAATTAATTGGAGTAAAGGACTAAATAATTTACCTAACCAGTTTTAAACGTTGCTAATGAAATAAATGAAAGAAAGAAACTAATAAAAAAGAGCCGGATCGGTTAAAGGAGAATATTTGATTTCAGTTTGTTCGTTTAAAATATTCTCATTGAAAAATAAGGACTTACGTATCTCATAATATTCTAGAATATCCAACTTTCTACCTGTTGGTTGAGTGTGTAGAATAGAAAGATTTTCAAAAAAAACATTTAGGTTTGAACTTATGATATGGTTGGCTAAAGCGGATTCCTGATTACCTTCCTTATACACGTGAAATGCTCATTTGCTCTAATTTTAAAGCTACGTCCAGTCTAGCCTATGTATTTGTAACTACAGTCCTCACATTTAAGTTAGTATACACCGGATTTCCGTAAAGGTCATATTTTGGGTATATTATTAAAAAGAATTTTTTTTAAAGTTTTTTTAGTCGAGAAAGCAAATTTGGTTTTCGAATATCGGGATGCGAAATTGCCTAATTTTGAACTAATTGGACCAATATAACCTAGTCAACGCCATTTGTTTTCAGAAACTTTTGGAACTGGATAAATATTACGTAAGAGTTTTTGTTTTCGTTTACGTTTTAATAACCGCAAGACTAATCTATCTTCGTAACCATTGTTACGCGCGATATTTAAAATAGTGTTCATCTCTTTTTTAAAATTCGTTTCTGACAGGGGGATATTTAACAATCTACCAAAAAATGAATGAAAGGCAGATAATTTAGAACTTATAGGGTGATTTGAAAAATACTAAATACTAAAATATAAATGAAAAATACTAAATACTAAGATATAAATAGTAAAATCAAACTTTGAGTCTAAACGGGTAATTGTGATGTCGAGGAAGTTTATGAAATTCTGGATTTCTATTTCAAAAGAAAACTTTACTGTTTCAAACTGTGAATTAAGCCAAAGTAAAAAACAATTCAATTGTCTCTCTGTTCCACCCCCATAACACAAAACATCGTCAACATACCTATACCAAAATATTATATTACGACAGAATGGTTTTTTCGCCGAAAAAATAAAGGTTTCAAAATGATTCATGAAAATTTCTGCAAGGAGGGGAGAAAGAGGAGAGCCCATAGGTAAACCATCTGAAAATTTATAGTACTTTGAATCGAAACAAAAGTAATTTTGTTCAATGCAAGTGTTATATATTCTCTTCGGTTCCACCTGTAAAGCAGGATCTAGGATATCTCAATTAATATAACTATTAACTATCTCTGTTAATTTATTAAGAGGAACGGAAATGAAAAGGCTTACTACGTCAAAGGAAACCAGTTTGGCGTTGGAAACGTAACGGATATTACTAATTTTATTGACCGGATCTATTGAATTTTTTACAGCATATGTGGATGAGAGCTGTGTGTAATCGTTGAACAAAATGATAAATTTTTTACACAATTTATAAGCGGGAGCATTGCAATAAGAAACGATGGGTCTAATGGGAATATTCTCTTTATGAATCTTAGGCAAACCATACAAAGTTGGCGCCATGCAATTCATAATAGTATACTTCCAACCATCGTTTTGAAAAACAATTTGACAAGTTTTAATGCACTGACTCACTGCTAGCTTAAATGATGAGGTAGGGTCTTTTAATAACGCTTGACTATCTGATAAAATCCATCATTTTCAAATTGTAATCTGATCTTTTAAGAATAGTGATGGTATTGCCTTTATCAGCCTTGCAAACGATTAGATCATCCTTTACAATTTTATTTTTGATCGATTTTATCACTTTTGTCGATTGAGAAAAATTGTAACAAGCAACACCTGTTCTTTGAGAACTAAGACGCAAGCTGCTTTGATATGTATCGTCGCTCCGGAAAGTGCTGCATCCAAATCCACAGCTAATTCTTCTAGGTTGTTGATGTTAGTTTTTATTAAAGGTGAGAAATTTACTCCTTTACTCAGTAAATCTTCTTCTTGCGTAGTAAATGTTGATTCGGTAAAGTTTTTAAATTGTGGATGAAATATATGTTCCGTTTCGTTCCTGTTGTTTTGGTGATGGATCTGGTTTTGTTTACGCAATTGCTCCATTAATTTGTTTAGTTTGGCATATTGTTTCAGGTACTGAATATGTGTCATTTCTGCAGCTTCTTCTCTTACTTGTTGGTCAAAAATATCAAATTCCACGCAATGTAACCTTGATGACAATTCTGTGTATACAATTTTAAGATGAGTAGAAAGGTTACATCTTATTGCGTACCATGATCTAAGTTCTTGATCTCTCCAAAATTCTCTTGCTTTCCTTATGGCTCGTAAGCAGCTATTTGAGATGTTTGTTGTACAAATCCTTGTGTAGTTTGGTAATAAATTTAGTTTTTTACATCTGCTGTTGAACCAAAGATGGCTATTAACCATCCTCTTTGTCTTTTATGTTAAATGTAATTATTTTAGAAATTTGTTATGTATACAGTCACAAAAATTTTGAGATTGCTAGTATTAGTAAAATTTTCTTGTATATAAACACCGTTCTATCAAACTAAACGACATTACTCCTGAGGATGTCCTAAAAAGACGAAATATGTCCTGAAAAGACGAAATTGAGTGATCATAGAAATAAAATTAAATCTTTTATTTTTTTAAATTTATATTAACGTGCGTATAAAACAAGAGCTAAACAAATATGCCATATTTTCATATTTTAATAGGTCTTGTCAACGAAACAAAATGTAATTTTCTGTAATTTTAGTATGTTTTGTTTTAGTATGTTTTTAAGGGACAAAATCTTTAGAAAGTCAAAAAAAGGAAAAAGGCACTCTTGGATAGCCATCGTTGAAAATTCTATTTTTTTAAAAAATTAAAATTAAAAAATTTCATGTAAAATAAGCAAAAAAAAAATCAGTGTAATTTTTTTTCTCGAACTTCAGTGGTTAAAATTTTTTGATGATATAAATTGTTTGAAAAAATAATGAACAATTGGAATTTTAATCGGACTAAAAATCTTTAAAATTAAATATCTCAAGAACACGAATTAACGCCTCTTTGTAAATTTGATATATTTTAAAGTAAGGTTAGAGCTATATTTTAGAAAAAAAAAGTTGAAATTTAATTGATTACAAAATTTTTTGTTAATGGAAGTTGTTTGAAAAAATAAAGAAAAATTCGAATTTCAGTCGTACTAAAAAATCTTTAAAATTAAATATCTCAAGAACAAAAAATTAAACGCCTCTGAGTTAATTTTGATTATATTTTTAGAGTAAGGATAGAAACTATTTTTCAGCAAAAAAAAATTAATTAAATTCCAATTGATCTTTGACCCTAGCGCCATCTTAAAAAAAGTTTTTTTTAATATTTTTATTTAAAAATTAATTATAAAAACAATTAATTAATTTTTTTTTCAAAGGACTAACTAATCATCTATCAAACAAAAAAAAAGTTTTGATGAAATCGGTATAAGCCGTTCTTGAGCAATTTAATTTCAAAGTTACATCAGATTGACAGAATTTTCATTTTCCATGCATGTTGGGGTGCCCCCCTGGCGCCTATGCTAAAATTTTAAAATAAGTGGTATTTTTTATTTTGTCCATACTACTTATATATCAAGTTTTAGGAAAATCAAAAATGGTCAAGTTTTCACAACTCTGTCTAGAACACGTTCACACGTTTTCATCTCAACTGCCTTTTTCTCAAAAACGAAATGAAGCTTTTTTGACTTTTGTGACTTAAAATTAATGACCCAAAATTAAAAAACATTGAATTTTTTTAAGAATTTTGGGTGCACAGATAAATAGATAAACAGAAAAATATAAAGACTTTGCAACACATCTTTTTGGCAATTATTTTTGATATTTTGTTCTTCTTCGTTCAAGAAACCCAGTGCTAGCGACTTTTATTCGCACTTGATCGACTTTTTTTGTTGAACCAGTTATTTAGACTTTTGAAATTTCTATTTAATTTTTTTTTATTCAAAGTTAGGTATGTTTAGTGTTAATTATAGTAAATTATTAATTAACGTCTCTAAATATCCGAAGATACCATGCCAACAAGGGATTAGGATTATGTTTAAATGAATTAAGTTTTTTAATAAATTTATTAACTTTAAAATTTTGAGGATTAAAGCTATCGGTGGAAACCCAAGAAAGTGAAACATTCCAGAGAGACTCTTCTACACTTTATTATTTTAACCGTAAATGGATAAGCCACAACACTTACTCTGATGAAACGCAATAGGTTTGTTGGTTCTGATAAAATTGATTTTATCGCTGCGTAGGTTCTTTCATATATAATGTATTTGTAGCAAAATGTCAGATCACCAACATTTCGTCTGTACTGTAAAGAATCAAGCTCATAAGTAAAAGTTGAGTTGACAATCAGTTTAACAGCTCTTCGCTAAACAGAATCAAGGCACTTCAAACTACTATAATAAGCTCCACCCTATATGTGAGAACAGTAGTCCATGCATTGACGCAGAAATGATTTGTATATTTTAATAGAAGCTGTTCGCTATTGAAAAACTTACGACTTCGTTACAAAAAGTCCAATTTTGTAACAGCGTTCTTATTTAATGCTGAAAATAACGAAACTATAACGATTGTAGTTAAAACGTTTTGAACTTCAAATTTACTTATTTGGTTCAAAACTAAAAAGTCAAATGGACACCATATGTAGCATTTTTGGCTGTAGTACTTCTACATGGTATTCAGTAATTCAGTAATAGAAATTATAAAAAACTAGAAGTTATACAAATACGTCTGCCTTGTTACTTTTGGTGTCCAGGACACCACTCAATCTTGCTTGACAGAGAACTCAGAGCATATGAGCAAACTGGTACTTGTGGATATACCAACAATCACAAACAACTTATTTCCACGCTCACGCCCGTATCATCTGACAAAACAGTGGTTCATGATTTCCTTAGGAATTGAGCATTTCCATTTTTAATCGCAATAATACGTGTAATAGTTTGTCGTTTTTGCTATGCTTAAAAAACAACATTCTGTAGCCGATTAGAAAATACACAAGTTGTCCCACGAAAGTTGTCCCACCGGTTAACTGGGGATACCTTAGAATAGCGCTAACAACTTTTGTTCAAGCATTTCGCAGAAAAGCATTTCATGCATTTTTTTTGCATTTTTTTAACTTTTTATTTTTTTTTTCATTTTTGTTTTTGTTTCGCATTTTCGCTTGAACAAAAGTTGTTAGCGCTATTCCAAGGTTTCCCCAGTTAACCGGTGGGACAACTTTCATGGGACACCCTGTATATCTTCGAAATTAACATTCGCGTTCTTTAGTTTTTGCAAATGTGTTAGTTAATATTGAGAAAACATTAGTTTTTCGCTAAAAAAAATTGGGGATGTGTACTTATTAGTATCAACTGCTTGAGCGTAAAAAACTCTTATAGAAGCGTCAGCTTCTGTTGCCACCATAAATATATTGTCTTTTCTCTTAGAGCGAATGTTTCTTCAAGGAAAAACATTGCCGTCAGTTATTCCTTGGATAAACTTTCCTCAATCTAATGGTTGATCCTATTTTGAGGCATAGGATTACTCAGGTAAAAAAATGACATTTGCGGTCGCTAAGTGATATGTCAAAAACAACTTATATAACTTTAATCAACTACAAATAGTCAATTGTACGGACATTTGGCTACAGAATATAAGTTTTAACGGACAGTGTAAAAAATAAAACAGTTGAGAAAATTTAGTCAACGATATTCTTGAACCTAAATGAATAAAATTTGAATCACTGCAACAAAATTTTCTAGCCTTCGTTGTATTAAACCACTAGATAACGAAACTAACTTTCAACTCACCCTCATACTACAAAACAGTTTTATTGGCATAGGAATTTCTTTACAAGTTAAAAACATAATCGATTGTTTTGGTCACCCAATATACGAATATGTATGTTGAAAAAAAATTCGTAATAGAAAAAAATATATATACGAAACTGTTCCACTTGCATAATAAATCCAATAATTTCTATTCTTTCACATAATTAACTGAAAAACTATCATAAATTTTTCGTAATACAGGAAATTTAAATTTTTCTAGGCTTTTTGTTTTCAATCAAATTATTTTAATTTGTCACCTTTCACTTAACACAAGAAACACACAAGACGTATTTTTTTTTTTTTTTTTTTTAATATATATTTATAAATTAATTAAAACTTTTTTTTAATTATCCAGCAGTGAATTTAATTGATTACTTTTATGAAATAGTTTTAGAAATATACTCGTATAAACTGGGGCATAGACACTATTTGTGTTTTTATGCTGCGATTACTAAAATTCATTTGAAATGGTTGAGATTTAAATTTTTATAGATTTCTGTATTATTATATCGGTAACTTGAGATGGGCTTTAAAATAATTAATGCAGATTACAATTTTATAAAAGTCGAACAATAATTAAAGAATCGAATCAATGTATATATATATACCCAAATCAATCATTGATTTAAAAACTTAAATAGACAATTTTTGCATACGTAATTCCGTTAGATGAATGATTTTATTTTAGTAGTTTTAGTAGTATATTATAAGTACTCGACCTCCTTATTTATTTTTATAATCAAAACTCAAACTTAACAAAAACAAAATTTTTTCTCATTTCAGAATATTCTAGAAAAATTTAATCCAGGAGCACGACAGCTGATAAGTGCAGGAAAAGCATATTTAAAAGCGTTACATGGTGCTGCTGCTGCATCTCGCTTATTTAATGAAGCTCTTGCAAAAATTGCCGTTAATGCTCAACAAGGTGGAACTAACGATATAGGTAAATTATTCGTGTTTCACTTTAAACATTATTTAAACAATTTGTATCATTTATTTTATTATATCGAATTTTATTTGTTTTTGTTATTTTATATGTTTTTGTAACAAAGAACAAAAAATATTTATAAACAAACAAAAAAGAACGATTTATAAATTAATTTTATTTTTTATTTTATTGCGATAAAAAATATACACTGCAGTGTTTGGTTGTACATATTACGATTTTTTTTCTTTTTTGTGGCTCAAAAATTGAGTTTACACAAAAAAACATTGAATAAACTTGCGAGCTTATTTTTATGCTGAATATAACGAATTTAGTTGAACAAAAACAATATCAAATTTGATTTAAAAAAAATTCATTGGCTGGCAAACGATTTATTTTTATATATAAATAAAAATTAATAAAATCATACGATTTAAATCACACGGTAAGAGTAAAAGATAAATCGGCCAGCACAAAATTTTAATGCATTTTTACGATGTATGTGCATATATAATGCTAAAATGCTACAATGGAGATATAGCTAGATTGGATTAGATACATTAAGAATAGATAAGACGCACAAAGCAGTCATTGCGCCAGTTTCTTATTATTTCAACAAATAATTCTGTGGGTTTTACTCAACCTAAAGATTTAGCTCACGTTTAGCATTCTATTTTAAAAATGAGAACGAAGTCCAAGAAAGTTCTAGTTTAAATATTCAATTCAATGGTTCCAACAGAAAACACCCGAAATATCATTTATGTAGGATTTTAATATGATTGTTCGAGAAGACGGGTGTACGACTATATATAATTTGGATTACCTGAGTTAGTTTTTTACAGGAAAACGGTATAGTGAAAAGAAATGAGCTATTACTGATAAACTAACAAATGTTATTATATTTTGAAATAAAACTTTTAGATGTGAGCATTAACCCAGCTAGCACAGATTTCGATTTGTAACATAAATATGTTACAATTCGGTTGCAATTCAGTTTTTTGAAATAAATTTAGTCACATATGGGTTATATTACAGTTTCGACTTAGCGATTGACAACAAATCATTCGGCTCAGTTACAATACTGTTTTTATTTTGTTACAGAAAAATACACTTGTTGTTAAAATGTTTCATAAAAGTTGCAAAGGCAAAAGTTTTGTTTAAGTTAAATTAACGTTATTAAAACTTTTATTTTTGTAGCGCATCTTAAAAATGTTATTTTATTGTAGTTGTCACAAATCCAGTAACGAGCTAGCAACCTCGATGTGACTAACATATTTTCCGCAAATTGCTGTTAGAACGATGTTGCAGCGAGGTTTTAGTTTCAATGACAGAAAAAGCAAGGACGCTACAAAGAGGTTGTTATACAGTTGCAATGACAGAAAAAGAAAACGGATCGAGCACTATAATTTTAGATAGCCAATTAGTAACAAGGACGCTGCAATGAGGTTTTTATTTAGTTTCAAGAACTTTGGAAGCAATCTGTCTTGCAGCTGTATGTTCGCCATATTTTCCGTCGTTCTATGTATTTCCTACACCATGCGGTCTTATTTGAGAAAAGTCTAATGCGATTTTCTATAGTATTATTTATTTCCTCTAAGAATTTACGGTTCAATATGACACTAGGAGCGTTACAAAATGTATTTAGATATATATTTGTGGATTTTATGGTTGCAATAAAAATTCGAAAATTTTCCAATTTTCCAATTATTTTCCGAATTTTCCATTTTTAGGTGGCGCGTAAATTTTCCAGAGGTAAAACAACCACATTCATCGACCAAATGGCATCCGTTATAAAATTTTGGTCTAATAATCATGAAATTTTTCTTTTTCAAAGTACTTATTGAGTAATTGAGTAATGTCTCTTTTATAACTTATAAATCTTATAAATTATTTCAATAAAAATTATGTAAAGGAATACTTACTAAAAACATTTTTAAAACATTACAATATACAACTGAAATGAACCAAACTATTCGTTGTTTCATCTTGTTGCGTGCAACTTCAGTTTGTTACAACAGCACATTTTAAACATAGCTATAACACATTTGTCGTCTAATTGCGACCAAAGTTGTATCAAAATATACCGTAAATTCTGCTTTTTCTGTCGCAATGGAGCTACAGTTGCGTTACATATCTAATTTTGCGACTCTTTTATTTGTAACATTAGCTCTATTGCTACAAATTTGTGCTAGCTGGGAAGTGTGTTGGTTATTAAGGTTTTCTTTACGAAAACTTCTTGCAATAAATTATTAGAATATTTTAGGTAAAAATTAGCTATTAAAGTACATATTATGACTTGCCACACCAAGATTTTTAATAATTAAATATAACTGTTTTTTATCATTAGCAATAGACCTAGTAGGATTTAACCCAGGTTAGCAGCTCTTGTGTCTACGCATATCAGATTAAATAACAATCTTATTACTTTCATTTAATTTTAATTATTGCTTTAGAAGCTATTTTTTCTATCAAATAAGAAGCGTGAGTACATTGTTTGAAGATTTAAGTTCCACTGACACAAAAATGTTTCTGTTATATCTTTTTACACATATATCTTTTTAACAAAACACCAGGCGGATTGGATTTTCCGTCAGAATTGAAAAATTTATATCAAAACATTAATTGAGTAAAACAGTGATCTTAAGATAATCTGTTCAAAAATTTAACTTGAAGAGAAGAACGTTAGCTAATTACAAATAGAGCTAAATAATCGTCTGCAATTTTATTGGAAAAATTGCTTATTTCTCCAAACTTTGATTAAAATTATCTTCACCTAACGCAATTATTTCTCCTCTTTCCAAAATCCTTCATTAATGTTTTTTTAATTGAGCTCCCACTCCAACTGATACTTCATTATTTGTTCATCTGACACAAATTACATTCAGTCTTTCGGTTCTTATTTATTTCAAAATAATACACATTCCATTGCATAAAAACCACTAACCGCAATTATCCAACCATTCAAAAAATGTGTTTAATATTTTTCCGTTCTAACAAATTAAAACAAAATAAAATGTAAATATATTTTTGTTGGATTTTATGAGTTCGAAGAGAAACACTTGAATGGTTGGTTGTAGGAAATAGAAAAATAGTATTTCAAACAACCTATCTGTTTGTTATCGAGGAATGAAAGCTCATATTTTTTTGTTTCTGAATGAATTTTATTTCAATTTTTTTTAACTTTATTCTACCTGTGTTTATTATAAGTTCAAAATCTTGTTTGTCTGAGGAGAACGAAACCTAATCAATTCAAAACAGTCCCAGAAAGTCAGTTATACAAGTCAGCCAGGTTGCAGTTAATATCGTTACGACATACCAACTGATATTATAAATGTTACCATAACCCCTAAATGATATTATAAATCAATGAACTTATACCACGATAACCTGGAAAACACAAAACTCATATATTCATATTGACATTTATAAATTCCAATAATTTTATTATCCTCATCCACCCAATTCCAACCAAAGCCACAGCATCACGTAATTTCTTCTTCCACACTATTGTCCCAATATATAAATTTATATTTGTGTTGACAATAATCAAAACAACAAACAAACACAGAAAATATTAAAAAATAAAACTTTTAAAAATTAAATAATATAAAGTAAAGATAAGAAGTAAAAAGCTAACAACAATAAAGAGACAATATTTTTTGGCATTTCACCAATAAAAAATAATAACTAACAAAAAAAATAAATCTTATAACATGAATTGAATTTTAAGAAAAATAAAAGTCGAACCAAAAAGTTAAAAATCTTATCATAAAAACTTAATCGGATTTAACTTATTATTTTTTTTTTTTAGGATCTGCATTGATGAGTATTGTCGGAGTGTATAAGGAAATTCAAGATCAACATATGAACATTGTAAGACAAATAATTTTCAATCTCAAAAACTTACTAAGATATTTTCTTTTCTTTTCTACAGCTTAAAGCGTTTTATGTTGATTTATTGGTGCCATTGGAAACAAATTTAGAAAAAGATACAAAAGTTGTTCAGGTGAGGATTATTTTGTATTTATTGGTTTAAAGAAAAATGTAAACAGCATGATTTTAGACCAATATTTTAATACTTTTTGCTTTTGTATCAATATTTTACTTACGGTTTACTATGGAAAGCATTTTGTTTTTCTTTAGTTTAGTGGTGGTTGACGATTGACCTTAATGTAAAGTTTGGTACGACGGTCGTTTCTGACAGTTTATTGGCTTGTCAATACTTCACTCTCCATATTTTATGTTCGTTGTATCGTTGTAGCATGCATCGTTGTCGATGTGCTTGTTTGTTCAATGTTCTGTTACGTAGATATTTAGCTCTGTTTGAATTTCGTCGTTTGGCACAAAAATGATTTTGATATAATTTATATATATGAGCAATTTTACGCAAGTTCAGCAAATTTTTGGGAAATTTTGACTTGACCCCTTTTAATTTTGATTATTTTTTGTTTAAAGATAGTCTTTCATAAATAAAAAATACAAGTTCTCTTAGAATTTTTTTTTTCGACCAGGGGTCTTCACAGGGTGCCCCTCAATTTTTTGTTATTTTGTGATGTGAGTGCATTTTGACGAGCGATTGTAGAAAAACTACTGAATCGATTTTCATAAATGATATGTCGTTGAATAGGTATTAAAACAAAGTTTTTAAAAATGTACTGTTAATTTTTTGAAAATTTTTAACGGTGTAACATAAGAAAAAAACGGTGTAATTGAAAAAAAGATGGCATAGCCTTTTTTTTTTTTTTTTTAAACAAAATTGAAGCTTATTTTATATCTAACAACTTGTGAAAGTTTAGGACTAGCGTCATTTTTTGTTTTAGAAATAAAATTCGTTGTGCATATGACTGTCGGGAATCAGTTTTTTTTGTTCTGAAGGAAAATTATAAAAATGGCGATTTTTAGATTCAGATTTTTTTTTTATGTTAAATATCAAATATTTTATTATTAAATGAACTTTTTAAAAAGCAATTTCAGTCAAGTTCAGCAAAATTTTGCGACATTTTAATCGAAACACAATAATCGAAATATCTTTGGCAAACTCGGTCGTTGATCTGGCAACAATCAATAGTCATGTTTTGGTTGAGTTAAAATTGAACATATTTCAGTCACCCCAATTGGAAACTTTCAGGCTATCATTTACATTTATGGCAGAGTCTCTCCGGGCGGGCTTTATTCGTTCATGCCTTTTCCCTTTTAAAGATAGGAAAACAAATGACTTGTACAGTGTACTATCATCTGAAAAATTATTTATTGGGTTGCTGGTGATTTTAATTTAAAAGTAAAAAATTAAAAATAAAGTGGTGACAAAACTAAACCTTGTGGTACATCAGCGTTAGTTAATATAGACGCAGAGGAAAAGCCATCAATGGATACCGAAATGTATTGGTCGGTGAGAAAGTTTTGAATAATCTACGCAACTGCGGGGTTAAATCCGTACGCTACGCGCTTGCTGATCAGGTTTGCAGCCCGGATTTAATCAAATGCAAATTGACGACCAAATTGTAATTAAAGTGGAAAATATTATTCAACTTTGCCTTAAACAACAGAAAATTACTGATTATTTTTCAGTAAAAAAATTGTCCATCGCAGATTAATCTGAGTAGGCCAATATTCAGACATTCTCATCCGAAAATATTAACATACATTTGTCATATTAACATAATATTTACACATATTAACATACATTTGTCATTTATTTTAAGAGTGCCACAAGTGAATATATACAGCACCGAAGTTTTATACTCATTTCGGATATAAACGATCACGACAGTCCATCTTTTCATTACAAAACTTATTGAATACATCAAAACGCATATAAATTCTAATATTACAAAAATAATTTATAACACTGACGGTGCACCTTCTCAATACAAAAATAAACATAACCTAATTAACTTATGCCACCATAAAGAAGACTTTAAGGTTGACGCTGAATGGCATTTTCATGCTACCAGCCATGGAAAGGGACCTTGTGATGGAATTGGTGGTACACTGAAGCGTGCTGCACACCGTTAAAGTATGGCGAGCGAAGATAATATTATTGATACACCAAAAAAACTTTTCGAATGGGCTTTAAAATGGGAATCTACCATGAACTTTGGATACGCCGATAAAAATGAATATCAATTAACAAAAGAAAAATTACAAAATCGATGTAAAAATGCGATTACTATAAGTGGAACTCAAAAATTTCATTCTTTTGTACCAGTAGATACTAAGACAATAAATGCAAAAATGTTTTCCAACTCAAAAGAAACTTTTGAATGTAAAATAAGTAAATAATTTTTAATAACTATATTTATTTTCACATATATAATTTGTATGATATTTTAAAAAGTTTATTCAATAGTAAAATATTTGTAATTTAATGTTGAAAAACAATCCTTTACTTTATGATTCCATAATAACATAATACGAACATAATACTTCTCCAGTCAAAAGTTCCTAAATAGATTTAGTTGTTTATACGGCTTTTTTGTTTGCAGTCAAGACTGTCAAATTATTTTTTATAAGAGTGACAAGTGATTACTAAAAGTGACAAATAAACATTTCATTTTTTATGCCATCTAATACAAAGAAAATAATTGCAGAAGTGCTTTCCTATTCAAAAGAAACTTCTGTTTGTAAAATAAGTAAATCATTTTTAACAATTGTATTTATTTTATTTATTGTACTACATATATAATTTTTATAATATTTTAAAAAGTTCATTTAATAATAAAATATTTGATATTCAACATAAAAAAAAAATCTCTTAGTTTATAACGCCATTTTTATAATTTTCCTTCAGAACAAAAAAAACTGATTCCCGACAGTCATATGCACAACGAATTTTATCTTTAAAACAAAAAATGATGCTAGTCCTAAACTTTCACAAGTTGTTAGATATAAAATAAGCTTCAATTTTGTTTAAAAAAAAAAAAAAAAAAGAGGCTATGCCATCTTTTTTCCAATTACACCGTTTTTTTCTTATGTTACACCGTTAAAAATTATTTCAAAAAATTAACAGTGTACATTTTTAACAACTTTGTTCTAATACCTATTCAACGACATATCATTTATGAAAATCGATTCAGTAGTTTTTTTACAATCGCTCGTCAAAATGCACTCACATCACAAAATAACAAAAAATTGAGGGGTACCCTGTGAAGACCCCTGGTCGAAAAAAAAAATTCTAAGAGAACTTGTATTTTTTATTTATCCAAGACTATCCATAAACAAAAAATAATCAAAATTAAAAGGGGTCAAGTCAAAACGATGTTGAATCTTCGTGAAATTGCTCATATACATTTCAATAAATAATATCTACGAAATAAACGATCACTTAGTTTACTCGTGACACAAACCGGCTGAACAATCAATAAAATCAAAACTGTTCCATGTACCACCGAAATTAGTATGCACCCAATAAACATAAAAAACATGGTGGAAAAAACCACCTGTTGTATGGTGGACCCCCAACCCTTTATCTATTGTACTCCAAAAGCTGATAAAATCTTTCTCATGTTACTTGAAAGCTTTGACTAACGTTTCATGAAAATCGATCGGTAATTGTAGGCCATAAACACCTGAAAAAAAAACTTTTTAACCGGAAGTGACAAACCGGAAGTTGGTATGCAGAAATATTGGAAACAGTACTAGAACCTTATATACCAAGTTTCCATAATATCGAAAGCCGGGATTAGAAGTTACTGAAGATTTAAACTTAGAGGTGTTCGGGAGACCCCTCCCGCCATTTTTCCCAAAGTTAAAATGAATCCAGATCTTCCATTTTAAAGTGAACCTGTATCATTTGCCAAAGTTTTATCAAGATCCTATGCGGAAAGGTCACCCACACACAGACGTACACCAAAATTTATATTGGCTATTTAGATAGAGAATGGTCCAAAACAAAAGAAAAAACAAAAATATGGGGTATGTAAGATTTTTTTTTTCTCGATAGATTGCATTAGCGCATTACTTCACACAATTTAAAATTGTGGTGAAGTAAAAATTCAATATCAATACCCGATTCATATGCCCGGGTTTTATAATTCCGAAAATCATAGATCTTAATTTTAATGATCGTTTTGCATTTCCTGTAGAGCCAAGAAAGGAAAGCAAAATATTTAATATAAACTGTCCCATTCCTGCGAGAACAAATTAAAACATTGTTCACCATACTGCTGGATCGATTGGCAGTGTGATTGTTACCTGCCTCTAAAAGTTTAACTTCTTCTTCGCTCTGCAATATTATGTCTGAATTGCAATGCGGTTTGACATGTCTGACCTCAGGCCTCTGTCTTGGAACTAGGGATGATCGATATTAAAAAATATATTGAAAATATCGACATACAAAAATTATCGATAAAAGCCGGATGTCGATAAATACCGAGATATCGATATCGATATATTGACGATATATAGAAATTTCGATATCAATATATTGACTGTAGTAAATTTTATCGACAGCCCTGTTTAAATTACTCATTTTAACAAAATATACAACCCTACCTAAATTTCCATTAACTCACATGGCAATACTTATTTCATTGGCTGACGCATCGAACGATTATATACAAACACTCTTATATACATTACCAAATAAGGTAATAATAAGTACCGCATCAATATGTAAAAATTTATTTTAGTTAGTTGAAAAAAGTTATTGAAACGAGTCGGTCGCAAAAAAAAAAAAGTAAAAGAAAATTAATGTTAATAAATCATTTTAATTCTTTATTCTTTATAAATATTGTTGTTTTATTATTCGAACTAGAAAAGTTTTATTCCGGCATCCTACAAATTTCAGAAGTGGGATCTCAAAGGATCCATTTAATCAAGTTAAATTCTTACAATCGAACATTTTTGGTGAAAAAAAATATATTTTATTAATCGCGTCAGTTAAAAAAAACAAAAGTGACGCTAAAATTCAGTTAGGTGTTTTAATAAAAACTGTTTTAATAAAATCATAGAAAATTTGTGCTTGTATTCAAGTGAAAAAAATTATTAACAAAAACTTTTTATTCTTGTGACGTAATTGTGTTGTGTTATTTCTATAAAATTTACTCTATTCGAATAAAAATATGGAAGACTTTAAAAAATTAATATTGATGCTTAAGAAGGACCAGCTGATAGCTCAATGTACAGCTAAAGGTCTTAATAGTGATGGTAGTAAACCGGAGCTAGTCGATCGATTGGCGAATGCCATGTTTAACCAACCGGCACCAATTAATGAACTGGATATCAATCCAAATACCAATGAGAACATCGAGCCGGGATTGCATGATCAACCTGGTGCTGAAGGTGGTGATGTTTTTGAAGACGCAACAGCAGATTTTTATTCCATGGACATTTTACGGAAAGAGATCAGGTTGCTGGAGATCGAAAAGGAAATCCTAGCAAAGGAAGCTGAACTCGCTAAGCTTGCAACAGCGCAACAATTTAGTCTACCCACTTATTCTTTGTGTTCAGAGAAGATGGTCGAAAGTCTTCTATTTAATTTTAGTGCGGAGGGCGATGATGTTAAGCCTTGGATTGCCCAAGTACATGCCTTACAAGAGGCCTACAAAATAGACGACGAAAGCATGAAAATGCAGGCAATCAAAAAAATTAAAGGACGAGCTCTGAGATGGTTTCAGTCCAAACCGGAGCACATTACATTTTCGCTTGATGGGCTCATGTATAAGATGCAGACAATGTTTGATTCGAGAATGGACAAGATAGCTCTACGAAAAAAATTTGAGCAGCGAGCATGGCGGGAGAATGAGGAGTTCAATGACTATTGCCATGATAAAATTATTCTAGCGGGACAGCTCCAAATTGCAGAAGACGAGTTAGTTGCCTTTATCATTGATGGGTTAAATGATGAAAACTTAGCAAACCAAGCGAAAATGCATAAATTCGACTCACCGGAGGAAATGATGAATGCTTTTTCAGGAATAAAAAAGAGAAAGCCAGTTAATCGTAATTATTATACAATGAGACCGCAACAATCAGCAAACATTAATCAAAAAACTGTTCCAAAGATGACAAATCCAGTGCAAAAAAGTAATTCCAATTATTCCAACACTTATTCTAAACCGGAGGAGAAAAAGAAAATCGAGTATTCGAAAATTAGATGCTACAACTGCAATGAATATGGTCATGGATTAGGTCAATGTAAAAAACCAGTGCGACAGAAAGGTTCGTGTTATAAATGTGGGTCCTTGGACCATTATGCAAATGCTTGCCAGCAAACAGCAAGCAGTGGGAAAATCTGACTAGTTAATGAAAAGGCGTTCGTAAAAATTATGCCAGACGCAGGTGAGAATTTTAAAATTTTAAAAAATGAAGTGGAAGCTCTTTTGGACACAGGTAGTTCAGTTAGTCTAATAAAAAATAATTTAATCGAAAATTTTGAATTTAATTCTATAAATAGAAATTATTTTGGAATAAACGGTACAAAGTTAGATATTATCGGACAGTGTTCTATTATTGTAAAATTAAATCAAAAAAATATTAAAATTAAAGTAAATATTGTACCGAATTCAACAATGTCTTATGATTTATTGCTAGGTCGCGATTTCATGCAAGCCATGAATTTAAAATTAATCGACATGGATAATATAGAAGTAGAAAATAAAATATTATTAAATATAAGTGAGTTAGACAAGGAATACGAAAATAATTTATTCCTTATTAATTATTTGAATGATAATGAAGTCAATGATGAAAATATAAATTTAAATTTTAATCTAAGTTTAGAAGTTAAAAGAAAATTTTATTCTATTTTTGAAAATTTTTATTCCAAATGTCAGCCTGATAGTTATTCCCATATAGTTCCAGTAAACTGTGAATTAGAAATTATTTTAATCAAACCAGAGCCTTTTCATTCTACTCCAAGAAGGCTATCGTATTTTGAGCGTGAAAAATTACAAGTTATAATAGATCAGCTGTTAGAGAAAAATTATATCCGTCCGAGTGATTCCCCTTATTGTTCACCAACAGTCCTAATAAGAAAGAAAAACGATGAAATCCGGATGTGCATTGACTATCGTGCGCTGAACAAAATTACCGCAAGAGATAATTTTCCAATTCCCTTAATCGAAGATCAGCTGATCATGTTAAAAGACAAAAAATACTTTACTTCCCTTGATTTGAAAAATGGGTTTCATCACATTAAAGTAAGTGATGATTCGGTTAAGTTCACTTCGTTTATTACTCCATTTGGGCAATTTGAATATTTAAAAATGCCTTTCGGTTTGAAAAATGGTCCTGCTGTTTTTCAAAGATTCGTCAGTCGTATATTTGCAAAGTTAATCAAAGCAAGGAAAATTTCGGTGTATATAGACGATTTTTTAATCGCAACCGAAACTTTGGAAGAACATTTTGAGATTTTAATCGAAGTGTTAGTTTTGTTAGTCGGCAATAATTTAGAATTGAGAATCGACAAATGTAAATTTCTGTATACCGAAATAGAGTATTTGGGGTATTTAGTCAACGAAAACGGTATTAGTCCAACAAAAAATGGAATAGATTCAGTAATGAATTTTCCAATTCCAACCACCATTAAACAGGTTCATAGCTTTGTAGGGCTCTGTTCGTATTTTAGGAAATTTGTACAAAATTTCTCCATCCTCGCAAAACCGCTGTATGATTTAATCAAGAAGGACGCAAAGTTTCAGTTTGGTGAAAAAGAATTAAAATCCTTTGAAACTTTAAAAAATAATTTAGTCAATTTCCCCGTATTATCGGTGTACGATCCGAAAGATGAAACAGAGCTGCATTGTGATGCTAGCGCTATTGGATACGGTGCTATTCTTATGCAAAGAAAAACAGACAAAAAATTCCATCCAATATTTTATTATTCTAAACGTACAAGCGAAGTTGAAAGTAGATATCACAGCTTCGAATTAGAGACTCTCGCAATTATTTATGCATTGCAGAGATTTAGGGTGTACCTGCAAGGCATTCCCTTTAAAATTATTACAGATTGTAATGCGCTTACTCTAACTCTAAATAAAAAAGACCTTAATCCACGCATATCTCGTTGGGCATTAGAGCTCCAAAATTATGATTATAAAGTAGAACATCGTGCATCCGCTCGCATGATGCATGTTGATGCTTTAAGTCGTTCTACAAATATTTTAGTCCTGGAGGAGAACACTTTTGAAGAAACTTTATCGATTGCTCAAGGTAAGGACAAAAAAATTGAACAAATCAAATGTAAACTTGAAAACTCAGAAGATGGCTTTTATGAAATGAGAAACGGCTTAGTCTACAGAAAATGTAAAGACAAAATATTATTCTATGTACCTCAGAGTATGGAAAATAACGTTATTCGAACTAGTCATGACGAATATGGTCATTTAGGCGTAGAAAAAACATATGAAATTATTATGCGAAATTACTGGTTTCCTGATTTGAAAGAAAAAATTAAAGTGTATATACAAAATTGTTTGAAATGCATTACGTTTTCACCACCGAGTGGTAAGGTAGAAGGTGTTCTACATAGTATTCCAAAATATAACGTACCATTTGATACGATTCATATTGACCATTTAGGCCCAATTGATAACCGAGCAAAAGGCTTAAAGAAATATGTATTCCTAGTTATCGATGCTTTTACTAAACATGTAAAGTTATTCGCAGTCAAAACTACAAACACTAAGGAAGTTATTTCGTGCCTTGACAGTTATTTTTATAATTTTAGTCGCCCCAGACGCATTGTCTCAGATAGAGGTAGTTGTTTTACCTCGAAAGATTTCGAAGCATTCATCCAACAAAATAATATTGAACACGTTAAAATAGCGACAGGTTCACCACAGGCAAACGGACAGGTCGAAAGAATTAATAGAACTATTATTCCAATGTTGGCAAAATTACTCAGCAATAAAGATGGTAAATATTGGTACCATGTGTTAAATAAAGCCGAATATTCAATAAATAATTCAGTTAATCGTTCAATTGGAACCACTCCAAGTAAAATGTTATTCGGAGTTAGTCAAAAGGGTGATTTTATTGATAAAATAAAAGAAAAATTAGAATCGGAAAAAGAAGAAGCTAGAAACCTAGATGATATTAGAAAATCAGCTGAAGAACAAATGGAAAAAGTTCAAAACTATAATAAAATTTATTTTGATAAAATGCACAAAACACCCAAAATTTATGAAGAGGGTGACTATATTATGATAAAGAATTTTATCAGCGCTCCTGGCGTAATTAAGAAACTAGTCCCTAAAAGAAAAGGTCCTTATAAAGTTAGGAAAGTTTTAGGCAATGATCGGTATTTAATCGGAGATATTGAAAATTTTCAAGTTACTCAAGTTCCGTATGAGGGTGTCTTAGAAAGTAGAAATATGATGCCTTATCAGCCTTCAAATTATAATTTAAGAAGCACTGATCATGAAAAGTGAAACGGTTCTGATGTATTTTAGACTTTAGTTGGTTAAAAAAAAAAAAAAAAAAAAGAAAGATATTTGGAATGAAAAAAAAACAATATAAATAAAGAGAAATCTAGATTTTAATTTTTATTTTAAATAATATTACTAATATTTACAAAAAAAAAAAAATTATAATAAATGAATTAATAAATAAGTTAAATTTAAATAACCTCGTACATAAAAATTTGGAATAACATACCTTTAAATTTAATTAAACTAAATTTAATTTTTGAGAAAAAAAAAAAAACAACAAAAGTTATGCCTTAAAGTTAGTTACTTTTAATTAAAATCTATTTTATTATTTTATTATTTTTTAAATGAAGCTTATCCCAAGAAAATTTTATTACCACTCAAGTGAAGCTCTTAATCTGGGAAGAAGAAAAAAAAAATATTAAGCTACAAATTTTAAACTTATTTTCGAAATTTATTATTTCAAAAAAAATTTTTTTATTATCTCACTTTTAATCTTAGTTACTCTGTGCTGCGTCAGCATCATCCGGTGACATCCGGGTTGTTCAGTAAAATGGCCAATTATTGGATAATCACGCATGGTACTGGGTGGGGTGGACCAGTATAGTTGACGTAGATTTATGTTCTTATTCATCATTTTGTTACTAATTAAACTTAAATTTTATTTAACCTCTTATTCCAATGCACATTTCTTCCAGAAATTATTCTAGTATATGCATATTTATAGAACAAGATTATTATTTATTCGAAATTGTTCAAGGTTATTCTCAATGTTTGCAAACTATTATTCCAGCGTGGTTCTGACAATTATTTCAATTTATTCCAAAATTATTCTTGTTCACTTAATCTCATAGGATCCAATTTATTCCCTTATTTTGAGAACTCATAATTATTCAATTTTATTTTTACTACTTATTTAAATTCAAATTTGTTTGTCAAATCGTTTATAAATTCATTAAAAGTCTTCACTTGAGCCAAACTATTCAGAGCCTAATACAAAAAAAAAAAAAAAAAAAAAAAATTTCAATACTTATTGTAACAGAGAAATTTATTTTATTATTTTATTAAACCTATTATAAGCCATTCAAGTAAACGAAAAAATTTTTTCGATACTGAAAATATATTATATGAAAAATAATTATAAATACATCAAAAAAAAAAAAAAAAAAAACATTGGTGTTTGTATTAGTCGAAACGCTGATCAGTGAAATAAGTTAATTGTGGTAAAAAAAAAAAGGGGTTTAATCGGGACGATTAAATGTCAGGATGGTCGAGTTGTAGTAAATTTTATCGACAGCCCTGTTTAAATTACTCATTTTAACAAAATATACAACCCTACCTAAATTTCCATTAACTCACATGGCAATACTTATTTCATTGGCTGACGCATCGAACGATTATATACAAACACTCTTATATACATTACCAAATAAGGTAATAATAAGTACCGCATCAATATGTAAAAATTTATTTTAGTTAAGCCGTGCATTCACATAAAACAGAAACAGAAACAGAAACCGAATTTCATACAAATTTGACAGCAACAGGAATAGAAACCTAATTTAGAAACAGAAACAGAAACTGAAAATTCGTCTGTTTTGTCTGGACCAGAAACAATTAAAATTTAATTGTTTCTGGTCCAGAAACTGTCACGTGACCATATTATTTTAAATTTATGTAACGGGATTGTACATTATTTTAAGAAATAAATATTTAGTCAAAAATAATTTACGTTGAATTTAGCTCGATTTTTTTTGATGGATATTATTATGTGCGATAACGAAAAAAATGAATTTCTTCTTCACTGTACATTACAAAATTGTGTTATTTTTTTATTTATATGAATGAAAAATAAAATACACAGTTTATTGAATTACAATATTTTTTTTATATTAATATAATTTTTTCAATTTTAATTGGGTTAAATATATATGGATTGGGTTAAATATATATATTTTAATTTTGACATATATAATATAATATGACAGCTGCCATCTTAAAATTCGGTTTCTGTTTCTGTTTTATTATTCACCACCGTCAACCAAATTAGAAACTGAAACAGAAACAGAAACTGAAAATTTTCAGTTTCTGTTTCTGTTTCTGTTTTATGTGAATGCACGGCTTTAGTTGAAAAAAGTTATTGAAACGAGTCGGTCGCAAAAAAAAAAAAGTAAAAGAAAATTAATGTTAATAAATCATTTTAATTCTTTATTCTTTATAAATATTGTTGTTTTATTATTCGAACTAGAAAAGTTTTATTCCGGCATCCTACATGACGATATATCGATTATTGATATATGTCGATATATTGGTGGTAAATATCGCCATATTGATATATTTTGATAGATATCGCAATAGTTATCGATATATATATATAGTAGATTATCTGTATTTTTTACATCGATATTTTAATATCACATAGCTCTAGTAGCTGTAACCAAACACCTAAAATATTTGATTAATTATGAATTACAATTTTTAAGTTGTCAGGTTAGGTTCTGGCTTATGTAGTTTTTACCATGAAAGATAAAAAATTCCCCTATTAATAAACGAATTGAATAATAGTTTTTTTTAAATAAAAAGTGTTGTGTTATTTTAACAAGTTTAAGTAAAGAATCTCTATACTATATTTTGCAAAGCAGGAGTGTCGTTCGCTATATTTTTTTTTAAGATTTAATTCCTAAAACATAATTTTGTATTTAAGGTGAACAGACGTACTCTTTTCGGGAGTACAGTGCTCCTTAGAGAGGTTTTGTGTATCCGTGTATTTATGTACTCCTTTCAGGATTGTTCTACCCTTGTACTCCTAAAAACTTATGATTGTGTTTTTACATTTTAAAATTTCAAATATAAGTCAAAACAAATAAAAATTTTAACAGTAGTCATTCGTTTCTACATTTTCCGTTTATCTACATCTATATGTTTTCGTAGTGTATGCTAAAAAATTGATAAAACGTGTTCTAGGCTCTATTACAAGCGACTGGTTCTGATATAAAATTTCAGTGGTATTTTAGCGGTTTGATTGGGTAAATGCCTCAGAATCTATCCTAATATCACATATTTGACGTCATAACTAGCAAATTTCGGTCAATATGAGGAAAATATTCCGAAGCGGTAATGGCTGTATTGAATTACATCTAAAATATGGAGCTTTTTCAAATTTAACTTTTATTTGTAAACGATATTCGTAACAATGAAGGTCAAAACGAAAATAAATATATATTTCAAAGCTATATTATATTAACTTTGCGGGTAGTTTATAGAAATCTGATAGCATTGGTTAGGTAGGAATTTTACAGTCCATTTCTTTACTCTTCAAATATATTGCAACTTTAAAAAAATTACCAAAAATGCTTAATTTAGATAATATATTAAAATATTAAAAAGGTTATAGAAATATTAACAAGGTTATAGAAAATATCGATGGCGAAAAACAATTTATTTATAATTATTGATTTATCGATAGGTATCGATGTGTCGATAAGTATCAATATATCGATAAATATCGAAAAGTACGATATATCGATATTTTAGCATTTTGATATCATTATTTGATAAATCGATAAGTATCGATATTAATCGATATATCGATACATTTTTCTCCGGCACTACCTGCAACAAAATGAAACACAATTAATACAATAATTACATCAAAAACAAAACAGTTTTTTTAAGGATGGAATTGAATCGTTCGCAAAAACAAAATGCTGCAGCACCTTTATCTATATTCCGAAGAAATATGACAATCTGTGGATCGTACTCTTCAGTTCAAAGGTTACATATAATTAGTTTTTCTGATGATATTGGCATTATTTTAAAAGGAAATAATATTGAAAATAATGCGTGAAATGCAGAAGATTCTGGGCATAACCTACAATTGAAGAAGAATTGTCTTGAATTGAATTGAAAAATAGACGGTAAATTAACTGACTATATAAAGTATTTGCAAGCCCCATTGTTTGCTCTGGGTTCTTTACATAATTTTTGAGAACTTCTATTGCAAATGCTAAAAAACTAAGGTCGTCAAAGGCTTGCTTGCTTATGCATTGCAAATACATTCAAGCTTAAGACAACACTTAGAACGAGTCTCCAGGTCAGATGCTTCCTCCACTACACTTATTTGTAAGAATGAAAGAGACACTTGGGATTTAACAAGTTTCAAACTTTTGGGAATTATAAGGGGCTGTAGATGAAAGCATCAAACGTCATATATAAATCTAGATGCAAATCTGTAGATTTTTTCTATGGCAACAGATACAAAAGCTTCTCTAGATACTTCAATAGAGTGTCCAGAGTAATATCATCAATATTACAGGAACCGAGTCCAATATCTTGAACATCTATACAGATCTTGATCTACAGGTTCCATTTGACGAATACCTCGTGACGAATACGAATACGAATATTCAGTAATGTAATATTTTACCAATTAAGAATTTTTTTTTATAACACAGATTTAATTAAAGTTTTTGTTCAAAATGGCCCCCGCTGCTTCACAATAAATTCTCGCTCTTCTAACTATTGAAGACGTTGCTCTCTGAAGAGCAGTCATGGTATTTTGAATTAGCCAAATCTCTGGTTTGTGGTTCATTTGATACACTAGACTTTTTATGCGTCCCCAGAGATAATAGCCGTTAAGTCAGGTGATCTCGGTGGCCAACAACTGGACTACCTCTTCGAATCCACTGGTGAGCGAAGTCGTTATTCAGATATGATCTTACATTTAAACCAAAATGAGGTGGTGAGCCATCCTGCTGGAACCACATGTAGACTCCGTTCTGAAATGGTATCTCCTCCATTAATCCTGGCAACTCGTTTTGTAAAAAATTCAGATAAACCTCAGATGTTAAACGTTCTTGAAAAACGAATGGCCCAATAAGAAGATTATTAAAAACACCACACCAAATATTCACCCAAAAACAATGTTGAAAATGGGTTTCCCTGGTTTCAAAAGGGTTTTCAAGTGCCCATGAATGTGAGTTTCTGGTATTCGTAATTCCATCTGTAGTAAACGTGGCTTCATCCGTAAACATAATTTGTCCACAAAGTTGTTGGTGTGCAATCAACCAACGACAAAAGACAATACGCGCTGCATAATCTGCTGGTTGTAAATGTTGAACAGATTGTATGTGGTATGGGTACAAACCAAAATTGTGTAATGTTCTCCACACTTTCATTCGACCAACATGAACACGATTAGATATTCTTCGGACGCTAGTAGAGGGACTATTTTCAATCATATTAATCATATTCATTCCTCTTCGGCAAGTTCTTGCTGTACGGGACGCTCTGAAGTAGCTTTAGGAAAATGACTTTTTTCTGTTAAATGACGATGCACATTGCTGAACACTTTCTTATTCTGTATTCTTCGATCAGGAAACCTCCGCTGATATTCCCGTACAGACGCTCTTGCATTTCCGTCACAGTATCCGTAAATAAAGTGAATATCGGCATATTCTTGATTTGAGAACGTAGCCATTGCTAATTTATCTTATAACAACGTCAAAGAAATTTCACCATAACAATATGACAAAACAATTACATGGCTTACCAGATTTCTCTACTATTAAATTTTGCCCATAACTAATCAAATATAATTACTTACATAGCCTACCAGATTGATTTACTGTTGAATTTGAAATTGCTCATAACTCTCGACTATAGAGTTTTAGACAAAAGTGTTTAAGGCACTTTCAACTTGAAATTGTTCAAGGAATATGCCCTTAAGCTATGAACATCGAGTCATGGACACCCTGTATACAAACTTTTTTCAAAATTCAAAAAATATTTCAAAAATTATTACAAAATCAAAAATTTCCAAGTCCAATTGCATGTTCGATTACATTTCATGTAATATAAATAATTCATTTCCTTTTTTGTTTCAAAAAATTGGGTAAAAAAAAATTAAAATCATTCTTTTGAAACACTTGACAATATTTTTTGGGCAAACTTATGATGCAATAATCTAGTTTTTGGTCTCACATACCAATCACGATCATCAAGATTTCACCAAATTCAATGTTCCTACTCGTAATTACTTGAAATGGACATTTTTAAGCAAAAATATGCAAATTTACTTGTTTTGACATACTTGACGATTTTTTGCCACAGTTCCGGTACAGCTATCGAACATATCGTGCTTTCGGTTCTTTCCATTAACTATACCTATTTTTAGAAACAATATTTTTTGAAATCCTTCCAGCGGTTTTCTATATTTCGTAGGTTGTGAGGGACGGACGGCCAGCCAGCCGGCCATCCGGCAGACAGACATACATTTTTTTTGCTTTTTTAGAATCAGTAGGTCCTAAACCGTCGAAAAATGCAAAAAAGTGGGGGTAAGAATTTCACTTTTAGCTCGAAAATGCAATACTTAGGTCTTTCAGACCGAGGTAACTATATACAAGGCTACAGGTTATATAAAATGTTTACTCAAGAAGTTATCGTCGATTTCTGTTAAGTTTAAGACGTACAATACTGAAGTCTTATTACTAGTGCGACTACTGAGTACTAATAATTAACAAATCATAGTCATGTGAACAAATAGATGGTGAGACTTGGACTGACACAACATGCAACTTTTGTCTTGAAAAGGACGAAACAGGTCCTTACGTAGTGAAAGCGTGTTTAGTTTTCTCAGGGTTCAAAGTCACTTGTTAGAATTAGCCTATATATACTTACGGATATGTAAGACTCTGCAAAGCACACTACTTTATAGACCAGAAGCAAAAAATTATTTTGATATATATCCAATTTAATTAAGACATTAGAAGCAAAACAATAAACATTAGCGTTACCGTTTACGAAATTACTTATGTTTTCTTTCACCGACTTTTATCGCCATTTTTTACAAAATAATAATATCCATCCTGAAAGTAAAACTATAAGAATTATAAATATTATAAGGTTGGTTATGTTTCTTATCGTGATAATTTAAAATACAACAAACAAAATAATTCAAAGGAAAAACAAAACGGAACGGAAAATTAGATATAAAAAAAAACAACACAAGGCGATAATAGGAAATTATGTGATAAAATAACGAAAAAAAGGAAAACGGAAAAATTAAAAGTTAATTTAATGATGGCAATTTTAGTTTAAGATCTCTCGTTTCTTGTGTTTAATTTTTCTTTCAAAATAGAATTAAGTCAGAATGTTTTTAGTTCATAATTTATCATTACAATATAATGTGATAGAAGCTTTTTTTTTTAAATTACCTGAATAGATGGGGTAATGGAATATAATTAGTGTTATACGAAATTGCTTTTTTGAAATCGAAAGTTATAATAGCGAGGTTGGGTTATTTTAAAAGGACAGATTTAATAACAGATAGATAGGATAAATTTTGTTGGTGAAAGCAGGGGTGATAGGATAGATTGATTGGTTAGAAGCTGAAAGCTGACGTCAGTATTACTGCTGGATGGCTAAGGATAAAAATTTTGATTTAAAGTTAGCTAAGGATTGAATTCAAGGTTGCTGCTGGATACCTGGAACCAACTGTGTTGGTAGACAGCTGAAGCCAGCATTGCTGGTGGATAACTTAAACCAGCATTGCTGATGGATAGCTTAAACTAGCATTGCTGTTGGATAGATGAAACCAGCTTTACTGGTGGATAGCTAAAGCGATCTTTGCTGGTGAATAGCTAAATTGAGCCTTGCTTATAAATAATTGAAGCTAGTGTTGGTGGCAGATAACCGATTCCTGTGGGAAAACTGAAATCAGCTTTGCTGCTGGATAACCAAAACCATATTTACTAATGGAAAGCTGAATCCAGATTTACTAGTGAATAGCTGAAATAAGCTTGCTTGTGGAAAACTGAAGCCAGTTTTTCTGGTGGATACCATACAAATTTGCTGGTTCATAGCGGGAGAGAACCTCACTGATCGATAGCTCGGGTCAGGTTTTCTGACCGATATGTGGGTTCAGCTTTGCTGATGGATATTTTTGCTGAAGCCATGATTTGCTAGTAGATACCTGATATCTGCTAGTAGAAATTGAACAGAAAGGGATAAATTTTGGAGAGTGTCAAGGGAATTTAAACAGAAAGCTTTAAAGATTTAATTTATCTTTAAAATCGGAGCTATCAAAAGTGTCTGGATCGGGCAGAGGTAACGAGTCTACGGATTTCCCAGGATTCCCGCCAACCTTAAAAACTCGACGGTACGATTTAGACTCATCTCCTTGCACTTTTTAAGGAACATGTAACGGGCCAAGTTTTTGGGAATATTTTTTTTTTCGTTTAAAGCTGGACATTGAACATTTAGCTTCTCTCCAGGAGAACTCTATGGCATTAGTGTTCCTAGAGCTATCCAGTATTGTATTATTGGTAAAAGGGTCCTCGTATTTCTTATTTTTCACAGGGACCATAAACACCTTCCAACTTCCCCTTTCATATTCCCCGAAAACCCATTGACCCTCAACCCGTCGCCCTCGATGGTATTTTTTCTTCCCAAATTTTGATTCGTCAATTTCAACGTTTTTATTCTTGACCCCTAATTGCTCTCCTTTGAAAATGTAAGCATCTAACATCACTTCTCTGCAGTTGAAGCCCCATCGACCATTGATGAAAAGACACATCAATTTCGTTGGCAATAACGATGAGAGATACGCCAAAGCACCACAAGTGAATTAAATTTAATTTAAGAAAAAATTACAATCAAAAACTTCATAACTTCTCCCTTATAAATGCATAACAAAGTATCTGGAAGATGCTCAATTTTGATTGTTTAAAAAACGTTCCAGAGCGTAGTTCAACGTGTGATTTGCATGTCTCAAGTTTAGTTTTCGAACGTTTTTGATACTTATTCATACAATGCCAGCGAAATCCATCGATACTAAATTTAGATGATTAGTAAAACATAACAAACAAACAAATAAATAAAAAATAACAATAAAAACAAACATAAAAATAAATAAATAAAGTAAGCAACCGACTGCAATTGTGACATCGATATTCCCCTTCTTGGGGTATAGCCCCATTCTTGAAGCTTGTTACTCATTTTTGGCTCGACCTTAGATTATAAAATATACAGGATAAGTAATATTTGTGTATCTACACTATAAAACTATAAAAAAAATTGAAGCTATTTTTTAAATTCAAATTTTGCATTGAAAATAATTTCCACAAAAGAAAAGGCTCCTGTAAAAATAAATACAAAAATACAGGGTCCCATGCAGCATTTTTATCTCTTTCCATTTATAGAAAAAAAATATATTATTATTCTTCTTTTGCCAGAAAGAAGTAACTGCCAAATAATATATATTTCATTTTAATTTCATTCTAAATTAAAACAAAACCTGAAACAGTAAACCATATAAACAATATCCATTTCATTTTAAATTTAGTTTAAATGAAAATAAAACCAAAGCGTACATGATAAAATTTAGTTAAGATCAAATTTTCAGTTTTAATATTATCAGTTTTATTTTAACCGAAATACTTTTGACAAACATAAAATAAAATTGAATAAGGTTGGTCATTCTCCAATCGGTAAAAATGTTAAATACAAAATTTCTACATAAGTCTGTTATTTTGTAAGCATATTTGGTCAAGCAAGGGAAAACCTCGATGATATTTAAATTTCTAGGCTACTGTGTTTTTTCAGTGCAAATACTATCACGTTAAAATCGCACACTACTTTATGTAAATAAAAATAACTTCAACTTAAAAAGATATTACTTATCCTGTGTATTTTATAATCTAAGGGCTCGGTATTTAATTTGTAAAAATAAATTAAATTTTTTTTCTCTATTGCTAGTTGATAATTAATTTTTAATTCTTTCTTCAATTTTTGACATAAAAAACTAGGCTAAACAACAAGGGAAATTAGGTGAATTTTAAACACTCACAATTTTTTTCCAGGGATGAGGCCACGGCAATTTTAAACAGATCCAAGCTACCCCTATATATCCTATATTAGCCCAAAATATTTCAAGCATGAGTGCGATGCGGTTTAAGCGGTGGGTTTAAGTTAAAAATTTAAATGAACATTTTTATTATTATTAATATTTTTAAAAATTTCGGTTAATAACAAGAAGATTTCGATCAATATTCAAATATTTTTTAAAATGTCGGTGATTATTTAAATTGACAGTTGTATCAATAAAACGAAGTTAGCAACGATGAAATTATTATTCTTTTTTGTTGAATATTTAAATTTAAATGGTTTCTATTCTAATTTTTTAAAAATTAAGTTAAGCAAAAAGGAAAATGCTTATCTTGTTTGTTCATATTTTATAAATGGCTTTTATTTAAATTTTCTTTCACTCACCTTTGCGACAATTCATCCATCACTGCATCTGATAAATTTTTGTTTTGTTCTGTCGGTTAGACAGTTTGATATAATTTTAAAATTATTTATTTTAATATTAAAAAATTGAGTCATGGTTTAGATGTTTTAGATGCAAGAGAAATAAATTTAAAATAAGTACAAACCATAAATTTAAAATAGCGCCTAATTTTAGAATAGCACCGAAATTAGGCATTACCCCAACCTTTTAGAAATGTAAATACTATCAGGGATAAATAAAAACTTCAAGTAATATTCCCTAAATTACATTGTCGTTCATTTATCTCAGCTAACCGCTTAAAAGAATAAAATCAACATAAAATTTAAACAATGTGAAAAAATTAGCTAACAAAATTTTTTCAACAAAAAAAATTAAAATTCCTTAAGTAACTTAAATTCTTCCAACTTTTTCAATAAATTAAAATTTTTATTTATGTTGAGCTTTTCTTATTTGTTACTACAACTTAATAATTTTTTTTCTTTTTTTATGCATTTAGTTTGAACAAAAAAAGTTTCTTCAACAACATAAACTAAGAGCGGATAGTTATAGTAAAGCGGCAGCAACAATGAAAAAGCATCGAAAAAAGAAAACAAATCCACAATCAGCTGAAAAAGAAATCAAAGTTTGTATATTATGAAAACATATTTTCTTTTTGTTAAGAAAATTTTCGTTCAAAAGCGTTTATTTTTCTTGTTTGTTTGTTTTGTTTTTAGAGTATGCAACTAATGGAAGAGGAAAAAAATAAATTGGATGGATTTGTTGAGCACAGTTTAAAAAACGTAAGTTGAGGGTTTGAAATATGTTCATCATGATTTAATTTTTTGATTATTCTAGGCAATGACACAGGAACGACGACGATATGGATTTGTGTTAGAACGACAATGTTCATTAGCTAAACATTGGATTGCATACCATACGGCTGGCAAAAAGGAAATCGAAGGATCATTAGAAGGTTGGAATGAAATATCATCAAGTCGTGAATTTCTACCACCGAACGTAGAAAGTATGTTTAAAAGAAAAATCAAAGAAAATATCAGCGATGATGATGATGCATCATCAATCGGATCTGATCGTGGTTCAATATCATCTCAGTTACGTAAAACAGGAAGCATTGATGCATCAATTATGGATATGAGATCAATGGGTGATGTTATCAATAACAACTCAATGAATCGTGCCAAATCCGAATACAACTTAACAACGAATACAAATCTAATAACATCGTCAAATCATAACCACAATCATAATAGTAATCATCTTCATCATCATAACACACTACAAACACCAACCTCTACACAACAACAGCTCCATAACAATGAAGTGAATCACTGGGACCAACGTCCGATCGCAAGAGCTTTGTATGCATATCTTTCCTCTGGTGAAAATCAATTAAGCTTTTTGGAAAGTGATCGAATTGCATTAGTTGGTGAACGAGCTAAAGGATGGCAATTTGGAGAAAACCTTCGTACACAAATGTTTGGTTGGTTTCCGCTAGCTTATACGGAAGCAGATCACCCGGATGATATCTTGCCAACAAATAACTGGGAATCTATTAAAACAACACAAAATCATCATAGTCAACATCATGGTAGCCAACACCAAGAACATTCTCTACATACACCCGATTCTTCACTTGAAAGTACATTGGTTGATGAACTACCAACACCAACAAGTAATCATCATAAACCGTTATCGAATTCATACCATGATGATATATCTCCAAGTCGAATGTTTGGCGATACAATAATGTATCGTCATTCAAAACAATTTACACGTGTTGCTGGTGGTGGTATTGGACCAAAGCCTGGACCACCACCAACTTTACCTGCGCCTGTACCACAACCAGTTGTGCCTCCATATGCAAAAAATCATCAACTATCGTCATCGCATAGTTTCTCATCATCAGGTGGTCCTCCGATTATTGAAAAGAGACGAACTGGACCAGCTACAATAAATTTGAGTAAACCGGTAAGGAACTATTTTTATTATTTCGCTTGTTATTACTTCTCAAAAAATGTCGTGTTGTTTTATCTAATAGAAACTTCTATTAAAACAAAATATTTTCACTTAAAATTGTTAAACTTTTTTTAAAAATTCACTTTGTTTACTTTAAATCACGTTCCGTATACAATTGTTTTGTACTCTTCAATTAAGTTTATATAAGCTTTCAATCAGTTTATCAAAAACTAAAGAAAAGGATTTTCTTAAATTTGCTTTATTATGTATAGTTACGTAAAATATAAATGATGTTATATGCTAAATTTGTCAATCTTGTTTGATTTTGATTTTATTGATATTATAGAATGCTGGCAAAATGAAACAAGGACGTGAAGTAGTAACAAATGCATCATTACATAGCAGCAATGATAGTGGTTTTGCGAATGAGCCACCACCACAACCAGAAGTTGATTATTCTGACGAAGAAACAGTAACCCGTGTTCCGATCAGGTTTGTAATAAATCTCATATTCTCAATTTTGTTTTAATTCAATCAAAACCAACATTTTTTTTTATTTATCATGAATATCTGTTTGTTATTTTATTTTTATTTTTTTTTTATTTCTTCCATTTTAATTGTAACCTCAAAATATAAAATATATCAAAACAAAAAAATAATCACAATGTATAAAGATCATCACGACTTGAAAAAATAAATTACAATAGAGCTCGTCAATCACAACAAATGCAATCATCATCAATACAAAAACAACAATCACAATCGCAACAACAAACCAAAACTAATAATGGAAACCATCTTCGGCGATCAACTGATGATGGTACTGAATTGATATTAAGAAAACAAAAACCAACGATTGCGAATACAGAGATTCGACAATCATCAAGTTTTGGAAATTTAGCAGATGAGAATACAATCGATTTTATGTATAGGACAAGTGAAAGACGATCAAGAAGTAATAATAATAATAAAAATAGTAATAGTAATAGTGGGACAAGGGAACGTAATGAAAGTAATGGTAAATCTAATATGGCTAATAATAGTAGTATTATAAATAATGATGAAGGCTTAAATGATGATATAATAACAGCAAATGGTAATTTAATTAAACGAACAAAATCGTTTTGGAAATTCGGTAAGTCTGATGATGATATATTAGAGGGTATGGCATTATGGAAGCATAGAGATTTAGTTCAAACAGAAAATGAAAAAAATCTAGAAAAGAAAAAAGAAGCAACATTGAAGCGATCTAATCGAAATAGTAATGGTAATAGTAATAATAGTAATCGTTTGTCAAACGAACAAAATCAACAAAATATAAATTTAAGTCATAGCAATAGTACCAGTAGTAGTGAAACCCTTAAAAATGGAATTAATAATAATAACAGTAATAATAGTAATAATATTATTTCTAACAAAGCTTCATCTAATCATATAAATAGCAATAATATTGATATTGAACAAATGGCAATAATCAAATATCCTTTAACAAAATCAGATATAGATAATCGGATTTCAAAACACAATGAGGATAATATTTATGGTGTCGTTGAGAGACGGAATCATCAGAACAGCAATAACAATAATATAAGTAATAGTAATGCAAATCCAAAACCATTATTACGACATACCTACAACGATCAAGATAATATGATAATCGATGACGACGATGAAATGATGGTTACAAAAGAAACAAAAACAACAACAATAAACCGACGATCATTAAATAATGGCAATAATAACAACAACAATAACAGTAATAGTAACAACATCAATAAAAATATTGAGCATAAAAATGATAAATATCGAAATAGCCATCATAATAAATATTACGACGAAACTCCTGATGATCGTGACTTAGATGATCGTGAATCAAATTTTTATGATGATGAAAGTGGTGATGATATGATGTTAATGAAAACAGTGAAACGTAAAGAAATCTTAAAACAATATTATTCAAGTGGAACTGATACAGAACATAATTCATCAAGTTCAGATCCTTATGATTGTATTGTGGTTGACGATCATTTAGTTAGAAAAAATAAAACCAACAACAATCAAATAACAATGGAAAAATTAGAATTTACAACATTTCGTGGGGAACTTAAGGAAAATAATCATATAATCAATAATAACGATAACTCAAAAACAACATCGTTAACACGTAATTCAACAAGTGGAACATTACTTCCACGAACAAAACTAACGAAAGTACCAAGTGGACAAAACGATAAGGAACACAATGAGGGACAAATTAATCCAAAAACTACTACAGATACACAAAAACGGAAAACTCGAAGTAGTAGTAATAATATTAATAATAATAGTAATAATAATTCAAATAATAATAATAATAATATAAATTTATCAAGTAATAAATCTTATGGGCCATGGTATGATTTATGGGGAAATGATGTTCCGGTTAAAAATAAATAGTTTTATAGTTTCACTTTTTTCTGTACATACCATTAGATCGGCTAAATAGTTCAAAATAGAATTAAATTAAAAAATAAATTTGATTTTATAATTTTTAATGCCTTATGGCAATTTGTTCGTTTTTTGTTTCTTCAAACTGAGAAACATTTCTGAAACAAGAACCTAAAATTATAAGATCAAATAATTGTATTAAAATTAAACCGAATAAAGGTGCTCAAATTTATTTTTTTTTTGTTATAATAAAATATAAGTGCCAAATATTTTTTAATTAAATAAATAAGACTTTTACATGTTTGTTTGTTTTTATAAATAATGAAAATAAATCAGCTTTCTGTTATATTGTAAAAAAAAAAATTATTGTAAAAAGTTAAATAAATAGTTTTAAGAAATAAATACATATATATTAATGTTATAATTTTAAATAAATTGGATTTGAGGGAATATATAAAACAATATATGTATGTGTAAAATAGCCTCAATTTAAAATTTGAAAAAATTCTAACCTGACTTTACTATGATCGTTTCATAGTAAATCAAAAACAGTTTAGACAAAACTAACAAAAACACATTTTTATTATTTTGTTATTAGATTAGTAGTTTTTTAGGTGTTGGTTCTATTACTTTAAATAAACAAAATTATTAACTTTTTAATCTAACAATTTTACTAACAAACAATTAACATTTTATCCTTATCTAGGGCAGCACAATTTGCTACAGTCAAATTACGGACAACAAAAACAAATGATCGCTCAGCACCAGCTATTTGATGTTCAATGAAAACGGTTCTATAGCCAACAATTAAAGAATTAGTAGAATAATAATCTATTAATTTATAATATTGTATATAGAATGAGAAATCAAATCGAAACTAATTCGTCCGTAAACACCAAAAACTAAAATAACTTTTGTAAATACAAATATAACAAAAAAATCAAATCACAGCCATTTTCTTAAAACGATAAAAATAAAAAATTTAGCTAAATATTCAAAACTAATCAATTTTCTAAACATGAACTAATCGATTAATATACTATTACTTAAAAATTTATTGTAAAATACAGAGTGTACCTCAAACTGCATAAATGGCGCAGCTCACTACACTAAACAATTGAGATTTTAAACAAGTTATTGTATGTTTGATTATCTGAATTTTTATGCAGTTTCAGGTCCGTCATGTATATTATCATAGTCAAAAATAAATACAACGGATTTAAAAAGTAAAACCATATTTGTAATTGATTTTATATTATAAAATAAATAACTAAAAAATTAAAATTTTTATTTGTTAAAAAAAATTATGAAAATATTTGACGTTATAAATAAAATAAAATAATTGTTTTTTGAAAAAAAAAAATCGTTTAACTTTATAAACGATGTCATGTCGCTTTCAAGATATTTATACTTGTGGTAAGTATTATTGTTTCATTTAGGATGTTAATACAGTAAGTAGCGATTGACATTATGTGGCAGTTCAAACAAATATTTCAGTACATTAAAAAACTAAAACAGTACAAGTGTTGTTATTTCTAATTGGAGGCGTATGGTAAAAAATTCATAAAGCTAACCAAAAAGTGCCGATTTTGAAAGTCATATACAAATTTAACATTTTTTCACTACCTTTTCACTTATTTAACTACACTATATCGCGTTCAGTATACAAACGTTTTTAGTCTGCAATTTGACCTATAAGCTTCTCGAACAATCCTACTGCAGATTACAATACAACCTGAAGTAAAACACCAAATGGCTGCATGTTAAAAATAATTGAAGCAACTCCTGTTAGTGAATAAAAAAGATTTTGTTTAAAATTACAAATGCATCAAATTTCTCTCCAATTTCAGCTCACAACTTTTTCACGATAACTTCACCGGATATTTTGGAGAACTTTGGAGATCGCATAAAAAGTTCACTTTGTTGAACAACGGCGCCAAGTGCCTTGTCGGAAGCGTCGACCATTACGACAAGTTGGGCAGAGTGTGAGGTGTGAGAAAGAGTTGTAGCCTCACAGAGTTGAAGCGTTTGTCATTCTGTTTGGAAACTAAGAAAATCATTGAGAATGACTTGATTGCCTCAAGCGTGAGGAATTAATCAGTGGTAGAAATTTATCATTCCAAGAAAACGGCGGAGTAACGGGTAATAGAATCAACACGGTCAAGAGTTGGTTTGATTCCAAATGAATCAATCAAATGTCATAGGAAGTCAGCGATGGTTTTAGCAAAGTTGGATTTATCAACGTTGGTAACGAGACCTGCATCAGAAAGACGCTCAAAAACAGTTCTTAGAAGTTTGATTGAGGTGTCCCTTAAAGGTTTCAGAAGAAATAAGAAAGTCATCTATGTATATGAAACAGAAATTTAGGTCTCGAAGAAGATAATGCATGAATCGCTGGAAGGGGTGTGCTGCGTTTCGCAATCCGAAGGTCATTCGAACGAATTCGAAGAGTTTGAACGGAGTAGAAAGGGTAGTTTTTGCAATATCGCGCTCATCAATAAAAAATTGATGATATGCACGAACGAGATCAATTGTGGAGAAAAATATACATCCTTAAAGTTGATGCGAAAAAGCCTGAATATGTGGAATAGGATATTTATCATGTCTCCACTAGCAATTAAGTCAAATTCCGCGTTTGCTTTGGCCAGTTTGTCTGGATCTACCCGACGATATTTACATGAAGCAGGAGGACCATGTGTTTCAATGAGTCACGTTATGTTTGACAGGTTTAGCCAAATCACTTTTGGACTTTAAGCCCTTAAATTTTTGAGAATTTTGATACTTAATGAATCATTGATCAAAGTGAGAGATGGTGCTTGGGAAGTGGAGAGTTCAGCTAGAGCGATTAAAGAAGTTAATGGTTCGACAAGGCGTCGGTTAAACTAACAAGCCATATTTATTTTAGAAATCAACTCCAAGAATGGGAATTGTAACATCGGATGTAACAAAAGTCTGACAGAACGCTCGTTTGAGACCAATGTTTAAGTTAAGAGACCGTGTACCATAAGTGCTATAACCTTAGTCGCGTTAACTGCGTAGAGAAAGAAGTCTGATTTCCTTGATAGTTCTTCCTCAACAGTTGCGGGAATAACTGACACTTTAGCACCTGTATCAATGAGAAAATTTTTTCTAGAAGAAAAATCTAGGACCAGTAGAAAATGTTGGGAATGACTGTCATCACACGCCGTCACATGTGAAGAGTCTGATAGTTTTTTGAAATAGTTGAGGCAGAGGAATTAGAGTGATTGGATTAATCTTTACCCTAAGGCCCGCTATACACTTGAGCTAAACTATGCGAACTATGTTTTTAAAAAAATAATGTTTTAACGCGAATAATATTTTTTAAACAAAATGTAATGAATGTAATGTTTCCTTTTTTATTTTATTTTCTTAAATGTTTTGTTTCCGTAATGTTTTTTTGTATAATTACGTTGTATATAAAAAACATAGTTCGCATAGTTCACATAGTTTAGCTCAAGTGTATAGCCGGCCTAAGGATCGTATTTTAAGGCATCTCCCTTGAATTAATGATGGTAGTAGCAAATACCATCAAACATTTGTACTCGCGACTTGGACCATGGTCGCATGGGTGAGCGATTCGAACTTTCAGATTTTGAATTGCGAAAATCGTTTCGATCCTTGGATCTACTCCGATGAGGATGAGACGGTTGAGTAAATTTTTGCTATTGTAGGGTATTGAGAAGCTATGTCTTAAGATGTTTGACACGTTCAGTCTATGCCATAAGACGAAGAAGCGGAAAAGTTAGTAACCGCCCTTGATGTGAGAGCCTTGTAGAGAAGAAAAAACTTTATCTGCTATCTCGGTCGTTGTTCACAGCAGTAGGGAGTTTTTCGTTCCAAAGAATTTTCAGAATTGCCTCTGGAAACGTTTTTGTTTTAGGATTCAGCAGTCATATCCCAGCGTAATTGTGAGGGCTTTCTATCCTCAAGGTCCCTACCACGTAAAACATTTCGTACGCGATCTGATGTGCTGCTTGATAGGCGGACCAGAAGAGCCTCTTTAATCCTATCATAGGGGCGATCTTGATCGAGCCTTATCAAGATATCACTGACTAATGTCGCCAGTGCGGAATTAATCATACTAAGGTCATGGCCACACTTAGTTTGTTGGGTTCCAGACCATTAAAGATCTCAGGTGTTGATGAAACCATGTTTATAATAGGAATATATAGATCCCCAAACTCTCCTCCAGGTTGTCCTTTTTTCAACAAACTATCGACAAACCTCGACAAAATCAGCGGAGACTACCCCAAAGCAAGACTCGTCATTCTTGGAGACTTTAATATTCACAACAAGGAATGGCTGAAGTACTCATCACGCACTGACGACATTGGTAGACAAGCAGAACTAATACTTGCAGACTACCATGGCTTAACGCAAATGATAGAACATCCCACTAGAATCCCAGATAATGCCGGTCATAACACCAATTTGTTAGATCTATTTTTGACAAATGAGCCAAACACAACGCAGACCAAAATTGATCAACCCCTTGGATCATCGGACCATGTATTAATATCCACAGTAGTAAACTTTACTTCGCCTTCACCCATTAGAGCAAATCCCCGTCGCGTTTGGAATTATAAGCACGCTGACTGGGAGGGATTAAGAAACTTTTATGAAGGAATACATTGGAAAAACGCTTGTTGTGTTGAGCAGGATCCTAGCACATCGGCGCAAAGAGTTTCTGACGTTATAAAAGATGGAATGCGGCGGTTTATTCCAAATCGACTAATCACTCCTAAAACTGAGCCTTGGTTCACGCGGGATGTTGATGAGGCGGTGAGGAATAAACGCAAAGCATTTAAAATGTATAACTCAAATAAAACACCTGAAACACATAGTGCCTATAAACAAGCAAGAAATATTAGTAAATACAAAATAGACTTGGATAAAGACGCATTTATCCAAAAAAAAGCAAAAAAATTCGCCGAACACCCATCTGGCTCTCGTAGTTTCTTTCAGGCAGTTAAATCAGTCCAGAGCAATTTCACTCGATCCTCTATTCCAACCTTACTCCTGAATGACATTCCCGTGTGTGATTCAAAAGAGAAGGCAGATCTTTTGGGCCGTATTTTCGCAGAAAACTCAAACATAGATGAACCTCCTCATTCTCCTACACTTATTCCCCCCTTTGAAACAAAAATGAAGCCAATTATTTTTCGGTGCAATATTGTACGAAAAATGCTTCTATCTATCAATGTCAATAAATCCGCTGGCCCAGACGGTATTCCACCCCTCATTCTTAAAAACTTTGCTAGACAACTAGCTCCAATTTTAACAAAAATTTTCTATTTATCTTACAAAAGCGGAATATTTCCAGATTCTTGGAAGCTGGCTAGTGTTCAACCCATACCAAAAAAAGGCAGTAAGATAGACCCTTATAATTATAGACCAATTGCAATTCTGTCGGTTTTGGCTAAAATATTTGAAAAATATGTTAACTACAATCTAATAGAATATTTGGAGGGGTCCCGAATTATCGATGATAAGCAGTATGGTTTTCGTAGAAGTCATGGAACAGGTGACCTGTTAGCCTACGTAACCCATCTTTGGAACAAATCTCTGGAGAACCGTGGTGAAACATTCAGTATTTCACTTGATATTTCTAAAGCATTTGATAAAGTGTGGCACAGAAATCTAATAGCTAAATTAAAATCTTATGGCATCGATGATCTTACTGTCTCATGGATTCATAGTTTTCTTACAGGTCGCCAATTTCATGTTAATTTAGATGGAATTACCTCTAATGTTTTCACAACCAATGCTGGTGTTCCTCAAGGCTCTGCACTTTCACCCACCTTGTTTCTTCTATACATAAATGATTTACTTATTTCTACAGTGCACCCAATTCATAGTTTTGCTGACGACAGCACATTGCATGCATCACATGCATCTCCTAAATTTCGTTCTCATACTGCAGTCACCACGGATAGAGAACTGTTAATTGATTCTATTAACGAGGACCTGGAACGTATAATGGAATGGGGTGATCGGAATTTTGTTGCATTTAATCCAACCAAAACCAAACTATGCCGCCTTTCACGAATAGAGCGACATAAAAACTTTCCTATTAAGATAAACCATGAGGAATTGGATGAGGTTGAATCGGTTAGACTTCTTGGAGTAGATATTGAAAACAATCTGAAATGGAATAAACATGTATTCAACCTCGCTAAATCTGCAATGCAAAAATTAGGATTCTTGAGCCGATGTAAAAAATTTTTCAACCCCGATCAAATTTTGTTGATTTATAAGTCCTTTATTCGTCCATGTATGGAATACTGCTGCCATGTTTGGGGGGGCGCTTGTCAGTCAACAATTAAATGTCTAGACTCTGTACAGAGAAAGGCGATACGGTTGATTGACAATACCGAACTAACTGATCAGCTTGATACACTCCAACATCGCAGAAATGTGGCTGAATTGTCAATCTACTACAAATATAACTTTAGCGAATTCTCCTCTAAGGAAATTCAAAATATCCTTCCATCGTGTGCGCAGTATAGTCGACGAACAAGAAGGTCAGAATCATCCCACCCATTTTCTGTCAAAATACCTCGTTGCAGAACTACGTCCTTTCAGAACGATTATTTTAATAGGGTGGTCAAATTATGGAACTCAATGCCCGGCTCCGTATTTCCCGATGAATATTCTCCTCAGATGTTTAAAGAAAATGTCAATCGTCATTTAAAACAATTAGTATAGTTATCCCCATATCCACAATCCTTCCACTTTCCTCATCTCCTTCCTTTATAGTTGACATGGTATCTTCGGATATTCAAAGAGTCTGAATAATGAATATTTCATATTTAGTGTGCTAAACATGTCCAACTAATTAATAAAAAAAAAAATAAAAAAAAAAATTATTTGCCAACAAGAATTGCCCTTCAATCGTAATAAACCATAAGTCCGGTTTCATCAGATCAAAAAGGAGGAATGGTGATGTAGGATTTTAAAAAGTTGATCGAATAGCTGTACCTCCAAGATTTATTCTTGACAGAGTAACTGTGACCTGCCCCACGACCAGTGCTTAAAGCTTGTCTTGGGTCACAGTAAAGGTTTTGGGATTTTCATCCTCGATAGCTTCTAAATCTGGTGGTTCTCTCTGGTGGTCCTGCTTAAACCACCGGAAATATGCCATTAAGATGAATTTTAAAAATGTTGATGGCAATCAGAACGAAAAACGTTGCAACACACAAAACTATAACCGGGTGTTGTCACACGATTATTAAATTGCAAGCAGAGACCAACAACCCACCTAAACACATTATAATTTCCCTTCATATGTATATACATTATATTATATTCATAAAATTATTTAAAATTGAACCAACAAAAAAAACAATTAACTACAAGATATTATAATTAAGTTAAATATATAAATAAATTACAAAATTGTATTAATAAAAAGAAAAACTTGAACTCCGAATCCAAAATTGTGTTGAAATGCTGTACTTCTATTCGGATGGTCACCAAATATAGCTTGTAATTCTCATTGAAATGAAAGAAATGAAATAAAAGAAAAGAAATAAAATGAAATCTTCCCAAATCATAATTTAACATTTGTTCTATAAGTTGAGAGATCCAATGATGAGAGATTCTTTCCAAATCTTAATTTAAAATTTGATCCATAATAATTGAGAAATCCAATAATGAGAGATTCTTCCCAAAACGTAATACTGTGCCAAACACAAAACTAACCGACACAATTCATAGCATATAATATATATTCAAATCAGTAAAATTAAATAAAATTACTAAGAAAGTTATCTTAAATTTAACAGCAACATCAATATAAAAAAACTTATAACAATCTATTTTCGAACCGTTACTGTAACAAGTCAACATGCAACAATTGGAATGTAAGCACAGATTGCTTCAATATTTAATAATAAAAAAACTTGTTTACCTTCCAAATTTCTACAAGAACAGCAAAACATCAATAATCACCGAATATTATCATACAAATTAATATTTCAAACATAAATAGAAATTTCCATTCATGAGTAAAACCAACTCCACAATGGTTCAACTACCAACAGTTTTCAATTCAACTGAAAAAAAGTCCAATTGTAATCTTATAAAATCTAAAATTCCGAACTCACTTTAAAAAGTCAAATTATATAATTATTGGAATCCATCCACCATACCAACAAGAAAAAATACGAATGTTTCAATTATACAAAAATTTGTGTAAAGTAGACGTGAAAGTAGATTTGTCTGGATTAAAAATTTAAAAAAAAAACAAAATATGTTAAATTAAATAAGTTTGTGACATAAATTTTTATTTAAATAAAAAAGCTTTAATTTAAATAATAACTTAAATTATGTTTTAATGTAAGTAATTAGAGTTTTTATTTTAAATTTTTGATTTAAAAATTAAAAAGAATGTTGACGCCATATTGACATATTTTGTATTGTTTTTTTTGTTGTTGAGATGATATGATAGTGAGGTACGACAATGTCATAAAATTTTTCATCTATTGTTTGGATAAATTTATGAAGTTATAAATCCTAATTAAATGCAAATTAGTTATAGTTAAATATTAAAGATGTGTTAAGTTGTAATTGTTGTGTTTAATTTTGTTTTGATAACAAAAAAGTTGTTTTTGTTTATTTTGTTCAATTGTTTTACTTAGGACGTACGTAAGTGATAAATTAATTAAATTAATTTTTATCTTGTAATGAAAATAATAATTTGTAAACATGTAAAGGAATTGAAAGAAGTCTAGATAAATCAAATTATTACCCTATTTTGTCTTACAAGTAGTTGAATTATAACAAGTGGTTGAAACCTGATTTTTTTTGTGAGCTCAATACGAATTTTATGGTTGGGTGGATTTTTTAAAAATTTTTGTGAAGTTAATTAAATTTATATTGGAAAATAGCATACATATGTTCATCTTCGGCATTACTAGTTGATCTATGATTCTTTAAAAAGGGGCATAATTCTCCGTTTTTTGTTGAGCCTTTGGCTTCTGTCAGCTTCAAACATCTCATTAGGCGAAAGTGCATATCCTGGAATTAAAGTTTGCGAATTCTATTGAATTGGATCGAATTCACAAAATAATTAGATTCAATATATTGAACGTTGCAACGTCCTGTATTCCTGAACTGAGGGTTGATAAATGAAAGGAAGTACTGTTCGACTATTGGTCTTGCCCATTATTTATTTATTTATTAATATAATACAATACAGGTAAGGCAAGCCTTCTCAAAGTCTGTATTGAGGGCTAAAGTGCGGTTAGTGTGGGAAAAATTTTTTTTTTCTTTTAATAAATTTTTTTTTTTAAATTTTAATTGTTACATAAAGCTCTGGTATCGACTAGTGAGCCTACATAAATAGAGAGTGGACAGGCTAAAACTGACAGTTTCCGTTAGTTACCGTTAATTTTAAATAAAATGCTTATTGTCTCAGATTTGCAAAAAAATCATTTGGGCCTCTTAATATGCAATTATAATTAAATTTTGTAGAGAAGAAAAAAATTTATAAATCCTAAATTATCTGTAAAAATGAAAACGAAGTCAAAAATTTCGTACTAATACATACAAATCGCAGTAGATTTTCGAAAAATATGGCCGCCATTTCGAAAGTAAACAAAAACAAAAAAAGTCATTTGACATTTAAAACTGACATTTCATTATAATTATATTACGAAATATAAAGTGTGAAAATGATTTATTATGTAAAATATCAAATTTTTTTTTATAATATTTAATTAAGTTATTATAATCCTACGTGATTTAAGTGCTATTAGTGAATTTTGAATGTTTTAATTGTACGAATTTATAATTAAAATATCCCACGTGTTTGAGGTTAAAACCGCGGATTTCTTTTTTTATTTTGTGCAATCAGATCTCTGTATTTTGATGATAATGGAGAATAGTAGTCGAAATATTAGAACGGTTTCATTAATAAATCCATTAATTGTAAAACAAATACAAAATGTTGGTAGACATTACATAAAATATCATACAAGACACTTGAACGATGGAAAAGGTTTGGTTAATTCGGAGAATTCATCGACAAAGTTTTCTGATCAAGATCTCGATATATTTATTGATATTGATTATTGTAGTTTGGATCCAAAAGAATGGCAAGATCAAGATTATTATGCTGTTTTGGGTTTAAAAAGTCATCGGTAATTATTGACATTTAAGTGATCATAATTTTATATTGGAGCAATATTAACTTTTATTTTTTTTTAGTTATAATGCGTTTGACGATGACCTTAAAAGATCGTATAGGAAAATTGTTTTGAAACACCATCCGGATAAAAGAAAAGCTCAAGGAGAAGAAATTAAAACAGAAGATGATTACTTTACCTGTATAATAAGGGCTTATGAAACATTAGGTAAATATTTTAATAAGTCTCATGTTCGTGCAATATTTAAGATACATAAAATAAGTTTCCCTAATATTATTTTTGATTTTATTCCATTCCATTGATTGTAGAACTGAAGTTCATCGTAATTTCTTTGTTTAAAATGTAAGCATCAACCTGTAATTGTTTGAATTCAACCGAAAACTTCTAAAAGGTGGTCGGAATATTTTTATGAAAACATTAAATGATATCGAGAATAAAATCGAAGAAGAACGTAGAGCTTCGTTTTCAAATAAAACTAAATCTGAATCATCATCTAATCAAAATTCATCAGTTAAAGTAATTGATAAAACGGCAATGTGGACATCGGAAAATATGCAAGTTCTTATAAAAGCTGTAAATCCACTCCCGGCTGGAACGATCCAACGTTGGGAAGTGATTGCTAATTTTATGAATCAAAACGGCCAAATTTATAATGATCGTAAATTTTTAGCTCGTGATGTTCTGAATAAAGCGAACGATCGGCAAAGTGGTGATTTCTCTAAAAACTCTCTTAAAGTACAAGCAAATGAAAATACATTTTCATCGTTTGAAAAAAAACAAAAAAGAATTAAAAATTGATGATAATTCAGAAATCAGTGGTGTTAAAGTAAACGAATCATCTAAACAGAAACACAAGAATAAAGTAGTAAATAATAATGGTGTTCAACCAAAAATGATGAATGGAGTTGATAAACAAAAAACTCCACCGCCTCAATCCATACAGGAAACTTCACCAACCCCACCACAATCATTATCAACAACGTTATATATTTTATATTTTATTGTATTTGGCTTTGTATTTATTTTTGTTGGGGTGGTAATATAGAATTATTCGTTTCTGGGAAAATTTTTTTTTTTAAATAAAGTGTTGTGTTATAGGGTTTAGAATATGTGTCACAACAACGGTTTGATATCAAAACGGTCAAAAACGGTTTGATATCAAAACGGTCAAAAACGGTCAAAAACGGTTTGATATACTGGATTAAGGTAAAATAATCTCATATCTACAGATAGTAGTGAAACCCCTCATTTCCGTAATTCTTTCCAATAGTTTGCAAGCGCCTTTCCACACAATTTTATGTCCTTTTCTTAGTAGTTTGGTAGGTTTTTTGGCTACAATTTATTTTATTTTTATTTTCCAATTATACAGTCGTTTCGATCTTCCTTCCTTCCTTATCTTAGGTAAAAAAAAACAAAAGGTCTTAAAAACAAATTGAAACTCTTTTTTATTACTTTGTTTATTTCAAAATTTATAACATCGAATAATATAGAAAAGTACCAAAATTATATTTGTAATGCGTGTGCTTCTTTTGAATCCTTTTCGCTTCTTCATGCACAGTGGTCCAGCGATCATGTTTCTCTGATTACAGGTACCATTTCCATAAGAATCTTTTGGTGGTCTATAAAAAATAAAAAATTAGAACTAGTTCCTTTTTCTGTAAGTAAATAAGGAAAGTGGTGTAGGCATTCTCTAATTTAGTCAGCTACATATCAATATACAGGGTTCCTTCCAATACTTGGCAAAATTAAATATATGATGTGTAACTGTCCAACGAGCAGCGCGGGAAGCTATTAGAGATATTGCTCGTCAGTAAGTGGAGGGTAGGACGTTAGAATGTGTTAGTGCGGGAAAAGAAAGTTAATACAAATTTTAAAAAAATATAACAAAATGGTTATGCTTTTATGAATATTTAATATTCATAAAAGCATAACCAAAAAATAAAAATTCAAAATAATAACCAAAATATATTAGTGTTCTTCACGAACTTTGGGCTTTAAAAATTCGGGCCCTAAAATAGAAATTCAAATTGGCCAAAAAAATTCAAATTTTTGACCAACATATTTTTGAAAGCATCAAAAAAATAAATGTTTTCAATAACAAAAAAAAAATAACAATAATAAATAAATAAATAAAAATAAAAAAAGTATCACAAAAAAATATCACAAAATTTCACAATGTCAGCGCTCCAAATATCACAAAACTTAATTATTTGCAGCTAATGCTGCACGTCCAAACGAAATGCCTCCGTCCCTTGATCGTTTTTCGCCACTGATTTTTAGACGGAGATTAGCAAACCTATTAATAATCTTATCCCTAATATTGTGGCAACCCTCAAATGTGTGGTCTATCCCTAAATAACAATTTATGAGGTTGGGTCGGAAATGGGTGCTAGAATAACTAATATCCTGGTCTAACACTATAAATATTTTCTCCATTGATATAAAAAATTCGAAAACTTGTCGTGAGGCATACGTAAGTAGCCTGTCTCCCGTGGGCAGAGTGGAATATTCCTTTAGACGAGCAAATCTGCTATACGCGGTGTTAAAATCTTTAGTCAAAAGGTCATCAAAACAATTTTCGCAATGTACGTTATTAGATTTTACCAAATTTAAAATATACCCTGCAATGTTATAAATAACGTTTTCAGTTCTATTATCTAAATGAACAGAATCTATTCGTTGCCTATCTAAGTCTTCTAATCCTAAAAGTTCGGTTTCTAATATATCTTCACTGCTCTTGTTTTTTAAGTAATCTAAGAAACCATCTAAAAATTCCCTATCATCCTCATCGTATGAAGTATTCTTTCCATCTTCTAAATACTGGGACACGCAGATAAGCCTTAAGTTTTGTTTAAAATTAAGAGCTGATGGTTTCGGCTGCTTTAATCTAACACTACTGAAGAGGTTTTCGACACAATCTTGGGAAAATCGACTGGTTAAAACGAATCTAAAACCTGCGGATTCTAAGAGAAATTCTGATGTTCTAATCACTGACAAAGTTGAAAAAATTAGCCCTGTTTGAAAAGGTTTCCAAATCTCTTTGTTACCTACTTTAATTTCCCTGCAAATTTCTATAAAATCGTTTAGAAAACTTTTTGCCCTTTCATACTTATCCATACGAGAAAAACTAAGCGCTAAAGAGCCTCTGCGAGATGCACATAATGAAAACCAAGTATGAACTAATCTTAAAAACCAGGCTGTGGTTTTCAAGCTGGGATCATTAATTTCTTTAGCTAAAAATTCTAAACCGGCAGAAACGTCTTGCGTTATCATATTATAGGAAGCGGAAACTCGCATTTTTTGGTAAGTATTGGGGTGGAGCATGTATTCCTTTAATCGAGGAGCTAATTTGAAAATGCTTCCATTTTGATAATCTACTAACTGTTTAATGTGGTCAGCTTTAATAATGTTAGAAGGTAAATCATACTTGGTTTGAAGGGCGTGTGGTATTTTGAAAAATTTATTATTGTTAAGACTTTGAATAAGGTTTTTTAAGATATGTGGAATATCAGCAAAAAAAGAAAGACTGCGAGCGGGATTTATAGGGTGTAGACAGGAACTGACGATAGAATTTTTTTTGTGCGCAAGTTGGAATTCATTCCACATCTGTAAATTGGTACTGCACATATCTGTGGTTATGCTGCTAATTTTCAAACCTATAGCTTCACTACGCTCTATTATATCTAAAATTAACAAGTGAAGATGAGTACCATTAGTGCGTTCGTTTGTGAAGTGGTATGCTACTACTTGCTTCCATCTGCTACTATAACTTGCTAACATAACAACTAATGCGTTGCTTGCATTACTATCACTAATAGGTAGAGTGGTTTTTCCTACAAAGTTTTTTGTTGATGGGTCATAATCGTGTCCTTTTTCTATTTTCATCTCATCTAAATATAAGCCACAGTGTTTTTCTTCCTCACGCATTGTACTAACCTTTAATTCTAAAAATCTAAAAATATCATCAGATACACCTTCCCGAAAATGAAAGTTTTCTAATCTTCTTCTTAAGGTTCGTTCAGATGGAAGCGGTAATTTTTTGTTTAATAAACATTTATATCCCCGTCTACCACACGCAAATTTTATTTGTAGTGAAGACCTGATGGTGGCCTTCATCCAAGAAACCCATTTTTTTCCAGCTAACCTTTGGTTTTGGTCTTTATTAAATATCTTTATCCTATTCCTAGTGGCCCTCCTATATTTACCTAAAAGATTGAAATATTTCTGTTTCATCGACTTCTTTTCCTGCCTTAGTTCTGTAATTGTTTTGTCCCTTTTCTCTAAAAGCTGTTTCAGAACCATAATTTCCATATCTTTCAAACTATCTGATTCTACTTCTATCTCCATAGCATCCACATATTCTACCTGAGAAACAAATTCATCCTTGAAATCCTCATACAAATATTCACACTGGAATTCTTGATCTAAATATTCTACCTGAACCTCTTCATCTACAGCGCTACTTTCATCTACTTTCTTTAATCCTAATAGATCTTCCCCTGCGGTCCCTCCTCTAACAAGAAATTCAACGATCAAGGAAGGGCAAGCATTTTTTTTTAAAAGAACCTTTCCGTTTTTAAAAGTGAAGCTTTCCGATTCAAAGTGATGGGAACATATTAAAGAATTTCGCGTTGGGTGCCAATCGCCCCTATTGACGAATTCTGTCCAAGCTTTACGTTGCTCGGCATTGATTGGAAAATAAAACATTCGGTCCTTATGCCTCCGATGGCTAAAACAATTGGGAGCGCTACATGCCATTGTCAAATAAAAAAAAAATTGCACTTCTTTGCGTTAAGACTACTACTATTGAAACTACTATTTATTGAAAATAGTCTTACCGATATAATAAAATTATAAATTTTTAATATAATTTTATCTTTCCTATAAAATAGTCTTACCGAGCTAATCTGCAGGACGAGCTTCAAAATCCTAAAAATAAAAAAAACAAAAAGTAATCATATTTTAATTATATAAAAGATATTATATAAAAGCAATTATATTTATGTTGTGCTCCTAAAAACGTTAAATTACACAAAAACAAAATTTCAATTGAATTCAATTCAAACTTTATTGAGACTTCTTTTTAGTGGAAAATTGCTAAATTCTAATTATGATATGCTTTCTTCTAAACCTGGATGTGGAATATTTAAAAGTATTCTAGAAAGATTCTTTGTAAGTCTAATTATTTCTGAACCCACTCATTTCTCGTCAACCGGCTCATCCTTGCTGGATCTTGTGTTATGTAATACCAACAAAGTAAACATTCTTAATCAAATATCTCTCCCCGGAATATCTCATCACGACCTTGTATTTTTCTCATATGATGCAATGCCAAATCAATCCCAAAAGATAATAACTTTTCGAGATTATAAACATGTAAATATTGAAGAACTTATCTCATACTGTACAAGATTACCGTGGAATATAATTTATGACTTGACTGATATTGACAGCCAACTTGAGCATTTCAATATGCTAGTAATTGAGATGTTCGAAATTCGATTCGAATTCGTCGATTAGGAAAATATATGTTAATTTAAAACAACCTGAATGGTTCACTACTAACATTAAAATAAAAATTACAAAACGAATTAGGGCATACAATAAGTGGGTCAGAACTCGCTCTGATCAAAACCGGATAAACTATGTACGGCTGAGAAATATTGTTACCGCATCAATCCGGAAGTCGAAATAAGAACATCTGAATAAAAAATTAAACCTTGAACTGCCGCCTAAGATGTTCTGGAACAATGTAAAAAGCCTTGGTATTGGTAAAGATAATGAACACCAGGTAATTCCTTTTAAACCTAATGATTTAAATAGCTATTACTGCTCTGCTGTTCCTATCCAACCCTAACATGACTCGAATGTTGACCCTGTTTTTCCAGAAATTGATGCTCACATTCTAAATCTCGCTTTTGAACATATATCACATGAACAATTGTTCTTTGCTATCAATTCAATTAAATCTAACGCGACTGGTCTTGATAATATCTCATTAAAATTCATCAAATTAATTCTCCCTGAAATTTCTTCTTTTCTTTTATATATTTTCAATAACATAATTACTAAATCGTTTTTATTCAACTTGTTGGAAAACAACTAAAATAACACCAATTCCTAAAGTTAAAAATCCTCTGTCTATGTCTGACCTTAGACCAATAAGTGTTTTGCCTACTCTCTCTAAAGCTTTTGAGATAATAATAAAAACTCAAATGGTACAATATTTGAACAGAAACAAACTGCTTTGTAAACATCAATCAGCATATAGGATGCAATGGTTTGGCTCAAGGTTCAGTACTTGCTCCAATTCTTTTCAACTTATACATGTATGACTAGCCAAAAACCACTTCCTAGAAATTTCAGTATGCTGATGGGTATGAAAATGGGGTCTTAAACCGAATTCCAGTAAAACTGAAGTCAGTACTTTTCACTTAAACAATCAATTGGCAAAATCTGAGTTACGTGTTAAAGTTGAGAATGTTGTTCTTGTACATAACCATAATCCAAAAATTCTAGGTGTAATTTTTGATCGTTCTTGGACTTTTCAAAATCACTTAGAAGCAATAGCCAAAAAAGTTAGTGCAAGAAATAATTTGTTACAGCAAATTGCTGGTACAACTTGGGGATCAAACGCAAATGTTTTAAGGACTGCTGCTTTAGGATTAGTATATTCTACAGCTGAATATTGTTCTTCAATCTGGATGAACAGTGCTCATACATCAAAAATCAATATTCAACTGAATCGTGCAGTGAGATTAATTTCTGGGGCTATAAAATCAACACCTTTGAATTGGCTACCTGTTTTATCAAATATACCACCACCAGACATTCGTCGTAAAGAAATGTTATTCAATACCATTCAAAAAAGTTCAGAAGTTAACAATTCGTTGTTTGATTTATTTTCGGAAGCTCGTGATCAAAGTTTATGTAGAACACCACCGTATATCACTGCTAAACAACTTATTTCACAAAATTTTAACTTTGAAGAAATTTGGCTGATGTCTTGGAACAACAACCTTGCATTAAATGGTACATTTGTTCAAAACCCAAATGTGAAATTAAATGGTTTTGAGCTAAAAAGAAATGATTGGGTGAAATTAAATCGTATAAGAACAATGTGGTAAAGAATTTCAGACAGTAAATCACAGATCTCAAGAATGTAATTTAACTAAATTCAATGGATGTTTTGAAGAGGCTTTTTGTTTATCTGATCAATTTATTGGAATTTATTGGACTGAAAAATAAAATTTAATGTATTTTGATGTTGAATAAACCATACGATTAAAAAAAAAAGCATATAGGATTAGTCATAATACAGCCACAGCTCTACTACACATTGTAGATGATATACGCCGTAATGCTGACGCAAAAAAGTTCACGGTACTTGCGCTGCTTGATTTTTCGAAGGCATTTAATTCAATAAACTATAAATATAAAAAATCTTTGTCGTAAACTTTCATCTCTTTTTAATTTTTCACCGTCTGCTTGCAGGCTCATTTATTCGTACTCGACTGGCAGATCGCAAATTGTTGAAATTGATAATATTCTATCTGAAATAATGTCACTGCACTGTGGTGTTCCTCAAGGATCTGTCCTAGCCTAGGACCAATCTTGTTCTCGCTTTTCATAAATGACATAGCTAATTGCATAAGGAATTCTCAATTTCACATCTACGCTGATGATAGGAAATAAAGCTAAAATAGAAAAAAAATTTGTGAAAAGTGCAATTTTGTATGGATTTTGCTTTTTTCAAAGGCCTGTATCTTGGCCCCCGGGGTTGATATACAACTCGTTTTGGTTTCATTCGCTTCAGTGAGTGATTCTATATCAAATTAAAAAAAAATTCTTGGCGCCAAAGTAAAAGTAATATCCCCCAAGCATTAAACTAAGACATAAATAGGCAATGATTTTATTTTGTTACTTTGTGATACTCGTTCATCTAAATTCATATTTCTAGTCAAATCATACATTAGTTTACGTATCTTTCATAATTCTAATCATAATTCTAATGTAATCATTTCCTCCTTTAACTTTAAAGTAAAAATTTATATAAGTTATTAGTTGTAAATAAAGAGAGATATATGTGATGTAATTTCATTGTAAATAGAAGGTTTCATAGCTTACTTACTGTGAAATAAATATTATTATTATTATTCAATATGGAAAACATATTAGCAATATTGACATTGACAACTAGAATGACACAAATAATATATAGTATAATATACGCACTAATACCTTGATAAACATTTTTCGAACAGTCCAGCCGCCATATTGAATTTTTTCGAACAGTCCACTTCGAAAATTACCTGTCCACTCTCTATTTATGTAGGCTCACTAGTATCGACAACAGATTGACTGAATATTCCGTAAAAAAATTATTTCATTTTTAATAACAGAAAGGGTATAACATAGCGTTTTTAGAGTTTCCCACACTAACTGCACTTCCCCCGTATTGAGTGATAAGCATAATAAAAAGGAATAAAGGATAGAACAATAATTTAGAAGAAATATAATAAATGCTTAATAAAATGCTTAGAATGAAATATAATAAATACTTAATACTAACATAAAATATTGAAATTCATAACAATAAAAAAAAAACTTATATATTTAAATTAATTCAACAAAGTAACTAAAACACTTTCTTTTAAATATGCCATCATTTGGATATATCGATTACTGGTTCAAAGAATAATCATTAGTTCTAATCTTTTTGTGGCATTAAGAGCCTACATTCTTGCAATAAATTCAGAAGAGAAAACCGTAGTAAGTCCTGTAAACTTGCTGTAGGCGTTGTTCTGACCTTATTTATAATATGTGAACAAATTAATGAAAAAATACTATTTTTCAACAGGTTTTGTATCCAACTTTCCGGTGTCTTATTCACTGTGTTAAGGAGTGAAATAAAAGATTCATTAAGGTTCAGAAAAATTTAATGTCAGAAACAAACCTTGAATATAGGATGTCCTTAAAAAAACGTATTGCCTATTGCTAAACCGATGTTTCTCCAGAGACATTTCTCATATGTGTATCGATCAATCTCGAAACATTGAAAATTGTGAAAAAAGAATGATAGGCCTGTACTTTTTCACCTCGTTATTGTTTAATTTCGCTTGTTTCGAACAGACGACCTCCACGTTTTATGTCCTTGGTGCATAGCTGCTATTATTATTATTCGAAACGAAAACCCTAGAGGGCATATCTGAGGGCACAGTTGTATCATAATTTTTCTATTTATGTCAGAAATTAGGAGTTTGTTTAGGAATTCAAAGAAATAGAAAGCCTAGGACAGGATCTGGGACGCGATTTCTTTTTATTTACCGTAGCATCTTCATGACAAGTTTCCTAAAATGCACAACCGTAAGAATGTTTGTTTTTATTAATTAATATAATAAATAAATCGCCTGATGCTCCGTACTAATGTAGAGCTTCTGCGGATGGTAGTTGACATAGTGTGCTAGATTTAAGTTGGTACTAGATTGAGTCCGACACCAACTTCAAATAGTTGTATTTTTTTAATGAAATAGTTCCTCTAGCAACCCCTCCCGAATTTCGGTATACGACAAATTTACGTGATTTAGCCTTTAAGACGTACTGACAGGTTAGATTAGAAATCAATTGGAGACTTACGTACACTTATTCTGTTCATAGTAATGTGGTTAGGAGTGCATTCAGAAAGCTGAAAATCAATCGGGTGCTCACGAATTCGAATCTGCACTCTTCTCTAAGGAGTTGTGGAGTAGACTCAAAAGATTTGGTGAGTCCAGATTCTAAAAGTGATTCAGTTGATTTAAGTCTTAATGAAACCAACCCCCTTAATTATTCGTTCACCTCTTGTAATAGAATTCCTGTGGTGCCGCGGTTTGATGGTCCTATTTCTGCGTCTCCTAGCTCCTTCTCATTCCAATGTGTTTCCTTGCAGGAACTTGTAGTTATCCTGAAATCAATTTCCTTTAAAGCTCTTGTCTTAGATGGCAACTTCTCAGTCTTTCTTAAGCTGATCCACCTCGATACTCAGCTTTCCCTACTTCATATTTTTAGTATTACCTTGATGAAGTTCGCTTGCCTGTACGCAGGTTAAGTTACTACCCAGTCTAAAAAAATTCTGTAAGACGGACTTTCGTTCGTCCCTATTTGTCTAAGGTTGTCGAAAAACTGTTAAATAGGCAGATTGTTGCTCACCTTATGGAAAAAAATTTACTTTATGACAATCCAGTTTTCGGGCTAAGCATAGTACCACTTCTCCGCTTATTCCCTTCAGGGACTCAATTAGATACAATATTGATAGGAAAAGAACTTCTATTTTGATTCAGCTTGATTTTAGCTAAACGTTCGACCACCCCTTATTGATGGGCAAGCTGAAGAGCTTGTTTGGCTTCTCTAACAACTCCTGTCATTCAACAACAATTGTCAGTTTGGTCCGAGAGTTTTTGTTCTTTATCATTTTTGGCCCCCTGCTGTTCTCTATGTTTATCAATAATCTTCCCCAATCTTTTACTCTCTATATCACTTGTTTGCTGATGATGTTCACTTGCTGACTAGCCGCTACCTGGTGCTGTGGCTTCTTTCTGGTGTCTGCTAGGCTTATGTCCACCGGATGTATGTCCGCTTAATCCTGAATGATGAGCATGAGGGTGGTCTTTTCTTTTTCTCTTTTTACTTCACCATAATTTTCAATTGTGTGAAGCAATGCAATCTATCGAAAAAAAAATCTTACATACCTTTGGACCTCTATCAATAACTAAAAAGGGTGTATGTCTGTAGGTGGGTGACAAAAATACCTAGGATCTTGATGACCCTTTGGTATATGATCCATCCAGGTTAACTCAAATTGAAGACCTGGATTTATTTCAAAATTGGACAAAATGGCGGGGATCTCCCGAAAACCTGTTAGTTCGAATCTTCAATAACTTCTAATCCTGGCTTTCAACCTTTTTGAATCTGGTTACAAAACCTCCGATATTCCTCAAGCCCAATTCATTGACGCCATATTGAAAAAACAATAAACATTGCGCAATGCAAAAGATTGGATTAGTGTTTTTGATTAAATTTGTTGAATTTTTTTTATATGGAGTTTTATTTTTCTAGATAGCGTTATTGTCGTTAAGGTAATTTTTTGAATTTTTTTTTTTTAGTTTTAATTTCAAAATGGCGCTACAAGTTCACGTTTTTTCTGTGCTAAAAAATGAATCAGCTTGTATATCGGGGGTTTTGCTTGGTATCAAAACCCCCAATAAACAAGCCTGCTTCATTTTTTAGCACAGAAAAAGTCGTGAATTTGTGGCGCCATTTTGAAATTAAAACTCAGTTTAAAAAAAATTCAAAAAATTGCCTTCTAGAAAAATAAAACTCCACATAAAAAAATTCAAAAAATTTAATCAAAAACACTGATCCAATTTTTTGCATTTGGCAATGTTCATTGTTTTTTTAATATGGTGTCAATGAATTGTGCTTGAAGAATATCGGAGGTTTTGTTGGTATATAAGGTTATAGCACTGTGGTGGTATCCATAAAAAGCCGGTCGTCAATACCGGTCGGATTGTTATCGATAATAAAAGCCTATTAAATATAAAATTATGATTAATTACGAATCAATATTTTATGACGCTATTTGATAATCTACATCTACCGTTAGCTCAACACCTACCGGATGATTTTTAAAATATAATTAAAGTTAAAACAATGGTTGAAATATTAGATTTTAGTACAATCGGGGGATTTTTGTCAAAAACTTATCGTTATCGGGTTTCATGATACCACCACTGTTTCCAATATTTCTGCATAACAACTTCCGGTTTGTGACATCCGTTTAAAATGTTTTTTTTGAGTGTTTATCCCTGCTGTAGCCTTCAGTTAAAAATCGATTTTCATGAAACTTTAGTGAAAGGATTCAATCAGTATGAGAAAAATTTCATTACCTTTTGGGGTACATTGGACAAAGGGTTGTGGATCCACAACGTGGTTTTTTCTCTATGTTTTTAATGTTTGTTGGTAGCATACAACATTCATTCGGGAATTAATTTTGATGACACTTAAAAGAAGATGCAAATATGTATGGCAAGGAACTGATTACTTTTTGAGCGACATTCAACAAAGTGGTGGGAGTCCCCCAAGCACCTATTTTTTAGAAAGCTCTAACATCTGTACCTGATGATCGAATTGGATGTAACTTGGTACATAAGCATTTAGTGCGATTCGCACTAGTTCCGCATCACAACTTCCGATAAAAAAAATTTATTGCAATTTTTTGCTTTTTTCAGTGTCTTTATTCACACTACAGCCTACAATAACGAAGTGATTACAACGAAACTTATGAAAAAGGTTTCAATTACTGTGAGAAGATAATGATAAACTTTTCTCGAAGACATCGATCAGCTGTTTATTTGAAACTTAATAACATTAGTTCCTGATAATTGATTTTGATTAACCTATGTACATATGCTAAGAGTATGATTTGCAACAGTTTTGCATTCCAACTTCCGGTTTGTCACTGCCGGTAAAATATTTTTTTTAGATTTTCTAGTCTTGATGAAGCTTAATCAAAACACAGAGATTTATGTAAGAAGGAATTGATAAACTTTTGAGCGATAATAGACAAGTAGGTAGAGGCCTCCAGAGCATCTTTTTTACTTCACCACAATTTTAAATTGTGTAAAGTAATGCAATATATCGAGAAAAAAAAAATCTTGCAAACCCCAAATTTTGGACAAAATTGTAGGGGGTCTCAAGAACACCTATAAGTTTAAATCTTCAATAACTTCTAATCCCGGCTTATGATCTTATTGAAACTTGGTATATAAGCTTTTAGTACTGTTTCCAATATTTCTGCATACCAACCTCCGGCTTGTCACTTCCGGTTAAAAAAAAAATTTTTCAGATGTTTATCCCTATTCTAGTCTACAATTACCGATCAATTTTCGTGAAACGTTGGTAAAAGCTATCAAGTAACATGGGAAAGATTCATCAGCGTTTGGGGTACATTGTATGAAGGGTTGGGGTCTACCATACAACAGGTGTTTTTCATCATGTTTTCAATGTTTGTTAGGAGCATACAACAGTCGTTCGTGAATGAATTTTGATGACACTTTAAAAATGATGCAAATATGTGGCAAGAAGGTGATTAGTTTTTGAGCGATATTAAACAAAGTGGTGGACGATCCCCCGTGCACCTGTGTTTTTGAAAACTTCATAACATCTGTACCTGATAATCGAATTGGATACGCAAGCAGTTAGTGTGGTTCACAACAGTTCTGTATCCCATCTTCCGGTTTTCACTCCCGGTAAAAAAAATTTTTGTTGCAATTTTTTGGATTTTTTCAGTATCTTTATGCACAATACAGCCTACAATAATGATTATGATGAAACTTATGAAAAAGGTTTCAATTAGTGTGAACCGTCTCATCTTTTGGGGCACATCGATCAAAGTAGCGGGTAGTCCACTATACAACTGCTGACTTTTCTCACTTTGTTTTTACAGTTTGTTGGGAGCATAAAGACTTCGTTTCATTAATCAATTTTGATGATACTATCGTTAAAAAAGGAGATTGAATGAAAAAGAACTGATTAGTTTTTGGAAATTATTGGGAGGTGGTGGAGGGCCTTCCAAACACCTGTATATTTTGTCACTATTTTTTTTAATGTTTGTTGGGCGCATACAACATTCTTTCGTGAATGTATTTTGATGACACTTTGGAAAAAGATGCAAATATGTATGGCAAGGAGCTGATTAGTTTTTTTTGAAAGCTCAATAGCACTTGTACCTGATAATCATATTGGTTGAAACTTGGTACATAGGAATTCAATACAGTTCACAACAGTTCCCAACTTCCGACATCCCAACTTCCGGTTTCCACTTTCGGTAAAAAAAAATTTTACTTTTTCTCGTATTACAGAATGTTTGTTGCGGTTTAAAATTTATTTAATATTTATAACAGTTTTCTTTAATATTTATATAATTAAAACTACGTGAGTTGTTTTTTTTAAGTTTTATGGATATTAGCTCACTATATATCCAGAACAATTTGTTTCCAGAGCTGTGATGAAGTTAGCCTATGCATCAACGTCGCATTATTTTTATAATTAGAACTACGCGAAATCCATAATAATCGTGAACCATTAATTGAAATATTTTATGTATATAAGCCCACTTTATATCCTGAACATTTTGTTTTTAGAGCTGTGGTGAATTTAGTCTCTGAATCAGAGTCGCCAATATTTTATTCTCTTTTTTCCGCTGAAACCTGCTGTGCTGAGGGAGTTGATGAAGAGCTGATCTGACCTCTAAAGCTTTCAAGGTTTTAAAGATTTAATGTTTTCTAAGTATTTTAGTTTTAGGTTGTAAATAACCTAACGGACTTTTGTGTTTTGTTAAGCATTTTATAAAAAAAGTTGCGTCCATTAACTCCTTAAAATTGGGGAATTCAATACCGGTAGACCGAGGTGTTTTACAAAACCGTATTTTCAATACCGGTATTATTTTTTCATCCAAAAGGTTTTTATAAATTATTTACCCTTTCTACGTTAAACGAAGTATATTATCAATTACAGTTTGATATTTAGGTTATCTATTTACGAGTAGGCATTCAATTTTAATCTATCCATTTATCCAATAATTTATGACACTAATTAGGCAATTGGGATATAGAAGATGTTGGATAAAGTTTTATGAAAAACACTTTTTTTGATTGTGAAATGCGCTCCAATTTGTTTAATGAAAAAAGTCAATTCTGGAAACGGTGTAGCAGAAATCGCTGACTTTTGTTAAATTGTTCGCTAAACTTTTGTTGTAGATCATGATGCGGCATTTTAATCCACCCATTGCAAACACCAATGATCCGGAACCATCTGAGCTTATATAAAATGTGGCTGTTGAGTGTTGGGGTCAGTGAACCAGTGAACATACAAAATTGGTTCTGGCTTTGGATATTTTTTCTACCGCAAACGGATCTTTCATGATAATGTAGGAAATATCTGATAGGGAATCGTCAGATGGTTGAATAATTAAATGGAGTCCAGTTGTGGAGCATGATCCGTTGGAAGAATCCGAAAACATACTTGTACGATTTCCAACTTTTTATGGTTTTTGCTATTTTCTCCACCTTTAACGCAATTTAAAATAGAGCCGCCATTGTTTAGAATATGTAAAATCTTGCACCTTTCTTTGGATATGAAAAATGATTCAAATTTGCAAATTGTTTCCAGCTTGTAAAGCGTTCATGGTTTTGAAAAAAAAAACTGCTTAGACAGAACATGTGCCATCAACCGGAACAAGTGATAATCACAAGTGGCAATTTCTGGTGAATATTGCGGGTGGGGTAAGACTTCCCTATTAAGAGTTTCCAAATAAGTTTGACTGGCGTCGCATCATGCGAACGAGCATTATCATGTAGAATAATTTTATATTATTTTATGATGTAATGATCGCATTCAGCGTTGCCACTTGGACACATTTGTATCCTTTTGGATACATTATTTAAAAAATTTACTAAATGGATACTGGATACAAAAAATTCACAAAACTGCTAGAATGGTTACAATTTATTCGTAAGGAAAATATTCTGTTTAAAATGCATTCTATCTGTTTGGTTTTCCAAAAATTTTAAAAATGTTTATAAAATTTGTTACATTGTTCGTCTATTCTCGTTCAGTAGAAGATAAAGGAAAATAAAGTTGGCAAACAGTGTCGCAAATTTTACAGTTTTTAAAAAACGAACGCATTTTTTGTAAACGATTCTGAATTGACTGCACTTAAGGTTGCATTATATCGGGAGCGTTGCAATGAACTAAAGGAATTTCAGGTATATTTTGCGCTGAAACCGCGCAATATTGGTATTAGGTCTTTCTCAAATAAGATTGCTTAAATTAGCAACATCAAATAATCATGTTTCATTTTTTCAAAAAATTGGATACATTTGGATACTGCATACTCTTTTTTTATAAAATTGGATACATTTTAATTTTTTTGAGTGACAATGCTGGTCGTATTTTTCTTTGAGTGCGCTGTTCAATCTTGTTAATTGTGTTTATTAGAGAGTTTTAGTAATGGTTTCGCCTGGTTTGAAAAAATCATACACGGCGTGTTTTTTCATTAATAATCGGTCCCCATGATTTTGTCATCTTTTACCTACCGTAGTGGATGCATTTTTCATCACTAGTGACTATAATTACGATGCAAAAAACACTTTCTTTTATGCCTGGCAAGCATCATTCATTTTTGAATCATTACGATTTTAAATTTAAACGATGCAATATTGCTTGCTGAGTCACTTCTAATATAAGTGCAAATTCTTGCGTTTGATACGAATCTTTCTTGCACTTAAAGTGGAAGTAGATCTAAAGTTATGTACTAAAAAAACACCTTACTCCTCTTCTTTAGGTATTTTGTTGAAAGAGACCAACCCCTATTGAGAAAGCGAAAATAGTTCGACAACTAATCGTTTGCGTTGAAGCGTGGGCGAGATTTGAAAGTTAATTTAATTTAAACGAAACATAAATATATGTAAATATACATAATATCGTTTTTATTGGTTTTCGTGTTTCTTCAAGTTCTTTCGTACAATTTTTTTGTAGTAAAAAACGCTGTGTAATCAATCTACTTCTATTCTAATACAAAGGTCTGAAAAGTTCATAAATCTCGCAAGAATTTCGTAATTTAAAGTTACCCTGAAACACATATAGCCTAATTACAGTCATTTATTTAAAAATAAAATGAAATTAAAATACGTTTCTAGATAAACTTTCGTTTTTTTTTTGGAATTTTGTCTAAACTATTTTGGAATTAATTACGGGCGACAGTAAAGATAAATTTGTATTGTAATATGTTTTGTATTATTTACATTTTTTAAAAAAAATCTATTGTTTAAGTTACTTTTATATTTTATTTATTTGGTTGTTTAGTTTATATTACTATGTAATATGATAAATTTAGTCGGTAATCCAATGTGTTTGTTGTGTTTTGTTTAATAAAAATTAGATATACTTAAGCAAATCAAAATATTTGTAAAAACGTATCAAATTTGCGTGACAAACAATTACTTGTATATAACAATGTGTGTCGCTTGTGGTTTGTAGCTTTACTTCTTGTTATAGTGAATTGATTTCAAATCTGGAACTTGAGTCGCCTCAAATCTATAGAAAAAATGAGATCTTTCTTTTAGTACCTAGATATGTTTTTGTTTTACAAAAGAGTTATGGTTCTATGAGTTAGGATTGATTGCGTAATGCTTTAAGTTATGAATTGAAAAGAATTGTGTAACCATTTTTTATTTCTAGAACAAAAACCGATGTAATCCGAAATCCAAAACTGACAATCACCATAACACCAATACTAATACAATAATGGAACTAAAAATCTGGGTAGAAGGAATACAACGAATAGTATGTGGTGTAACAGAATCAACCACATGTCAAGATGTTGTTTTTGCTCTTGCACATGCAACCGGTAAAATCGGTCGATTTACATTAATTGAAAGATGGCGGAATAATGAACGTTTATTAGCACCTACAGATACACCTTTAAAAATTTTAATGAAATGGGGCGAATATTCGAGTGATGTACAATTTATATTACAACGATCTGATCAACAAAGTTCATCTCAATCACATTTAACAAAAACACACCAACCACAGTCACAACAACAAATTGTACGACAGCAACAATTAAAAAATATGAAAATTAAAATTAGTTCCAAAGAAGAAAATGAATTTATTCGCGATCTAAAAGATAAACAAAATGAAAATATAATAGGAATCGAAAGCGACAAAATAAAGAAAAATTTGATTGGATTCTGTGATAATAAAGAAATTGGGGTTGTGAAAGGAATTCAACAAAAATCCATATCGCCTATTATTTCCATTCATGATCGTATACCATCACAATCATCTACTGATTCGTCATCATTCTCACAAACCATAAGTAAACCTATTAATCCTAGTTCAACAACACCAGAATACGCTTATGTTACAAAGAAACGTTCAATCAATAATCCGATAATAAATCATGAAATTGAATTCAACAGTGCGGATGTTAGAAATTCCCTTGATAAAAAGGTTAATTTAAGTAATGATAATTTAATAGATGTTGTCTTCAATGCAAGAAATAATAATAGTTTAGATTCAATAAAGCCACCAATTGGGGTATCATCAAATGGTGCATTAGTACCACCTCCATATCGTGACCCTCCACCACCTCGAAGTAGTCCGTCAAGTAGTAATAATAATAGCATATCAAGTAGTAATGAGACTGAAATCAATGATGTCTTATTGAATAATGGACAATATAAAGATTTAATACAATTAATTAAATATCAAAGAGAAAAAATAAGTTTGCAACAAGCTGATTTAACCAAGGTAAGAAGATCGAATAGATCATTTATTTGTTTTATTTTAAAGATTATACATTTTCCAGTTTGATGCAGAAATAGTACTTTTAGAAAATAGAGAACGTGATCAAATGCAACAATTGGAAGCAATAACACGTGAACTAAATAAAACAGATAAAATATTTCGACAAGGTTCCGAACAATTACAAACATTACAATATATCGAAGAAGAAAATGAATTAGTTCGTCAACAAGAGAAAACATTAAAATCAGAAATAACATTATTACGATCAAAATTAGCAAATTGTGAAACGGAATTGTTACAATGTAAAAATAAAATTCGTTTGTTATTAGATGAAATTCAATTGGAACAACGTGTACTTAATCGACAATATGATAATCGACAACAAATTGAAAAACATTTTCTAACTGAAGTTGAAAAAATACAAATCGAAATAGATTCAGCAATACAACAAGCTGATTCAACTAATCGTACATCTGATAATTTAAAACGAGAGGTTGGTGTTATTGAAAATGCAATCGCAGAGAAAAAGAAACAGGTAAGAAAAGTTTTGATTTTGATATATATGATTTGGATTTTTTATTCAAAAATTGATTGATGAATTAACTTATATATTTTATGACTAATTGTTCACTCTTGAATTATTATACCATTTGTTATGTTATTCAAATTAATTTCTATTTTAATCCGACAATGATTGACAACTTGTGTGGCAAAATTTATTCTTATAATAGTAAATTGGATAAGGTACGAAGTGATAGTAATCCAATTGTTACTAACACAGGAATTAAAATATTTCATCAACATTCAAAAACATTGTGCATTTTCATAACATTTGGTAACTATACATGTTCTCGAACGAATTTATTTCAAGTTATAATAATTTCGTAATAAAACAGGTTTTGTACAGGTTCTTCGTTTGCGTCAAAAGTGTAAGTTCTGGCACACGTATCCGATTTTCTATTTTGGAGTAGCCAATTTTCCATGTCTGGATTGGGGTCCTGTTTAAGCGTTTCTGATGTTTCACATATGTGGTGAATTGAGGGTACGAATACTTTCAAAGTAATACAGGTTCCCTAGGAGAGATGAACCCCGCGTTAAACCAGAGCTAATACACTTTGTATGTGCCAGATATTGTTTTGTTCCCGGTAATATCGTCTTTTGGCGAAACTTCGTATTGATTGAGTGACGCCGGCAAGTAGTTGAGTGCCAAATTGGATCCAAAATTCGTGAAAGCCAAAGTTTTGGACGACATGATTTCACAACGACACGAAAAATATAATTTCAAAGACGTGCGTCACTAGACATATGTTTTACTTAAGTTTGTCCTCTCTTCTCTATTTTCAGTACAATTTCTCAAATTTTGTTTCATGCTGAATTGCCCACCTTGGCTATGTCCTAGATTTTAGTAATTTTTTTTAGCCCGGCTAGTTCAGTCGTTGGAGCCTGAGAGTCTTTATCTCGGGGTTTGGGTTCGAACTCGACTCCCATTTCATCTGTTTTTATTATTCTTAGTTCGAATGTAGTGAGCCAGATCTCCTTTCGTCCTGTCCTGTAATGGTCGAGATATTCTTTATACCAACCCTACTGTATTGCCCGTTTTTGCAATTTTCTAAGTACACCCAAAATATGACACGGTATTATATTCTATTTATGTCCCATCTATTTTTGCATAATTATGTGAAAAAAAAAATACTTAGAGAAATAAGAAACCACAGATTTAAATGGAAAAAAATTTTTGTCTTTTGACTTGGCAGTTGGATTTTAGTTGTGGTGAGAGTGGTGAGATTTTAATTTAAGAAAAAAAGATGAATTTTGGTTAGACGATGTGTGGTCGACGGTCGGTATACAGTAAAAGCCCGATTATCCGACATTCAATTAACCAAATATTCAGTTAACTGGCATTTTAAATTTTTGAATTTTATTCCTTTTTCACAAGAAAAATGTTTTTTTTTGTTTAGGAATTCACAAGAAATATATTTTGCTTTAACTTTTAAATTATTTAAATTTTAAAATATCCTTATTATTTATTTCATTTACTTATTTTTGTATTTGTATAAAATATTATTTACAATCAATGTTATAAACAAATTGAAATACACATACAAAAATAAGTTTCTAGTATATTATTTGAAAATATACTGACGAGAATCCTAACAAAATATTTATATGAAGTATAACATGAAATTGGCCTAAAATTTCAATTATATTCAATTATCCGGAATTTTCGATTATTCCGGATAACTGGACTTTTACTGTATTGGAGTTTTAATTTTTTTATATAAAAGAAAAAAAATATTTTGTAATAAAATTGAAAATTTAAATAAAGGGTGGGCTATTTAAAGTTTTAAATTTGAATCGGCTATAAAAAAAAACTACTTGTAATTTTTTCAAATTTCTGGTTTTATTGAAAAGGTTGAACTTTGTTATTTAATATGGAACACAATTTTATTCATATGACCACCACGACTGGCTCGGCAGTACCTCAATCCAATCAATTCAATTTTTCAGTACATTTTCGATTGTCAAGAGAATGACATTCCATTCAAGAGAATGACATGGACGACATATGGAGGGCTCAGAATACAAGTGAACCAAGTCCATTTTGTGTTTTTTTGTGTTACAGAGGTTTAAAGTTAAAGCTTTACATTAAGGATAAATGTTACGCAAAACATCCAGAGACAATTGAAGCGTTGAAACATCACATCGAAGTTGCCATTGAAGAGATTCGACCCGAAAGAATCGAAAATGTACTGAAAAATTGGGTTGATCGGATGAGGTACTACCGAGCCAGTCGTGGTGGTCACGAATGATATTGTGTTCCATTATAAAATGACAAAGTTTAACCTTTCCAATAAAACCAAAAATTTGAAAAAATTACAAGTAGTTTCTTTTATAGCCGATTCAAATTTAAAACTTTAAATGGCCCACCCTATAAAAGAAGTCGATATGCATATTATTAACGATCGACACCATAAGACAAGAAAAGTTAAAATAGCAGTTAAGTTAAAAAAAAAATTAATTTTTTTTTACTTTAAAATTTTTTCAAAAATTCAAAAAAATAAACAAATAAAAACAGAATTTAAAAAAAAAGAAACTCGATGTTGTTGTTGTAGCGATGGGTTTGGGCTAATCCTCCGGCTCCATGTCCAGGTTCAGGAGCTCTGCTACTGCCCTTGGGCGGTACTATAAATCTTCTTTCGTCAGGTTGGTTATATTTTCAGGACAATTGAAGTCTACATTGTACGGCGTGCCCTCACATGCGGGATACTTGTCAATAATTTCAGGTTCAATTCTGCTCATGTAGTTGTTTAGAATGCGTGACCAACCGGATCTTAGTTGAGCTAGGATGGATCTGGTGCTACGGGGTAGTAGGACCTCTTCAGCAGCGACTTTTTGTGGCTTTCCATTTAGAACACGATTTGGAGTATAGTTCCTTATTGCGTTTTCAACCGTTTTGTTGTGGAGTACTTTTAAGCCAGTTCTATATGTAAATTCGTCAATGTTACCAGTAACCTGAATATCTCTGACATCTTGCAGAAAGCATCTTGCTGTCTTCCTTATGTCTCTAGGTGGTTCGATCGTAGTTGAGGTGTCATTACAAGGATGTTGCTCTTTGTGGCAGGCCAGTAGATATTATTTGGTTACCATTTTATTATGTTCACGGACCGGCAATATGTTACAGTCCTCGTGCGGCTTAAGGTCATTATGATCGGCACGTGGTCTGATCGCAATGCAATTTCAGTTCTCTATTCTGCAATTGGCATTAGTGACATACTGGCAAGGGAGACATCTGGAGAAGAGTATGATTTATTTGTAACCCGTGTTGGTTGTGGTTCGTTGTGGACTCCAAAATTGGAGCCGTCAATTTGATCAACAATGCTTTCACTTCGCGGATCAGTGTGTTGGTGCGAGTGCCATAGATTATGGTGCGCGTTCACATCTCTGAGAATTAGACAGTCTTTGGTATAAAATAAATGTCCTATGGACGGTTCATAGCCTGTATCATAGCTGCTTACTAGTGGAATATAAATATTGACTAGCCGTATTTCCGTATTTGATTATAATGTCTTGTTGTTGTACTGCAGGTCGTGTTGTTGTACGCTAAATAACGCTTTTGTGAATTATAAAGGCAAGACCGCCACCTTTGTCCTTCGCTCTATCCAGCCTTATAATTTTACAATCACAGATACTAACACTAATCTTAGATCTAACATTTAGTTTTGTTTCATGAAGAAACGTGACTAGAATATTGTTATTGCACATATAGTTTATTATACATCGATCTTATTCGTGAGACCGTTGCAATTTAGTTGCATAATTTTTACATCACTTGAGGTTTCCGGCAGCGTGTTCTTTCGTATTGTGTTTTGTTGTGTGCTCGTGTTGGTATTTAAACTTGATGTTTGACAACATGGCGCTATGTAGTTCTTGGTCCATTGCTTATGTGTGACAAGACCTAAGCAGTTCTTGAGGTAGCACCATTTCTTGCAAGTATTACACTGAATATATGTTGTGTTTGCCCTTAAGATGTCTTTACATATTGTACAGTGCCATGTTTTAGTTGGTCTCGGATTTCTTTCAATACCAGCCATGACGAGGAGTGTTTGAAGCAGTGAGGCCAGTGACAGCTACTTCTTTACCAAAAAAAAAATTGAGCGTCGGATTTGCACCTTTCGTTGAAATTGTTGTAATGGTCTTTGGTCGGCATTGAGTTCCAAGTGCTTCTGGGGCGTAGACCCGTCCATCTTGAGAAACTTGAGGTGGAGGTTGAACACAGAACTAATTCTAAATTCAAAACAAATTTAATTTTTTTTATTATATAACATTTCATTCTTTGGATTGAAACCAAAACCGTTTGTCTTATGGTGTGAATCGTTGATACCATGTAAATCATCTTCTTTTATTTAAATTTCGCATGGAGGGATCAGTTTTTACTGTTTTGAAATTTTTTTTTATTTTTGATCTACGGGTGTGACAACCCCGCGTACTCCAGTCCCTGCTATTGACATACGAGTAAACGAGAGATGTCACATACCACTGGCAATAGAAGTGAGATATCACTAGCCAAGGTGACATCTTAGGGATGGTGGCGGATGAACTGTGTATTCAGTCAACGGTAGCACCCTGAATCTTAGCTGTAAAATAATCCTTGATGATGAGACGCTATTGCTTCCTTGAAAAAACGAGCCCTCTTATAACTATGTGTGGGCTTTAATCATTAAGAAAGACAGTGCGTCACAGGATCAAGGAATATGCAACCGGCTGGATTATTGGCAATTACATTTTTGTTTTGTTTCAGCAAATTTTTGTAAAAATTTGCTATTTACTTTTTAATTTCCTTTTATTTTCTCTATTTTATCATAAAATATTTGCCTATGTCATATTTTGTCAGTGATAGGATTTTTTGTTTAGTTATCCATTCTTTAACAAAAAATATAAAAAAACAAAAAAAGAAAGATTTACGTCTATCAACACCTTTGAACGTATGTTGTTGTCTTAAAAGGTTTTTTTCGGCAAACGGCTGTAAAGTTAAAATTTACTGCCGCTAGGGGGCTAGCTAATGCCCAAAATACATGTGCAGAAAGTCTGCACGCAGTGCTGCATGCATATCTGCATCTAAAATAGATGTGCAGAATTTTTATATATTTGACGTGCAGAATTTTCGTAACAATAACAGTTCGTGTTCTTACGTATTATGAAATAGTTATAAGTGAAAGTTGTCGTAATTTAAAGAAAACTGTCTTTTTAATTAAAAGATAGAAGAAAATTATTGAATCGTTGCCTGTAAAAACGTTTATGTCTAAATTAAAATTTAAGTTCAAATTACATATACCACTGTTTCCGATAATCCTTTCCCAAAAATTTATTTATTAACAATGTTAAGTTTAAATTATTTTATAATTTGAATTATTTAGAGTATTTAAATATGTTTATAAACAAATAATCATTACTAAAATAATTTCATTTGCAAAAAAATATCATTCATTTTTATTTGAGTTAAAAAAAAAATAATTCATTTTCAAACAAAATGTCAAAATCATCCATTTTTATCTGAGTTTTCGAGTAGTTTTTGTTTTTTTTATTGTGGTAGCACTGCCTCTGTGCAGCGAAATTAGAATTAGAGATATCTTGCAGAATTTTTCTGCATGCAGAATTTACATGTAATTGCTCTCATATAACAACACATGTTCTAATTTCGCTGCATGCAGAAGTCTGCACATGTATTTGGACCATAGTAGCATTTGTTATTTGTTAGTTTGTTATTTTTTCAAACATATTATATAACCATGACAACAAAAATTAAGTTGATTCTCATATTATGAAATTTTGAAAAGGCTGCTTTGATAAAAAATTTTTATTCATACAAATTTAAATGTTTTTTTCTCTTTTTTGGAAGTAATTATGACGATACAGATTCATATTCATAAAAAGTTTGATGTATTAATTTCATATTTATAAAAAATTTAAACGTTTGCCGAAAAAATAGTGTATTTAATTCGGAGCTAAAGTGACTTTTTGTGTTTCGTCTATAATTGTCGGCCTCCCTGCGGACGGCTGTCAAACTATAGACTCAACACAAAAAGTATCACTTTAGCTCCTAATGAAATAATGTACTATTATGTGTTATTGTGACACATATTGTAGTTTCTACTACACAACACATTTTATTAAAAAAAAAAATTTCCAATTTTATTATAAAATAGTTTTTTTTCTTTTATTTAAAACAAAGTTAAAACTTCAACATAACGACGACCACATAACGATCAACATAACGACTCTAACCAACATCCAACTTATTTTCTGAAATGTATATAAAAAAAATAAACACGCACAATATGTGATAAGGGGACGAATGACTTTGTGTGTTATGTGATGGTTTCTATCTATTCTCCAGTTAGTGCCAGCAATGGATTATAGCACTTTACTGAGAGTCTGAACCTTTCTTTTTCGTTTGAGTAGGTAAAAAATATTTCATATTGTCAATCGCTCCATTGTTAGATTCGTGTTATCTGTGACTACAACAGCCAGTGTCATATTGAACAATGCCAGATCGTGAAAAGGGTCGTCATTGGTTAGCGTATGTATATTTTTATTTTTCGGCCGAGTCATTTGTAGAGCGTATACTAATGGTGTGTGCAAAGTGTTTAACTATTCTGTCCTTATCGCACATATTATAAGCCCATTGTTTACTGTAGTTGACTATTTTTAACCGACGGATTACTGAGATCTGTGTCACGTATTTCACCTCTTCATTGGCATTCGTACTGCATCAGGAGGGAAATTATATCTAATTTCTGTGAAACTACGTGATGGAATGATTTTCGAAAGTTTGCTTGCTTTTTTTCTAAATGTAAACAAAATACCTTTGTGACCCAGCTCTTTTAAAAACGATCGTTGTTATAACGAATTAGTCCGCACTAATTTCGACGAATTTTATAAAGTTTTTATTGGTTTTGCTGCACGGATTTTGCACATTTCGTATCGTCTGCAGGATTAGATAACAAAAGCTAAAAGGTTGTTTTATATTGTAACAGATATGACAAGCCACTGTAAGCAAATGGTATTTGTCGATCAGCCCCGGCCGTAAATTCGAACAACTTTTACCTGAATTAACATTGATCAAACAACTCATTTTTTCTCATGTTCAAATGTGTTAGGTTATTTCACAATACAAATATTCTAAATAATTTAATATTACACATAATTATTTTACTGTTTACTTCAACAGGTTGAACAGTTAGTGAACGAAATGAAAGAAGTAAATTTAAAAAGTTTAGCTGTAGCACCACCTGACGAAATACATCATTTAATAGAAAACAGTAATCGTCCAGGAAGTACAAGACGTATGATTGGATCTCCTAGACAATTGGAGAATGCCGTACCTACTAGTAAAAATCCACATGGAGTTTGGGTTTAAAACGAAAACATTCCTTAAATATATCATTTACATATATTAATATTAAAAAATTATACAAATATTTAGTTCTCGACTGGTGAAAGTAAAATTTATTAACTACTCGTTTACTAATCCACTCGTTTACTTATACATATCTCAAAATAACTTATTTATTTTCATATATTTATGGTTAACAAAATCTTTCATTTACATTTTTACTAACTCGAATACCGTGAATCTGAGTGAGTTTCTTGCAAAATTTTACTTTCACCATACATTTACACATATCTTGAGATATTGAAAAAAAATACATTCCCATTTTTACGTTTGCAATAAATACATTTCAGTCGATGTTGTACTTATGTAGAATTTCCAAAATTCAACTTTTTCGTTAAAAAGAAGCAAATATTGTTTGCTTCTTTTTAAATATATATTATAGTATTAAATATATATATATTAGCTTAAACTCTTAATTTTACATTTATTTTAAAAGAATATCTAGTCTTGATTATAATATAAATTGTTTGGAAATCTTTGATTTTTGTTATTTAATTTTTTTTAATGTTTTGACAAATCTGTTTTGATAAATGAATCGTGAAGATGCGCTTGTAAAGGCATGATTGGTCGGGCGACTTAGCTAAATCACAGTTACGTATATTAAACGCTTATTTGTGTGGTGTCAGCGGGTTTTTGTCCAAACCACTTGATATAATATTCATAGGTGATTTGAAATACGACGTTAAAATGTTCAAAACCACCGTTGCGCATTTTACACTAACCATTTGTCAATCTAATGTGATGATTGAGGATGGATCTCGTCCTCGATCAACAACTACTTAGATATGCTGCATTAACAGCGTACAGACTCAACCAAGATTCTGTTCAACAATTTGGTAATAGTGCCCACTGATCTTTGCCTCCTTTATTTTGAAAAAGCAGTTGCTGACAAAGCTTCAAATAATTGTTGGTTTCTGAAATAAATTTGTCGTGCTGAAATAAATTCGGGAATGTTAATAAAATCAGTACGAACAACTTTGAAAAATTGATGATACAAATGTTAAATTGAAAAATATTTTAATAAAAAGTATTAAAGATTTCCAAATAATTTATATTAAAATCAATATTATATAAATATACTTTTGTTCGAAAATAATAAATTTAAAATTAAATTTAATATCTAGTCCTTTATAACAAAAAATGCCATTTATAAATAAATTTTAATGATACCACCAAAATATAAATAAAACAAAACGGCATCACACCATTTAATTTTAATTTATTATTTTATTTCCAAATTTTAAATGTTTATGCAATAGAGTATTTATATTTTGAGAAACTAGTAAATAGAAGCTTCTTAATATCAAAATATCAACTGGCTATCCACAAATATATCTAAATAAGGTAAATAATATTAGAAAAACTGTACTGAAATAATTATTAGAAAAATTAGATTATAGGTGAATTACAAACAAAAGTACATATCCCTCTTTCTAATAGAATCATGCAAATATTGTTTGTTTTTATGAAGAAACTACATCCGTAAAAACTGTTATTTTACTTTAAATATTAATATTAGAAAATGAATGTAAAAAATGAAAAACTAAATTTTACCGAATAATATATTATTATTGTAATAAAGAAAAAAATTAGTTTGAACTATATTAATAATAAGCTGACCAATTTTTTTTCAATCAGAAGGAGGACAAAAAAATTTAAGAAAAAAGTACAATGCAAATATTAGGTTTTATAGAAAGTGTCCGACGTTTTTGTTCAACTTTAAATGCAATTTTTCGGGTCCGCATCAAAAATTAAACCATCAAATTGAGTTATAGAACCGAAAATCAGTAGACCCCCCAAAGTTGAAACCACCGAATTTTATAACATCTTTTGAAATTGAAAAATTATTAGATCACGTTTTGAAATTGAAAAATTATTAGATCGAAATATCACATCACCGAAAATTCATTTCGTCGAATAGTCATTCCATCGAAACATCACATCACCGAAAATCATATAATCGAAAAATAATTATTAATTAAACCGAATTTTAGTTTATTCAAATCAATTTTAATCAAGTACATATATATATATGTATATGCCACTAATTATTATATTTACAACCTTTTGCCATTTTATGGATAGTTTCCATCGGTGTTGTAGTCTGTGAAGCATAAAACTTAGGCAAGTGATTTTCTGTGAGTCTTCTGCCGATAAGTTTTTTCCATCGTTTTGCACAGACCGAAATAAATGGTAGCTAGATAACAATAGTTCCGAACATCAAAACTTCCCTACCCTGATCATTAATTTTTTATGGATTATCAAAGATGTGTGTGGTGTGGTCTAGAATTGTCATGATAAACATAATGGAAGAAAACAGTAAAAATACAATAAATTGAATGGCTGCGTACTAATAAAAACATCTCTGAACAGATTGGATTTAAAATATCGAAAAAGAGGACAGTTTTCAAGGAAGGACATAACCTACAAAAGGAGGACGGTTGGTCACCTTAATATTAAGTAATGTCTCTTGGATTCGAAACACATCGCAGGTTTTTTTCCAAATCTCATCTCACCTAATGACTACCTAAGGTAGGGTTAATCAATTATTCTTTTGGTTCATTATTTTGCTTTGGTGATTCTATTTCTATTGTTACAGGACCATCATTTTGTATATGAACTTGCATATAAGCTGCAAATTTTCCATCTTTGATTTTACTACCATCATATTTCTTCCCCAATTCCTGTAAGAATGTTGTATATAAAATTTGTGCTTGTTCTCCATCCATTGCTAAATGAAAATCCGGTTTATTTCCTTTTAAACGATGATACAATGTAAATTGACTAATACATAAAATTTCTAACTCTTCATCTTTCACAGATTTCATCCATTTTTTATTTGTTTCTTTATCTTCAAATATTCGAAGGTTTAATATTTTTCTAGATAGATATTCAACGTCTTTTATGGTATCTTCACATGAGATTCCAACAAGAACACATAAACCTCGTCCAATTTGACTTATTAGTTCATCGTTTACTTTTGATAGAAATGCAATTTCGATTAAATTTTTGTTAAGAAAAATTATATAAACGTTATACCTGTAACTTTTGCAGTTGTAACTCTTTGAATTATTGCTTTCATTGTTAATAATTTTTGGTATTTGGTCCAATAATTAGGTTAGGTTGTTTGTTTTGGTATAAAATGTCAAAAAATTAAAATCATAGTTTTGAAAACGACATCTTGAGTATAATAGAAAAACTAAATATTAGGTCTGTAAAAAAAAATTTCGGACAATTTATATATTTTTGAAATATTAATCGATAAACGGTTATTCGGTTATGTTTATTAGAGAGAGGAGGCTTGTGATTTCTTATCTAATTAACCACTGTAGATTAATCAGTTCTTGCAAACAAATCAACGGCATTTTCTAGATAAATTCTATAAGGTCATAGATATCAAATTCCCAATAAATACTTCCAAAAGCGTTTAGATAACGCGTTGCAATAACTATTCTAACAGATGCAAAAGTATGGAACCGAGATGTTGCCTGAATGTTGGATCGCTGAAGAGCCGTGTTCGATTTGCATAACTGAAACAACTAAAAAATTGTATGCAATTGTTGTTTTTTCAGTTATTTCAGTCAAATCGAACGCACCTCTTTTTGTACACTTTTGACTTCTATACTAATTCAATCAATTCATATTTTATTTGAAAATCGTCATCATCACCCAGAAAACACATTTACGTCATTGTGATATCAAAATGACATCACGCTAAGTCACATCTTATGTAAGATCTGGGTCATATATAAGTCATATGTATATCATTATTTCCCACTTGTTTACGTAAGAACATTACGTAACAATAATGATATAACTATGACATAAATGTGATGTCTGTGGAGATATTCCTAACGTTGTTATGATATAAGGTTGATATCATAGTAATATAAATTTTTTTGTGATGTATTCTTTTTTTTTTACTTAAAAAACAAATTTAATAACAATTAAACAAAAACACTTACCCATCAGTCATTCATTGGTCACTACTTACCTACTGTTCTATAACCTGCTAGAAAGCAATAACTAACTATACGCAAAATTTTTCAAACTATGTACAATTAAAATGGATATACCTCTAGTGAAATTTAACAAAATCAGAATAAGGTCATATTTAAGTCCAAATTATGACATCATATCAAAGTCAAATTTAAGATCAGTGTGATGTCATGAAAGCATCATATAAATGATACCAGGATATAGTCATGACGAGTGTCAGTTTTATGTCAAATTTACGTAACAACTACATCACATATTTATGACGTTCGTGTGATGTCATATTTACTTCTTGTGTTCACTGGGAGTTAGATTAAGAAATGTCTTTTCATTATTTTAGTTTCATCACCGGAGAATTGATTAAAAAAATTGAAACTTTTCATCATTAATAATATTTCTTGAAATGTTGTCTTTTAACGTCTTGATAATATTCAAACATTTACACGATATAATCATTTTTGTAACATATAATAGTAGATAAGTTATATTTAAAGATATAGTTTTATTCAATTAAATCACAGGAAAATGTGATTGAGGAAAGACAATTTTATAACTTGATTTAAATTTACAGGGGGTTCGTTCATAAACACCAAATCGCTAGTTTATACTAAGTTTACACCAGTGTCTAATAGGTACGTACTATACTTATTAGGTCGACTATGGTCGATGTAAACAGTTATCAAAAAAGTACGTACCAAATATTTGGCAGAATGATTTGCTACGTATCAAATTAGGTACGTAGCAAATAGGTATTATTTTTAAGGTGTGAACACTAAAAATTGGTATGACATTTAAAATAAAAATAAATCAACTTATTTTATAAATATATATTTATGTTTCATGTGATTTTTTTGCTGAAATTAAAAGTGAAAAAATTTTAGCAAGAATGTAATAACTTTTTACAGTTTTTTCTAATTTTGTTTGGAAATGTTCGTTTTTAAACTATTTCTTGCCTATTTAAGCAAGCGATTTGACAGATAAAGTTGTTCGGAAACTCCATTTTTATTCCAAAATAGGCGATTCGATCAACATGTTATCGAGTATATATAGTGAGATTTTCCATCTCTTGTTTCTTTTTAAGTATCCTCTTCATCGCATACAAATTCATAATTTCCCCATATCACTCAATAAAAACCGCAAGATAGCCCATTTCCATACATCATCTCAATAAACAGCTTCCCTATAACTGCATAAATTTGAACAACCGTATTACATCTACATGTAATCATGTAATACTATGACTAAGATTTACAAAAAAAAATCAATCAATCAATCAAACTATTAATCAATCTTCATCATTTATACAGGGTGTTTCATAATATAGGCACAGGACTTCAGGATGTGATAGCTCGTCCAAAAATATGAAAAAAGTTTCCTTTAACTTACCCTCTAAAATGCACCATTTTCGAGATAAAGGGTGTTGAAATTGAAAAAAAAAAATTTCTCCTTTGGACCGCCAATGTTTTCTACACAAAAAAGTTTCATCCGGTCATAAGCTCTAAAGTCTACCGTTTTCGAGAAAAATCAACTTTTATGTTGAAAAACATGGTTAATTTTTTTAAATAAAATTTTTTTTCTTCATGAACACTTCCAACTTTTAATTTAACTGTTTATGATTTGTTATTGTTTTTTTATGAAGTTAACGATTGGTTTTGTTACTTGTTCCAACGTTTAAATAAATTTTATTTAATTAGTAAGAAAAAAAATTTTATTTCAAATATTGACCATGTTTTCAACATAAAAGTTGATTTTTCTCGAAAACGGTATACTTTAGAGCTTATGACCGGATGAAACTTTTTTGTGTAGAAAACATTGGCGGTTCAAATGAGCATCTCAAAACCGTACTTTTCCAGTAGCGTAGAAGTTGAGGAGAAAAACACCTACTACCCCCTTAAAACCTTCACCAATTAAGACTTAAAAAAAAAAAAAGTCCGCACAAAACATAGCTTATTATGAGTAAAAAATGCTTCGATAGCTGTTTTCTGTACAATAAACGGTTCCGGAGATATTCGCAAAAAACAATTTTTTTTTTCAATTTCAACACCAGCTGTATCTCGAAAATGGTGCATTTTAGAGGGTGAGTTACGAGAACTTCTTTTTCATATTTTTGGACGAGCTATCACATCCTGAAGTCCTGCGCATATATTATGAAACACCCTGTATTGACAGAAATTTGTATTATTAATTTGTGGACTCCTGCAGCCAAATTTTGTAACTGTGAAGTGAAGAAGTGTTAAAAAATTTCTTCATTTCGATTTTATCATTAATTTTTTATCATTTTACCATTTTTGCGATTCTATATGCGATTTAAATGTTAAAAAGTCCAAGCGGCACGTATATCCGCTCGAAATAGGTAGATTTCGAGATCAGACAGTTTTGTGTGCCAGTAGAATCTGATGTATCAGATTAGTTTAAACAAAACAAACTAATTTCAAACAGATATCGAACAAATTTTAAAAAGATAATTAGCTACCTACAAGCAAAATTATATCTATCCAATTTTGCAACAAACAAATATCAAATCTACCACAGAACATGTGTGTAACAATTTATGACACAAACCTACTCTATATCATATGTCGTGCAATTACTGCAAAATATCAAAATAGTTTATTTCTAAGAAAAAAAAATTAATTTCTTCTATTCAAATCTTTTATTTTTTTGACTGTTGTAAGGTTGACATTGACTGTTATAAGGTTTTTGGAAATTGTAGTTGGGGATTGTTGCAAACTTTTTTGTTGAAGCCAACAAGTCAAAAACTTCTAACTGCAGAGGTTTATATTTATAAGAAACGGATTAAAATGTTTCCACAGATTCTAAATTTATGAAGATTTTAAAAATATTAGTATCCAAACGGCCGTTATAACGGATTAAAAAAACTACTTTTTTTTCTAGTATAAAGCCTATAGTTCCTTAACCATGTGTCAGATTTTTCTGATTTACGAACTTGTCCAAGATATTAATAAAACACACATTTTTAAGAAAGGTCTTTTGATCTGGCTCCACAAATGCAACCATGAGAGCGCCGGTTGATTCAAACGCATTTTGTGATTTACAAGCTTTGTTGTTGGAGCCGCTCACTCAGAAACCTCCAACTGTAGAGGTCTTTTTTTTTAAATAAACTGATTAAAAAGGTTTCAAAAATTCTAAATTCATGAAATTTTTAAAAATATTAGAATCCAAACGGCCGTTATAACGTATCTAAAAAACAGAATTTTTTTCTAGTATAAAGCTTCTAGTTTCTTAACCATGTGTTGGATGGAGCTGATTTACGAACTTGTCCAAGATATTAATAAAACGCACAATTTTAGAAAAGGTTTTTTGATCTGGCCTTATAAATGCGACCGTGAGAGTGCCGGTTGTTTTAAAAAAAAAATTTTTTTTGCAATGTTTTTTGTTGGAGCCGCTCACTCAGGAACCTCTAACTGCAGAGGTCTATTTTTAAAACAAATTGATAAAAAAGATTCCAAAGATTCTAAATTTGTAAAAATTTTTGAAATATTAGTATCCAAACGGCCGTTATAACGGTTTTAAAAAATCAATTTTTTTCAGAAAAAAGCCTCTAGTTTCTTAACCACGAGTCGGATTTTGCTGATTCACGAACTTGTCCAAGATATTATTAGAACACACAAGTACAGAAAATTTTTTTGATCTAGCTCAACAAATGCGACCGTGAGAGTGCCGGTCGTTTTCGTTATATCTCATATCGTTTATATATATATATATATATATATATATATATATATATATATATATATATATATATATATATATATATATATATATATATATATATATATATATATATATATATATATATATATATATATATATATATATATATATATATATATATATATATATATATATATATATATATATATATATATATATAAAAATCACGTGTCACGATGTTTGTCCGCGATGAACTCCGTAACAACGTAACCAATCTTAGTGAAATTTTGTACAATGTGTGTATGATGGTCCAGCTTGAGAGATAGGATAGTTATTATCTTGATTAAATGCCTAAATATTTTTAATTGTATATTAAATGTTAAATATGGATTGTTCATATGCCAACTTTCAGATGGCAGCGTAAATCAATTTATTCAATTGATAGTAAACTTCAGGCGTGCTATACACCTGAGCTAAACTATGCGAAATATGCGAACTATGTTTTTAAAAAATTAATGTTTTAATGCGAATAAAGCTTTTTCAAAAAAATGTAATGTTTCCGTTTTTCTTTTCTTTTTTAAATATTTTGTTTCGGTAATGTTTTTTTCTATAATTACGTTATATACATTATTTTTTAAAAACGTTACTAGGGATAGTTCGCTTTTTTTATAGTTTAGCTCAGGTGTATAGCGCTTAACTTCGTATAAGGCCATTATTAGACTATCAAATTTGTTTTAGTAAAAAAGTTTTGTTTTATATTTGATAATAAACGAAAAGCATATTATGCTATGTCAAATACGTTACCAAAGATTATTAACAATTTTGTGGAGGTTATATATTAATTATAGTAGTGCTATAAAGTATCGAAATCTGTAAAAAATTAGGGTATTGGTTTTTATAAAGTTTGAATAAAAATAAGAGTAAAAATAAAGAAAACAATAATTTAAATTTATTTTTTTATTTTTTTAAATTTTTCATTGGTCTTCAATGTTAATTTACAAAAATCATTATCAAATTGAAAAATAATCTTATACGTATTGCTAATTAAAATAGAACGATTAGAGGTAAAAAAATCGTCATCAAAACTGGATGAAAAACTAGCAAAGTTTATTTTACAACCTTTATGCTTGATTTATAGTCGGTAACTTTAACTTAACGTAAAGTACAAATGTATGAAAATGCACTAGAACATTTATAGTCGGTACGTAAACTTAACGTTAACTTAACGTAAAGTTCATTTCATTCTATCTTAAGGATTTTTTGACGTTTAGTATAAAAACTGAAGAAAACTAATATTTAATTGCAAGTGTCCATAAAAATAAAATTTTATTTATTAAAAAATGCAAAAGATATAAAAAGAGCGACTTTAATTAAAGCCAAATATTAATTAGCATGAAATTAATATGAAAATAAATTTTTTTATTTTTAAATTTTGTATCAAATGTTTATTTCGAAATTTATTATTTTAAATTTTGATTGTGAAATCAGTTTGTTACTTTTAAAGCATTGATTGATTTATAAAATTGATTACAAAACCAAAATTAATATCAAATCAAACGTCAAAGAATACCTAATTTCTTACCAACCTTAAATCAAAATTTTGTATAGAGTCTGAAGTTACGGTTAAGTTAAAGTTAACGTCAACTCTCCAATTTCATGTCAAATTTTTTTTATTGACCAATATATAGATAGTGTGATATACGCCTCATAAATTTGGGTTAGCCAATAGATGGTGCCATATTTGTATTTAAAAAATTGGTTTTAATGTTAAAGTTTTCCAAATACACAACGCTTGCTTTTTCCAATTGTCGTGTATTATTTTTTCGGTGATAATTATTTTAATTGGTTTTTTTTAAATATCGGTTTATGCGCGTAGCTTGCTTTGATCAATGTTTTTTTTCGTTGAATATAATTTTATGAAATAGAAAAATGAATGTATAATATTTTATTAAAATAATATGTCAAATATTTTGAAATAGCACATTTTTTTGGAAATTTTAGGTGAAAAAGATGATGAACAATGTCGTTGAAGCTACAACTTTGAATGGAAAATTCAAAGTGGAAGATGTACTGTTGCTACGTATTTCAATGATCGCAACAGATATGGCATTTGAATTCAAACGTTTAGTTTCCAATGCGACTCGCTTTTGCAATGACCATCAACAACTCAAGACGAGTTTTCTTGAATTTTCTTTCTTATGAGATACCGACAATATGCGACGGGTTATAATGTTAAATAAACAAAAGGTTTACACTATTTGGTGTAAAATAAATAGTTTTTAGAGATTTTTAGAGTGATTAAGCTAAAGTAATTATTTTAATTCACATGAGTTTTGCAATTTTAAAGCATTTTTTATTTTCTCTCAGAAAAACTTCTTTAAAACAGTTTTTGTGTGTTTCGTGTCGGGAACAAATACAATTTACAATTGTATAATCACAGATGAAGAATTCAATTTAAATAAATATGCGATAATGAAGTTTCAATTTAGAAATTATCTGAACATGAAAATTGAAATATGTTTCGTTGTTGTTTCATCCACTGTGGCTGAGTCTGTAAGATGGCTTTGAACTATGATGTCTCTGATGAGCGTGAGTTTAATCCCGACAATAATTACTTATTATCGGGAATAATACTTTTAATAATTACTTTGAGCAATAATTACTCACAAATTCGCTTAAAAATTAATATTCCATTAATGTTGTCCATATATGGAACATATATGCCAATATATTGACCGTGTGTAAGATATTAGTTTCGCATTGATTTGCAACATTCAATAATAATGACTTTAAAATGACTTAAAATGTTGACTAAATAGAAATATTTCTCATCCTATGAATTCAAATCCTATGAATTCATATACAAAAACTTCCAAATAATTTTGATTTTTTTTGCATCACTTCTTTTATTCCTTTTTTGCATCACTTCTTCTATACCTTCATCGAATGTATTGTCGCTATTCTTACTGCACTTGCTGACCATAAAATCATATACCGATCAAAATTTTTTGCAACGTTTTTAGTAACCTACCGGTAAAGAAAGCGTATATTAAACCGCATGAGCACTGTGAAAATTTGTGAATCGATTTTTGTTCCGTATAATGTTCTAAATAGATTACACACCTGAAAACTCATATAATCGCGTATTTTTTATATATTCTTTGTTTTATATATAATACTATTTTTTTATATTTTACTGATCAACTAGAGTGCTGATCCTTTTACATTCATATTAAAAAAAAAAATAGACAACCATTTCTCATTACTACTCTTTGAAATTATTGCTACGTCAACAAAATGTATACACACAAACTTTATTTATAGGCGTAGCAAAGCACGCCGGGTCCCGCTAGTATATATATATATATAAATTTTTTTTTTTTTTGTTTTTTTGTCTCCGCTTATCATATATAGGCGTTTGGCACAAAAATTTTTCCGAAATTCCGAGATGAAGCCCATTGCAATAGGTAGATTTTTATATGAAATCTACCTAAAAATTTAATAGCAAGCGTCGCACTGTCAAACGTCAACAGTATATAAAATTAAATGTTTATTTTAACTTTTAACACAATTTAAACGTAAAACGTTTACAAATTTTAATATATATAAATATTTAAAATAATAAATTTGAAAAATAAATCTGTATTTAATTTAGAAATGCAATTTTAAAAAATCAAATCACATTGACGTTATTGTGTTTTTTGAGGCAATGTCAATAACAACAAAAGAAACGGTTTCATTTTGTTGCCAAACAAAAAGTCAGTGTTAACTTTATAATTTTAAGACTTCACTCACTTAAATATTTTTGCGGTGAAGTGATAAAAAACTTATCACTTCACCGCTTCACAGTTACAGAATTTGGCTGCAGATGGGATAAATTTGGTCTATTGAAGTCTATTGAAAACAGCCTGAACAAATTGTTTTCTTATGAAAGGAAGAAAATGTTTGGCTAGCTGGTACTTGTTGATGTACATATATAGCTGCGATAGGTGTTGACGCCATGTTCGGTGGTAGTGTAGTAGTAGTTCAGTTGATTTATTATATAGTTGGGCACGTAATTTTCTCTGAACCATAGCACCGCAAACTTATTTTGAGTAACCTCTAAAAATTCGGCACCAACTTTAAGCATAAAACGTCCCACCATCATTAAAATAAACGAATCGATTAATGCTCTTTGTCAATATTTTAGGTAGATTTCATATAAAAATCTACCTATTGCAATGGGCTTCATCTCGGAATTTCGGAAAAATTTTGATGCCAAACGACTATTTGTGATAAGCGGAGATGGAAAAACAAAAAAAAAAAAAAATTATATATATATATATATATATATATATATAACGATATGAGGTATAACGGAATTTAGCGGCACTCTCACGGTCGCATTTTTTGACCTATACCAAAATAATTTTCTGTGTATGTTTCGGCAAATAATGTCTTGGACAAGTTCGTGAACTGGCCATATCCGGGTACCGGTTAAGCGGCTAGAGCCTAAAAAGTCGAATAATCTAGGGCACTATAACTTCCGTTTGAATAATAATATTTTAAAAAAATTTAAAAATATTGAATATTTGAACCTTTTTTTATCATTTTTATCCAGATGACCACTTTGGCGTTTCAGGTTTCTCAAAAATCAGCTGTTTTAAAAATTTACTAAACTTTGCTGCCCTTGATCTAGCTGAAATGGCCAAGCTCATAGTTGAAAACCTTTTTTCACTTACTTAAAATATAAATCTTTCCAAAATTTTCAAAAATAATAGTTTAAGTCTAACGGTTGAGACCCTGTGGTGGCAACACTCGGCAAATTAAAACAAAATTACAACGATAACACTCGGCGAAATCAAATTCTATAAATGCACTAACGGAAGTCAAATTATTTTTGCAACCAAAAATACATCTTGTATAATTAGTAATTAAAATAATAAAATTAATCTTAATCTCGTCGAGCATACGATCGGATCGAATAAATAATATTAAATCGAATTAATTATTTTTATACAATTGGTTTTAATGTAAAATATTTACATATACAAAAGTGCTTGCCTAATAAATTAAATCAGTGTTAAGAAAAATTACTTTCTTTTATTTATTAAAATTAATAGTGTATGAGACATTTTAGTCTCATCACGTGGTGACCCCGATTTAAACACGCCGGTACGGTTAAAACAAAACTGATTAAGCACGCCGGTTCACTTAATCTACAAATCGCCGACGCAAGTGATTAAAACAAAAAAACAGTGAACAAATGTCGTGTAAAATTACCTAGTATAAAATAAACCAAAAAAAACGTGTTTCATAAAAAAATACATATATAAGTGACATAGTTGTTTAAACATAGTTACAACAAATCGTAGTCTCTCACTACGCAAGAATACAACATACTACTACCAGTCCTGGCAATTACAGCCCAACGTGGGAGCTTCGGACGCGAAGCTACAACAATCATGTACCGAAAAAAAATACACATGCACCGCAATATTCTAAATTACATCAAAATTTATAACGCAACAATCCACATATCATCAAAATATACAACTCAACAATCTACATATCATCAATCATCTTATAAAAAAACAGCAAACGGTTTGTCGATACCGATATTATTATATTAACCTTAAATACTCAAATATTTTTTTCTCTAAATATAATATAAAAAAATAAAGAAAATATTTAAATTACAAATTATAATAAATTTAAAAAAAATATCGTTGCTCGACCTTAAATTTAAATAATAGTTTATAATACCTTTTGTTTCAAAATAAAACTATAATTGCTAATTATTAAATTAATTTTTTTTGATCGATTTATAAAAATTTCATATAAATATATTTTAGAAAAATATAAAAACATTTCGTCAAATACAAAAAGGTTTTCAAAAAAATATTAAAATATTTTTTTCTCATTACATATTCATTCATAAAATTTTAATTTTTTTAGAAGAAATATTTATTATCCTTTATATTTAATTTTTTTTGATAATAAAATTTAATTTTCATTGTATTGTAATGGCTTTCGTTGGTTGATTATAATTATTTTTTTGAATATTGAAAACGAAATTCGGTTATTTTAAAGTGCAAAGTGATTGTGATTATTTGACCTGGTGATCTCTATCATACATATACTCCTTTCGTATATCCTATACTATTATAATAGTTCAAATTATTGAATACAAGTTGTATCGCATAAATATAGATATATATACATTAAGTATAATATTTTACATAATTTAAAATTTAATTTTTTACATTCGGTGTTGTTTTGTTGTGATTTGGTGACATTCAGTGTTTTTGAAAACGACACAGTACAGAAGATAAAGAACATCTTTTATAAAAAAATTTTTTATAACATTACTCGATATATTTTGAGTGACTTGTTTGTTTCATTGCTTAACTGTAGTTATCTCTTTTAATAATGTCATCCTCCGACGAGAAAGATAACACAAATCCAACCGCTAGTGATTCCAAAAAAGGAATTGCTAACATAACTAGAATAAAACTACCTACCTTTTGGCATGATCAGGTTGAAGCCTGGTTCCTTATTGCAGAAACAACTTTTAAAAGCAATAAAATAAGCAAAGATATAAATAAATTCAATGCAGTACTCTCTGCTCTGCCGCAAGATGTTGTAGTAAACATAATGGACGTAATTAAAGCATCCGCCACAGCACAAAATCAATATGATTTTTTAAAAAAGGAACTTTTAGAACGACATTCTATTAGTGCGGCTAAGCGCTTAGATAGACTTCTGTCAGGTCTCCAAGAAATGGGAGACTCAAGTCCTTCAGAATTTTATCGCAAGCTTGAATCAGAAGCCGGTGATTCATCATTGGTCAATAATGACCTCCTCAAACAGCTTTGGCTTAAGCGCTTGCCAACTCTTCTAAAATCTTCTGTGGCCCCTTGGGCAGACAAGGATATTTCTGAGATCCTTTCTATAGCCGACAAAATCTGGGAAGTTGCTCAACCCACTTCTTCATCAATTGCTGCAACAACGCAGTCAACATCCCGTAGCAAGACAACGCCATGTGATAGGGATTACGACCTTGCTAATCTCGAGTCTCGACTCGAACAACAGCTGAATAAACGTTTTGATGATCTCTGTAACCGATTGTCACGTCAAGACATAGGCTACAGAAGTCGTCCATCCACTTCAAGAGCGAATTTTAATAATTTTAGACGCTCTTCCAGATCTCATCATCGGTCTTCTTCTAGATCACGAGATCTGTGCTACTATCACCGAAATTTTGGCAACAAAGCACGTAAATGTTTACAACCGTGCAAATACAAACAGGATGCAACAGCTTCGCAATCTATGGACTCGGGAAACTACTAAGTCCCGCTGTTACTACGGCTAACAGTGGGATCTACAATTCACGCCGTCTATTTGTTAGGGACGATGAAAACTTATTACAGTTTTTAATCGATAGTGGTGCTGAAGTCTCAGTACTACCCCATTCTACATTTCCACACGGCAATAAAGATCCCATTCAAACGCTAACTGCTGCTAACGGTACAGCAATCCCCACATATGGTACTAAGCTGTTAAAACTGAACATCGGACTTCGGCGTACATTCACACACACTTTCATACTGGCAGATGTTAACAGGCCTATAATAGGTGCTGATTTCCTCTCGAAGTATGACATTTTGGTCGATCTGAAAAATAGGAAGTTAATTGATTCGAAGACATCTCTTCATGTGAATGCAATTATAACTAATTGTAATACGCCTACACCTAAACATTTCAGCGTCGACAATCAATTCGGCACTCTCCTGAAAAAGTTTTCGTCACTTACCGAGGCACCAAACTATGGCCTCCCAATTAAGCACAATGTAAAGCATTACATTGTGACTAATGGAAGACTTCCATCCATTAATCCAAGACGTTTGGACCCGACGAAACTCAAAGCTGCAAAGACCGAATTCGAACATATGGTGGAACTAGGTATTTGTCGTCCTTCTAATTCCCCAGTCTCCTCACCTTTACACATGGTTCAGAAAAAGGACAAGGACTGGCGACCTTGTGGAGACTACAGACAGCTTAATGCTGCTACTGTTCCGGATAGATATCCCATCCCAAACATACAAAATTTTTCCTTGCAACTAGCAGGATGCAAAATTTTTTTTCCAAAATAGATCTGGTAAGAGCTTATCACCAGATACCTATGGCAGATGAGGATATTCACAAAACGGCTATAACTACACCTTTCGGATTGTTCGAGTTCACTCGTATGCCTTACGGTCTACGCAACTCAGCACAGACATTCCAGCGCTTCATCAACGAAGTAACAAAGGAACTGGATTTCGTCTTCGTCTATATAGATGATATCCTCATAGCTAGCCGCTCCGAGGCAGAACATCTTCTGCACTTGGAGAAACTTTTCACTCGCCTAATTGAATATGGCATAAATATAAAAGCTTCAAAATGCATCTTCGGCCAAAAATCACTTGATTTTTTGAGCCACTCTATTTCGGAAAATGGCATACTCCCATCGAAAGATAGAGTTACTGCCATCTCCTACTTCCAAGCTCCAACATCAATCCGCCAAATACAGCAATTCGTAGGTATGGTGAATTATTATCACCGCTTCATACCACGTTTAGCCGAATTGTTAGCGCCTATTCACGGCCATTTGGCATCATTGATTAAAAAAGGCAAGAACAAATCCCATTTTTCTTGGCCAGAAGACTGTAACGAGTCGTTCATTAAGGTCAAAGAATCTCTTGCCGCCGCTACTCTTTTAGCACATCCGTTGGACAACACACAGTTCAACATAACATCAGACGCTTCGAACACTGCAGTCGGAGCTGTACTACAACAGTACAACAATGGATGTTGGGAGCCCCTTGCATTTTTCTCCAGGAAACTCACTCCTACTGAAGCAAAATATTCTGCGTTTGATAGAGAGCTATTAGCAATCTATCTCGCAATTAAACATTTTCGCTATTTTGTCGAAGTTCAAAATTTCTCTGTTTATACTGATCACAAGCCTCTGATCACAGCAATTTCCTCCAAAACTTTAAGAAGTCCACGACAACTACGTCATCTAGATTTCATCGCACAGTTCACCACAGACATACGACACATCAAAGGTAAAGACAACGTCGTCAGTGATTGCTTATCACGTTCTGGTGAAGAATCTTCAACAGAAATCTACACTTCTACTTTCAACCTGAAAGATCTACCGAAATTGCAACAGGAGGACGATGAACTTAAGAAATTGATTGATCCTGACAAACCGTCAAGATCATCAAAAGTTAAGCTTAGGTTCATACAATCAACAGGCAGCAAAGACAAAATCTGGTGCGAGACATCTTCTGGTTATAATCGACCATACGTCCCCCACAGCATCAGAAAAACGATTTTCGATAACTTGCATGGTTTATCACATCTTGGCATACGTGCAACGCGAAAATTAATTACTTCGAAGTATTTTTGGCCACGAATGAATGTAGACACAGGGATATGGGCGAAATCATGTGAATCGTGTCAACGATCAAAAGTCCACAGGCACACAAAATCTCCGATTGGTAAATTTGAGTTACCACATTGCAGATTTGACCATATCCACATTGACATCGTTGGACCATTACCACAATCAAACGGGTACAGTTACATACTAACATCAGGAGACCGCTTCACACGTTGGCCTGAAGCATACCCCATAAAAGACATGACAGCAAGTACCATTGCTTCAACACTTTTACAGGAATACATCTCTAGGTTTGGTATTCCTTCGGTCATAACGACAGATCGTGGCGGGCAATTCGAATCCAATCTGTTCACAGAGCTCACTAAGCTTCTAGGATCTCATCGAATCCGCACAACTGCTTACAATCCAAAAGCAAACGGTCTTGTCGAACGCTTCCACCGTCAACTTAAAGCATCTCTTAAAGCGAGATGCAATACCGTTCATTGGAGCACAGAACTCCCAATAGTATTACTTGGCATAAGAACCTCTTTCAAGGAAGACCTCAACTGCACACCTGCAGAATTAGTATATGGTCAAACTCTTAAAGTCCCCGGCGAATTCTTTGTCGACTCTCCAATAGCCAACAATTCCGATACTTCTGAGTTTATTAAGAAATTGCGAAACAATATGCAGACTCTGATTCCTACTTCTCCTAGGCTACCCAATCAGAACGACATCTTCATCCCGAAAGATCTCAACAACTGCACACACGTTTTTGTTCGAGTGGACAAAGTAAAAGGACCCCTTAGTACACCTTACGAAGGGCCGTTTCCAGTTGTACGCAAACTGCGTAAATTTTTCGTCGTGAACATTCACGAAAAGAACACAACGATTGGCATCGACAGATTAAAACCAGCCTACAGCATCTTGTCAGCAGACAAAGTTCGCACACACAAAACTAAAAAGCATGTCCATTTTAAATAATCGATCCAAAATACATAATTTTTGATCTGGTGGGGGAGTATATGTGGTGGCAACACTCGGCAAATTAAAACAAAATTACAACGATAACACTCGGCGAAATCAAATTCTATAAATGCACTAACGGAAGTCAAATTATTTTTGCAACCAAAAATACATCTTGTATAATTAGTAATTAAAATAATAAAATTAATCTTAATCTCGTCGAGCATACGATCGGATCGAATAAATAATATTAAATCGAATTAATTATTTTTATACAATTGGTTTTAATGTAAAATATTTACATATACAAAAGTGCTTGCCTAATAAATTAAATCAGTGTTAAGAAAAATTACTTTCTTTTATTTATTAAAATTAATAGTGTATGAGACATTTTAGTCTCATCAACCCTACGGCTGTTGAAATAAAAACAAACGCAAAAGGCAATGCTTTCATCATGTTTCAGTTTATGTTATTTAAATTCATCTTAACTTTTAAACATACTTTTCAACTATAGCCTCAAAAAATTTCAGCTTTCTAACCCAAAAGGTTTCATTTTTATAAGCATTATAATGCAACCCTTACAAGAAAAATATGAACCCATTTAATACCATAGAAAAATTATCAAAATCTCTTTTGTTTTTATTTTTTTTACTAAGTAACCGTTTGAAAAAAGATTAAATAAGAACAAAAAAACACAACAACAAAAGATGATTTTGAAATAAAATTGTTTGATAATGTTTGATTATAAATTATGTGTGATGGTATAATTGTAGTTGTGACGTAGTTCATTTGATCTTTGGTGGATTTAATATGTTATTAAAAGTAGTTTAAACCAACTTAAATAAAACTGTTCCGAAATTGTATTGATGGAGTTAGTTCGGATAATGTATTTAATTTGGTTCGATAATTTTTTTGAATTATTCTGTTTCTACTTATATTTTTTATTTAAACTAATCTGACTTATCTAATTTTATTTGGACACAAAACCGTCTGACCCCGAAATCTACCTATTTCTAGCGGATATACCTGCCGCTGGGATTTTTTTTTTATTTAAACTAATCTGACTTATCTAATTTCATTTGGACACAAAACCGTCTGACCCCGAAATCTACCTATTTCTAGCGGATATACCTACCGCTGGGATTTTTTTATTTCATACTGATATCTAAAACGACATTTTTCGGATTATTTATGGTACAAAAAGTTGAACTTTAACGTCCTAGGACTTTATAAAATTTTATAAAGTCCTAGGACGTTAAAGTTCAACTTTTTGTACCATAAACTTGAACTTTAACGTCCTAGGAGTTTTTAAAATTTTATAAAGTCCTAGGACGTTAAAGTTCAACTTTTTGAGCAAAATTTAAAACTCATTTCTTTTTATTTTAATAAATTTCCAGCATAAAATAAAATTTTGTATTTACCTCAAACGAAAAGTGTTTTTAAAGGTACTCACTAGTAATTTCGGCCTCGGCTAGACGCCTCGGCCGTAAACAACTAGCTCGTACTTTAAAGTGTCACTTTTCGTTCTTGATAAATAAATAACTATTATTTTGCTTGTTTTTTTACAAAGTTAATTTTATTTAATTATTTTATTTCACTTCTAATTCTTCCTCCTTTAAAATCATTTCAAGAATCAAGTTTATTAAATTTTAATTACGTTTAATTTTGATGAACATAATAAAATAAATCACTTTAGTTAAGATTTCGTACGAACTAAGTTTATTTACAACACTAAAACTATATTTACACACTAAAACTATTTATAACTCTATACATATTACATATTTATAACTCTATGCATATTGTGAACGCTGATACGTTCGTTCGCCACAACACTCCACCGCTAGTGCGAACGATATAAAGAAAAAAGAATTGAGGAGTTTATTGAATGCTACAGTACTAAGAAGGTGAGTGGGAGTTCTAGTAGCTCGACCTGCAGCGAAAATAAAAGTGTGAAAGTGTCCGGAGAAGTGGGCAGTTGTCTTTACAAAACAGTGTTTATAATTTGTGGGACTACGAGTTGTGCTAGATAGTAGATGGTAGTGAAAGTTGAGTCAACGTCAAGTTATCTTCAGATGTGACCTAAAGTAAGGTATTATCTGTCGCTCTAATGCAAAATAGTGATACAAAGGAAAGTTATTGATAAGAGTAGGGTCAGTTAAGTAATGAAAAATATTGACACAGTAGGGTCAGTTGTGTTAAGAGAAGTAGCGACACATTATAGTCAATTGTGTTAAGAAAAAGTTTAAAATCGATATAAGCTTATAGTGTGGACTGTGGGCTTTACAAAGTAGAGAGTTCTGCATAAAGCGTTTAGATTGGTTACCTCTTAAAAATTTGGTTTCAAATAACAAGATGGGACAAAAGTTTGAGAATTTTGGTACTTTTTAGAGGAGGTTCCCTGAGCAGCATAGGTTTGGTTGAGATGAATTTTGCTGGCTCTGAAATTAAATCCTCAGCTTTTGGCTTGGTTAATAAGATTTTACTGTCACTAAAAGGAAGAGTGTTTCTGCTTTGAAAATTATGTCCGGTTGACCAAACGCGGTTTCTAAATTAAGAGCCATGAAACTCAACACTGTAAGTGTCACCTCTGGCATATTTGAAATTTTAGTAATTTTTTATTTATAAAAACAAAAGGCTGTGACGATTAAAATCTATACATTAATTGTATCTGAAAACATTTTCTGTTGAAACCTAAAAGAGGCAGTCTTCACAATAACCATAATACAAGTCAAAAGTTCACTTCTTATCTTCAAACAATTCAAGATTCATTTCCATTGTATGAATTCCTAGTTTAATATCTTTCGTCATTATTTTTTTTTCTCTTCAAAACATTATTCGCCGATTGTATGAATGCGGATAGAAGATAAATCCTCGGATAAACCGTCGTTTGTATTGTATGAATCAGGATAGAACAACAAATTAATCCGAGAATAAAATTCTATTCTTTCTTTCTATTGTATAAAACAAATAGTTTTTTTTTCTTGACATGTGCATAGCAGGATAATTTTGTTTTGAATTTGTGGTTATTTTTGAATTTAAATTTGTGCGTTGCTTTAAATTAATAATTAATAGTAAATAAATAAATAATTTTTTTAATATAATTTTAATACATTCAATTTAAGTTTTGAAATAATGTTTTTTAATTTATGATTAAATTTATTTAACAGAAAAGTAAAAGAAAAAGTATTGCCACTTATAAAATTACTGCTATAAAACTACTGCAATCAAAACAAAAATAAAAAAAATTATAGCCGTGTTCATACAATCGACGAAAAATGAAATCCTCGGATGAAGATAAAACTTTATTTCCGGATTTTTTCTATCCATCCTTGTTCATACAATTGGCCCTAAATCTACATAGTCATTTACTCTTATATAGGTACAGGAAATTATTCTTGATTTTGTACCTATGTGAAGGAAACATAAATTTTAAAACAAAACAGAAATAAAAATTAATCCTGCCGTAGGTGAGTTAGTATTTGAATTATAGGGTGAATTATTTTGTGGTAATTTAAATAAAATACTTTCTCAATATTATTGATTTTGAAAATTTTTGATGACCTTTTTTTTACTTTATACTGTATAAGGAACTACTTTTTGAATGATTTTTCTCTGTCTGTCTCGTTTAATTAGGTTTATTCAAAATATAAAGTGTTACATGCAATACAACAGTAGTTGAATAAAGATAATGACTATTTCCATGAAATTGATTTTATCTATGAGCTCATCCTGTTATGGTTCAAATAACAAGGTGTAGAACTGTCGCTTTCGAACGTGATTTTTTCAACAGACTTTCTCATCTTTGGCTTTACCTACTTGGGTATTTCATGACAATTTTAATCCCCAAAATTTTATAACCAACGTCAATAAGTTTCTTAAAGAAACTTGATTTATTTTCTCAAACAGTAGTTAGCATGGTATCTTCGGATATTCAGAGACGTTAATTTGTAATCCATTATATAGTTAACACTAAACATGCCAATCTTTAAATAAAAAAAATGAAAGAGATCGACTTTGGTCTTATAGCATAAATTTCATTATAAAATTGAAGCGTTTAAAATTAATTGAACTGTATTTAATTTTCACATGAACATAACGTGCGAAAGCCTCAACTACACCTTTCTGTACCTGTACAGCTGTTAAATCAATTTCGATTCGCCATATTCGTTCTCACGAGGAGGTTGAGACAACCGTATTTTGATTGGAAATAGAACATATTTTTTCAGAGGCCCTATTCTAGAACACTTAAATGGGAATTTGGACAATATTGTAAACTATGCACTGAAAAAAACATGTCCTATTTCCAATCGAAATGCAATTGTCTCAACCTCACCGTGCGGTTACATATGCCGAATCAAACTACGAAATTGCTTCAACAACTCTACAATTATAAATCGATTAAGTTGAGACAATCTCACGAAATATTTATGTGAAAATAAAATATAGTTCAATTAATCTCAAATACTTAAACTTTAAAATGAAAAAGTCATGATATGAAGAAAATTTTTTTCAGGGAAATAGTTATTATCTTTATTCAACTACTGTTATATTGGATATAACAATTTATATTTTAAATAAACCTCATTCTGTTGTTAGGAAAATGTTATCGTGTAGTTGTCCCAATCACAGTGAAATTGTTTGCAAATAATTTTGCTTTGTATGAATAATCAACTGCCAACTTCGAGATGAGGTTGTCATGAACTTCAATTTTTTTTTCAGTGTGTATTGCATAACATTAAACGGTAAGGGTAAAGATTTTACGGAAAACGAATTTCACAATATGTATTGTTTAAATTCAATTTCGACAAAATTGTGAAATTCATTTTCCGGTAACGATTTTACCGTTAAATGTTGTACTTAATATACGAAATTCACAATATTGTCCAAATTCACATTTATGTGTTCGGGAATAGGGCCCAGTGTTTTTATAAATTAGAAATCTATAATGACAATGTACCAGATAAATCAAAGATGGTCCGAAATCCAAAATTTTGAATTGACTGAATTACTTCTGTTGTACCACAAATATAACTTTTGAATATGGGTAATGTTGCCTTGTTTCTGCGTATAGTTATTAAAATTATTAGTTGAGTACCTAGTCTGTATATTATTATATTATATTATTGATTATAATAATCGCAAAAAAAACTTCTGTGTACCATTGAAGCATATTTTTATATGTCTATCAACTATCATTTTTGCTTAGATTTGAAAAACCTGAATTTTATTTAAGTACCTCTTCAAAATGTCAAGAGTCTGACTTTGTCTGATTAAATTTACTGCAAATATCACTTTTCATTGAATCAGTTAATTGGTTTACACTTTATAGTTGAGGTGAAGTGTATATAATTTGTTATTGTAATGATAAACATATTAGATTTTCTTTTGCATTCAAATAAGAAATTGTTAGATACAGTTTTTTGATGGATACAGTTCTTAATTAATAACGTGTATCAAGCTTCATTAGTTTTTAAAATAACCCAAATTACTTGTCATTTTGTGAAATAATACACAGCTCAAAGCTATCATGAAGACGCACAACAATTGTCATAGAACACCAAACAAACTTAAACAAATTCAAAATTAAGGCGTATGCTTGTTTTTTCAAATACAAAAAAAAATTCTCTCGCTAAAGCATCCTTTTTCATATTTCTCAGTCCTTTATAATTTCAAAAATTAATATCGTTTCTAGAATAAACCAGTTTAAAAAGATTTATGAAAAGAGTATTAATTAACGTACGCTGGTATGCGTTAAGGATAGTCGACAGATTGCTAATAATTAGTTAAACTAAAATTACATCAAGAGCAGAACATTTAATAACATCGCTATTTCCAATTAGCATATAAAGTTTGTGATGAGAACCAATTGAGTTTGGTCAATTTTACATGCAATTTTAAGTCAATGCAAGATCGTGGCAAGGTTGTGGTGTGGTACATCTAAATTGTAAAATAAAAAGCTTATATTCTACCTTCTGTTTTGTCTCGTAGTCACGCAACTTATTCGTGGGTAACCGACATGTCGTTCGGTGTTTCACGAAACCCTATTCGATATGCAATCTATTATGCTGCTGTTGATTAACAACAAGCCAAAGGATGGTTGCTGATGAAAATTCATTCATGTTCCAGAAGACCACATATACTACATATTACGGTCAATTTGATTGGTGTTAAACATAACTTGAAAAAATATCCAATCAAGCCCATAACAAAAATCATTCATTTTACTACGCAAATCAAAATCTAATCAACAATAATGCCGTCTGACCAAATTTACGAACAATTATTATTCATAAAATTGTAAAAGAAATTACATTATTACATTCTCGTATATCCTATCAACTCAACAATATTCTTTAGTTTCTTTTTTAACAAAAGACATTATATGGTATATGGAAGAAGTAAGAAACATATTAATTTTATTTATAATTGATATCAGCAACCAATTCATAATTTTGTCTAGTTACTTTTAGTATTAATTAATAATTCGTTAAGTGAATACAAATTTTCTTTAACATTTCAAAAAAAAAAAAATAAAAACCATTGAGTTAAAAAAGAAAATGTCAGATAAAGAAAATGAATGGAAACTTTTGTCTAAAGTTTATCAAATTTTAAATGAAGAGAAAATTTTTAATATCGATTTAGTCGGTGAACAGGTTGTAAATTTCAAACATCCCGAAGAGTTAAAGGTACATAAAGTGAACATAGCTTATAGCTTTATATAAAAAAACAAATCGAAATTCATGCTTTGTTGTTTTTGCAGAATCTACTTGATTTATCGATTGATAAAATTAAACTGAATGAAAGTGAAATAGAAAATTTATGTCGTGATGTTATACGATATTCGGTGAAAACAGGACATCCAAATTTTCATAATCAATTATTTGGTGGTGTTGATCCTTATGGTTTAGCGGGCAGCTGGATAACCGAAGCATTAAACTCAAGCCAGTTTGTATAGTTAGATATTAGTTATGTGAAAATTGTCTTGAAGTTACCGGTGTTATGATTTGTTTGTTTGCAAAAACTACTGTGATTTGTTTTTGTTGTTATTACAGTGGAGCGAAAAATTATCTGTACCATGTAATTATTTTTATCATTTTTTGGGTTGTTTTTTTCCTCACATCCAATTTATTGTTTAGATTTTTTTGTTTCATACTTCTAAAACTACCTCGAATCAGATTTTATTCATTTTATACACAGACAAATTCATTGGTGATACCGAAAGTTTTTATTTATTTACTGGTGTTAGTTGTATGAGTATAAAACTGACTTTAAAATTTTTTTTATTTTTTTTGCTTGTAAGAAGTGTGCCGTAGGAAGTTTGATGGATTTCTAAATATAACCGTTAAAATCAATAATCCCAGAACTCTGTGCGTGGTCACAGTTGGTGAAATTTTATTATAGCTCACGCTTTAAAAAAGTATAAACGGAATCCTTATGGTAAAACTTCAGTGTCCGTCCCAAATTCTACATAGTCGAAACTATCAGTTAACCTGAAATTTGAAATTTTCTACAGTTATAAAATGTGTTTGTCAACGCCCATTGAAACAATACTGCAATTATTTATTTTTATCAGAGTTCGAAACACGTCTTATATCACTCCTATACTCCATTTTTTCTGCGCGAGTAACTTAAAAAAATATAACTCTCCCACTACAGGCGTGAAAATAATAAAATATCGTTCTTATTCTTAATTTGAAATAAATATTTTCTTTCAAATACTCAAACATTTAATTTTTGCTTCGAAATTGATGCTTTCCAACGTAAAGAATAAATAATTTTTGTAAATATTTTGTTCAATTTATTAGTAATAATTTAAGCTTCTTTTACAAATCGGATGAAAGAAACGAAAAACAAAATAAATAAAATTAAAACTCCCAAGTAGTGAAATCGAAAAAACTAAAAATTTTACTCTTCGACGAAGAACGATATTGAAATCATAAACATTTTCATTTATGAATACTATTTCAAGGACTGAAATGAGTGATCGAATAAAATAAAATTGTAAACTATGGTTATCTATATTTTATGGACATAGATAACGAGATATACATACCTAGTATAGTAAAACAAAAGATTTTTGAAGGAATCCAGCTGTGTTTAAAAAGATTAAAAGATTTCGAAAAAAATTTCAATGAATTATCGGCTGCACAGTTTTCTATAGTTATTACCAAAATCGCCCACACTCTATCTTCGAATATAGCAAAAACAAAATAAATTGAAAAATTTTAACGGCCATAGGTATATGTTGTAAAGAATGAACGAAAACTATATAGCAGTCGGGTCATCTTATAAAATGTAATTTGGAGGAGGTTGCGAAAAGAAATTTTTGGAAAAAAATTCAAAAATATATGTTTGATCTTGACGAGTTCGGTTCCATATGAAAGCTGAATTTTTTTCTATTCAAGCAATTTTTTTTTTGTATTTTTAAGCCGCATAGTTTTCGATTTATTTTCATAAATTTTGAAAAATTTTGCTGATAAAACACCACCCCTGGGATAAGCCCACATCACAAAACAAATAGTTGAAAAATTCACGGTTTATAAATATTGAAAAGATTGAACGAAAACTTTGTAAACAGTAATAATTTGGAAAAAATTATGTTTGACCTTGACGACATGACACAAGGTGATGTTTTTGTCTATTCATGTTCAGTAGACAAATCAATCGATTGGTAACAACTTGACGACATATTTGCCTCCAACTATTAGAGTAGTTGATTTTAATGTTGATTTCAATAAATATCAAAACTCATTGCTATGCATATATTTTCTATAAAGAAACTTTTTTAGAAAAAACCCACAACAGTTGTAGCTACAACAATTAATAATATCTTTTTCAATATATGTACATGATTTAGAAGCTGGCGTTATTGAATGTTTCTTTAGCCACCAACCTTTATATTTCTTATATAAGAATTTGTTCGTTTTATTCTCGCTATTTAAATTAAGACGAATTTGTAATTTTTGCATATTCATTCACCATTATACATTTCCATTTTGTTACACTTTTCTCTAGGTACACATTTGAAGTTGGTCCAGTTTTTACATTAATTGAAGATACCGTTATACGAAAAGCATTAAATTTATTTGGATTTGAAAATGGCGATGGTATATTTGCACCAGGTGGCTCAATTGCAAATATGTATGGAATGGTTTTGGCAAGACATAAAAAATTTCCAAACATTAAGTCAAATGGTCTTTTTGGTTTACCACACATGGTTGCATTTACTTCCGAGGATGTACGTAATTAATGCAAAACATTTTATAAATTTTATCATTCTATTTTTATATTTCATTTTGCAGTCACATTACAGTATTAAAAAATCGGCAAATTGGTTGGGAATCGGAACTGCTAATGTTGTTATCGTTAAAACGGACAACTATGGAAGAATGATGTCACATGATTTAGAAGAGAAAATAAAAATTGTTGTTAATGAACAGAAAGTTCCGTTTTTTGTTAACGCAACGGCCGGTACAACAGTATTGGGAGCGTTTGATGATTTCAACGAAATTTCAAGAATTTGCATAAAATATTCCATATGGATGCATGTTGATGTAATTACACAAAAAATTGGATTTAATTTTACATTTTAGTTTTTTGTATTTTTTTTCTTCTAAAATAGGCATGCCTTGGTGGGACAGCAATTTTATCCAAAACGCACAAAAACGTTTTAAATGGAATACAAAAATCAGATTCAATATCATGGAATCCACACAAAACGTTGGGCGCACCATTACAATGTTCATTACTTTTGATTAAAGAAAAAGGTCTTCTTCATGAATGTAACTCAGCAAATGCACAATATTTGTTTCAACAAGATAAATTTTATGATGTATCCTATGATACTGGTGATAAAAGTGTACAATGTGGTCGAAAAGTTGATGCGCTTAAGTTATGGTTGATATTTAAATCACGAGGATTAGATGAAATCCAAAATTTAGTTGATAACACGTTTGTTTGGGCAAAATATTTTTACGATCGTTTAAGTGGTCATCCTGGTTATAAATTGGTTTTGGATAAGTTTCAATATACAAATATATGTTTTTGGTATATACCCAAGAAAATGCGAAACGCTGAAGAAACCAATGAATGGTGGAAGGAAATTTATGAAATTCCTGTTAAATTTAAAAAAGTAATGGTTGAAAATGGTAACCTGATGGTTGGATATACCCCATTGTCTCATAAAAATATCGGAAACTTTTTCCGGATGGTTGTTGTATGTCATCCAAAACCAAATCAAAAATCAATGGATTTTGTAATTGATGAAATTGAAAGAATGGTGGAAGATTATTATAATAAATTAAATTAAAGATAGGAATAAAATTAAAATAAACGTTTTTTTTTAATATCAATATGTAACAGTAAAACGTAAATATTTTTTTGTAACTAAGTTGCAAAATCTACGCTTTTTCGTGCGTAATTTTAGTAATTAAATGAGCTTTATTTAAGCAACCTAGTACATTGTTCAGATTCATTAAAGTACTAAATACTAATTGTAATTGTTTAATAATTTATTAAAGCATTAATAATAATGGTTTAGTGATTCATTAAAGTATTAATCATTTATCTATTGATTGTTGTAGTTTTTGATTCTTTGAACCACTCATCAAAATTTTTGTATGAAGTTTCGTACGACAATTTCGATTTTTCCGGTACGATTGTAGACATAGCTTCGTTGGCTACTTTTTCTATATCTGACTATACAAAATCATCATAACTTGAACTCATCTTGATATTTTTCACAATTGGCAGTATGAAAACTAAAAGAAAACTAAGGCTACTTACCCCTTATAAGATCAAATTGGTTTTCTCAAAATGTACTAGATACAAATGCAATTTGTTTAATTGTCTTTTTTTACAAAAGTTTAATTTTGCAGCTTCGTTACAAAAAATCTTGAATGAAACACGTTGCTAAATTAGTTGTTTTAAGCAACTTGTTTCATAAATAGCTATTAAATGCGTATTTGCCAAGATTTGTGTTTCTAGATTTAAAAAAGCCCCGATCGCTCTTGCCAAGTTCGCATACTTTTATCGATATTTTTTAACAAAAAAAAATGATTTCCTTCCATTTCCAGGAGTAGCAAATTTGACATACAAAACCCTAATTATGCTGCCATTCCTAAACGGATTGTATGATTAAACTCAAACTTCAGGTATGTTTTGCTCTTATATTTCAGATAATGTAGCCAAGATTTGTGACATCTCAGTTTTCTTGATTGAAATAAAAACAATTAAAATAATATTGCGACGACGATGCTAAGGCTATCTTCACCACAGCTCTGGAATGTTCTGGATATATAGTGAGCTAATACCTATCAAATACTTCAATTAATGACTAAGCAATGTTATAAATTTCCATACCACAGAACATGTGTGTGACAATTTATGACACAAACCTACTCTATATCATATGTCGTGCAATTACTGCAAAATATCAAAATAGTTTATTTCTAAGAAAAAAAAATTAATTTCTTCTATTCAAATCTTTTATTTTTTTGACTGTTATAAGGTTGACATTGACTGTTATAAGGTTTTTGGAAATTGTAGTTGGGGATTGCTGCAAACTTTTTTGTTGAAGCCAACAAGTCAAAAACCTCTAACTGCAGAAGTTTATATTTATAAGAAACGGATTAAAATGTTTCCACAGATTTTAAATTTATGAAGATTTTAACAATATTAGTATCCAAACGGCCGTTATAACGGATTAAAAAAACCACTTTTTTTCTAGTATAAAGCTTATAGTTCCTATAGTTCCTTATAGTTCCTTTTTGATCTGGCTCCACAAATGCAACCGTGAGAGTCTTTCATTTTGAACCGTATTAAATGCTTATGTACAGCTAGTTTCATCCAACTCGATATGTACCAAAACCTCCGAAATCATAGCTCTACTGATTCACGCCATTTGCAATAAACAGTGAACGTTGCCATATGCAAAAAATTGGATTAGTGTTTTTGATTAAATTTTTTTTATATGGAGTTTTATTTTTCAAGATGGCGTTTTGGGCGTTATGGCGATTTTTTGAATTTTTTTTATACTGAGTTTTAATTTCAAAACGGCGCCACAGGCTCACGATTTTTTTTGTGATAAAAAATGAGTTAGGCTTCTATATCGGAGATTTTGTATGTACCGATCAAAGAATTAAGAGAATAGAGGAAGTGAAATTGATGTTAAAATTTGAAGTAATTTTTGCACACCAATAAATTGTTACTAACACACTTACGTTTTAGTAGAGGCGCCGTAGATATTTCTATTATTGCATTGAATTCCAAATTTAAGTGTATTTTTGACCCCAAAATTAATATAAAAAAAAGAGACGCCATTACATAAAAAAGAAAAACGACAAATAGAGAAACAACATAAAAAAATTTGAACAACTTAGCACGGAAGCTTACAACTTAGCACCGAAAAAAAGAGAGAAGAGAGAAAAACGACTTCAAATATTTTTGTGTATATATACAGTAGTTTCATTTCCTTAGTCTCTTAATTCTTTGGTATCGATGCAATGGAAAGTAGCAGAGGTGATTATGATTCTAAAACAGAATTACTCCCAACGATATCGAAGCTTTTTGAAAAACTTTTTCTTAAAAAACTTAAACCAGTAATAGAAAATAGGATTTATTCATACCTTCGCATCAGTTTTGGCGATGATTTGTGTAACCTATAGAGCGATTTTTCTGTTCCGGTGTTTGCCGCAATGGCGCTGCAAAAAGGGGAAAATTCACAAAAATTTTATATGGAATTACATACAAAACACAATTTGAATAATTTTAAGTTATCTATGAAACTTCTCATTTTACCACAATTGAACAATTTTAATTTGCTTATGACGTATTATTGACTATATATTAAGCGTAATATGTAAAATATTATTCTTAAGTAGCTCAAAAAAGAAACATAAAAATTGCGAAAATTTCCCATACAAAGTTGTATGAAAAATTTAACCTATTTTCGTATTTGTTTTACGGACAGAAGAAAACAAATATTTTATATATTATGCTTAATATATAGTCAATAATAGTTCATAAACAAATTTAAATTATTTAATAGTAGTAAAATGAGAAATTTCATAGATAATTTGTAAAATTATTCAAGTTGTGTTTTTTATGAAATTTCATATAAATTTTTTGATTTTTTTCTCTTCTCCCCCTTTTGCAGCGCCATTGCGATAAACACCGGAACAGAAAAATCGCTCTATATCCCAAGTATCACTAAATTGGGATATAGGGCGATTTTTCTGTTCTGGTGTTTACCGCAATGGCGCTGCAAAAGGGGGATAAGAGAATAAATTCAAAAACTTTTATATGGGATTTCATACAAAACACAACTTGAATAATTTTAAAAATTATCTATGAAATTTCTCATTTTACCACAATTGAACAATTTTAATTTGCTTATGCAGTATTATTGACTATATTTTAAGCGTAATATATAAAATATTATTCTTAAGTCGCTCAAAAAAGAAACATAAAAATTGCCAAAATTTCCCATACAAAGTTGTATGAAAAATTTAACCTATTTTCGTATTTGTTTTACGGACAGAAGAAAAGAAAATATTTTATATATTAAGCTTAATATATAGTCAATAATACTTCATAAACAAATTTAAAATATTTAATTGTAGTAAAATGAGAAATTTCATAGATAACTTTTAAAATTATTCAAATTGTGTTTTGTATGGAATTCCATATAAAATTTTTGTGATTTTTTCTCTTATCCCCCTTTTGCAGCGCCATTGCGGTAAACACATAGAGCGATTTTTCTGTTCCGGTGTTTATCGCAATGGCGCTGCAAAAGGGGGAGAAGAGAAAAAATCAAAAAATTTTATATGAAATTTCATAAAAAACACAACTTGAATAATTTTACAAATTATCTATGAAATTTCTCATTTTACTACTATAGGGCATTTTACTACCATAGTCTATAGGGCGATTTTTCTGTTCCGGTGTTTACCGCAATGGCGCTGCAAAAAGGGGATAAGAATAAATTCAAAAAATTTTTTATGGGATTTCATACAAAACACAACATGAATATTTTTAAAAACTATCTATGAAATGTCTCATTTTACTTCAATTAAATAGTTTAAATTTGTTTATGAAGTATTATTGACTATATATTAAGCATAACATACAAAATATTTCTTTTTCTTCCGTCCGTAAAACAAATACGAAAATAGGTTAGATTTTTCATACAACTTTGTATGGGAAATTTTGGCAATTTTTATGTCGCTTTTTTGAGCGACTTAAGAATAGTATTTTATTTATTACGCTTAATTTATAGTCAATAATACTTCATGAATTAAATGAATTGCAAATTAAATTTCTTTAATTGTGGTAAAATGAGAAATTTCATAGATTACTTTTAAATTTATTCAAGTTGTGTTTTGTATGAAATCCCATATAAAATTTTTGTGATTTTTCTCTTATCCCCTTTTTGCAGCGCCATTGCGGTAAACACCGAAACAGAAAAATCGCTCTATATCCCAAGTATCACTAAATTGGGATATATAGAGCGATTTTTCTGTTCCGGTGTTTATCGCAATGGCGCTGCAAAAGGGGGAGAAGAGAAAAAATCACAAAAATTTTATATGAAATTTCATAAAAAACACAACTTGAATAATTTTAAAAATTATCTATGAAATTTCTCATTTTACCACAATTGAACAATTTTAATTTGCTTATGGAGTATTATTGACTATATTTTAAGCGTAATATATAAAATATTATTCTTAAGTCGCTCAAAAAAGAAACATAAAAATTGCCAAAATTTCCCATACAAAGTTGTATGAAAAATTTAGCCTATTTTCGTATTTGTTTTACGGACAGAAGAAAAGAAAATATTTTATATATTAAGCTCCTGGAACTCCATACAAAACACAATTTGAATAATTTTAAAAGTTATCTATGAAATTTCTCATTTTACTACAATTAAATAATTTAAATATGTTTATGAAGTATTATTGACAATATATTAAGCATAATATATAAAATATTTTCTTTTCTTCTGTCCGTAAAACAAATACGAAAATAGGCTAAATTTTTCATACAACTTTGTAAGGGAAATTTCGGCAATTTTTATGTTTCTTTTTTTAGCAACTTAAGAATAATATTTTATATTTTACGCTTAAAATATAGTCAATAATACTTCATGAGCAAATTAAAATTGTTCAATTGTGGTAAAATGAGAAATTTCATAGATAATTTTTAAAATTATTCAAGTTGTGTTTTGTATGAAATCCCATATAAAAGTTTTTGAATTTTTTCTCTTATCCCCCTTTTGCAGCGCCATTGCGGTAAACACCAGAACAGAAAAATCGCCCTATAGGGCGATTTTTCTGTTCCGGTGTTCATAGCAATGGCGCTGCAAAAAGGGGATAAGAGAATAAATTCAAAAACTTTTATATGGGATTTCATACAAAACACAACATGAATATTTTTAAAATCTATCTATGAAATGTCTCATTTTACTTCAATTAAGTAGTTTAAATTTGTTTATGAAGTATTATTGACTATATATTAAGCATAATATACAAAATATTTCTTTTTCTTCCGTCCGTAAAACAAATACGAAAATAGGTTAAATTTTTCATACAACTTTGTATAGGAAATTATGGCAATTTTTATGTCGCTTTTTTGAGCGACTTAAGAATAGTATTTTATTTATTACGCTTAATTTATAGTCAATAATACTTCATGAGCAAATTAAAATTCTTCAATTGTGGTAAAATGAGAAATTTCATAGATAATTTTTAAAATTATTCAAGTTGTGTTTTGTATGAAATCCCATATAAAATTTTGGTGATTTTTCTCTTATCCCCTTTTTGCAGCTCTATTGCGGTAAACACCAGAACAGAAAAATCGCCCTATATAGGGCGATTTTTCTGTTCCGGTGTTTACCGCAATGGCGCTTCAAAAAGGGGATTAGAGAATAAATTCAAAAAATTTTATATGGGATTTCATACAAAACACAACTTGAATAATTTTAAAAATTATCTATGAAATTTCTCATTTTTCCACAATTGAACAATTATAATTTGCTTATGGAGTATTATTGACTATATTTTAAGCGTAATATATAAAATATTATTCTTAAGTCGCTCAAAAAAGAAACATAAAAATTGCCTAAATTTCCCATACAAAGTTGTATGAAAAATTTACCCTATTTTCGTATTTGTTTTAAGGACAGAAGAAAAGAAAATATTTTATATATTATGCTTAATATATTGTCAATAATACTTCATAAACAAATTTAAATTATTTAATTGTAGTAAAATGAGAAATTTCATAGATAACTTTCAAAATTATTCAAATTGTGTTTTGTATGGAATTCCATACAAAATTTTTGTGATTTTTTCTCTTATCCCCTTTTTGCAGCGCCATTGCGGTAAACACAGGAACAGAAAAATCGCCCTATAGGGTGATTTTTCTGTTCTGGTGTTTACCGCAATGGCGCGGCAAAAGGGGGATAAGAGAATAAATTCAAAAACTTTTATATGGGATTTCATACAAAACACAACTTGAATAATTTTAAAAATTATCTATGAAATTTCTCATTTTAGCACAATTGAACAATTTTAATTTGCTTATGGAGTATTATTGACTATATTTTAAGCGTAATATATAAAATATTATTCTTAAGTCGCTCAAAAAAGAAACATAAAAATTGCCAAAATTTCCCATACAAAGTTGTATGAAAAATTTAACCAATTTTCGGATTTGTTTTACGGACAGAAGAAAAGAAAATATTTTATATATTATGCTTAATATATTGTCAATAATACTTCATAAACAAATTTAAATTATTTAATTGCAGTAAAATGAGAAATTTCATAGATAACTTTTAAAATTATTCAAATTGTGTTTTGTATGGAATTCCATTAAAATTTTTGTGATTTTTTCTCTTATCCTCTTTTTGCAGCGCCATTGCGGTAAACACAGGAACAGAAAAATCGCCCTATAGGCTATCTATGAAATTTCTCATCTTACTACAATTAAATAATTTAAATTTATTTATGAAGTATTATTGACAATATATTAAGCATAATATATAAAATATTTTCTTTTCTTCTGTCTGTAAAACAAATACGAAAACAGGTTAAATTTTTCATACAACTTTGTACGGGAAATTTTGGCAATTTTTATGTTTCTTGTTTGAGCGACTTAAGAATAATATTTTATATATTACGCTTAATATATAGTCAATAATACTCCATAAGCAAATTAAAATTGTTCAATTGTGGTAAAATGAGAAATTTCATAGATAATTTTTAAAATTATTCAAGTTGTGTTTTGTAAGAAATCCCATATAAAAGTTTTTGAATTTTTTCTCTTATCCCCCTTTTGCAGCGCCATTGCGGTAAACACAGAAAAATCGCCCTATAGGTTGGAAAACGCAGCACACTTCTTTCAGAATAAAATTAAATTATTGACATTTTGCTTTTTATTACAGAAAAAACAACAAATGTCTAAATAAAAGAATAAAACTGTAAGTTTAATCGAATAATAATAACAAAATATTCTATAAAATGCAGGTAATATACTTAATAAACATATTCCTCTTATTTTTTATAATTATGATAAACTATATTTTAGGAAGAAGACGAACAAATTGGTGAAATTGAAAATGTTCGTGTTGTGGTGCGATGTCGTCCAATGGATAAAATTGAAATAGAGAATATAAATCAAAACATAATAAAACTAGATAAAATGAATAGATCCGTTACTGTAATGAAACCTAATTCGAATCAGGGCGAACCACCAAAAACCTATTATTTTGATAATGTTTTTGGCGAAGAATCGACACAGGTGAGAGCTTTTTATTTTAACTTCATATTATCAAAACTGAAATTTTAAGGCTAAAAATAATTTATTTAAACTTGAAAACGTAATCTAGGTAAATCTAACTTTATTTAGAATTCAACTTCAAGTTGTATCACTTTCACTTACAAGATATTTGCTGAAATTAAGTTATCAAAAGATTTATGATACAAATCGTTTATCCAACATTTGTTGGGCTTTATAACATGTGTCATGCTTTACTGTAGGGGATATTGTGGATGGTAAAATTGTGGTCTCAATTTATTCGAATTTTTTTTTCGTTTTATTAGTTGTTTAGTAGTCGCAAAATTGGCACAAAAAGTGAATACGGTGAATTTCGGGGCTGAAATAGAATTTGTGTCATCGTCCTTCGTTGTATTTTAATAAAGAGGTGAGGTATTTAAAGATTATGAAATAAATGTGTTAAAAAAACTTTTTATTGAACTATTATCGTGTACATAATTTTATAACATGTGATTACAGACAGTATTTCCGTCAGTTTTGATGATTGAAAGAATAAAATAGGAACACAGTTTCATCAATATCCATTAAACTATGTAGCGCATTGTTGGAACAGCATACTTGAGAAAGGTGGTGAAACATACGTTATCGCTTTAGACATCTCCAAGGCATTCGATCAAGTCTGGCATGGCAACTTGATCCACAAGCTCGTTGCGTATGGTTTTCATCCCAATGTTGTGAAGCTAATTCAAAATTTTCTATTCAACCGATACATTTCGGTCTCCTTGCTTAGACGGATTTTCTTCTGAGTCTAAACTAATTAACGCTAGTGTACCTCTAGGCTCAGTACTGTCCCCAACCCTATTTTTGATTTATATCAACGAATTGTTGAAAATTACCAGCAACCCAATAAATAGTTTTGCAGATGATAGTACACTGCACAAGTCGTTTGAGCCCCCTTCCTTCAAAAGGTAAAATGCACGAACGAATTAATCCCGCCCGGAGAGTCGCTGCCATAAACGTGAATAAAGACCTAAAAAACCTGGTCAATTTCAACTCTACCGAAACACAGCTGTTTATTGTTTCCAGATCAAAGACCGACTTCCCCAAAGATATTTTATTCAGTATGTGTGATGAACCAATAGGTGAATGTAAAAGCATTCGTTTATTATTGGGTGTCACAGTTTCAAATGACCTACTCTGGAACGATCATGTAATGGCGATGGCAAAAAACTCGTCTAAAAAACTCGGTCGCCTAAATAGATGCAAATTTCACTCCATACCAATTACTCCATGTTTATAAGTCCTATATTCGTCCCTGTATGGAGTACTGTTGTCAAGTTTGGGGTGCTACTTCTGTTTCCATCTTGGCCCTCTTGGACTCTGTTCAAAAGCGGGCTATACGAATTGTGGGTGATCGAACTTTGACATCAAAACTTGATTCCCTACAACATCGTCCCACTGTTGCTGACCTCGTTGTTTTTTACAAATATCATCATCAACAGTGCTCAGATGAAATTAGCAGCATCATGCTTCAAACTTATTCTTACCTCCGTTCCACTCGACAATCGGCTACCGCAACCAGTCAAACGGTCGAGATCCCACGCTGTTATACTGGCAGATCGTACAAAGACTTCTTTGTCCGAACTGCATACAAATGGAATAATTTAAAAAAAAAATATGTTTTCGTCATGCGAAACGTGATTAAATGAATATCCAGCTTATTATAAACTGTAGCGACGGGTAGCGTTTTTTAGTAGCTTGGTGATAATCCTCAGGCTCCATGTCCAGGTTCAAGAACTCTGCTAATGCCTTTGGGCGATACCACAAATCATTCTTCCACAGGTTGGTTAAATTCTCAGGACAATTAAATAGGTGGTATAAATCGTGCGGCTCTCACATACCAGACACTTGTCAATAGTTTAAGGAACAACTCTACTCATGTAGTTGTTTAGGACGTGAGATTAACTTGATCTTAGTTGGGCTAAAATGGATCTGGTGCTGCGAGGTAGCTAGACCCTCACTTTTGTGGCTTTATATTTAAAACTCGATTTGGAGCGTGGTTCCTTATTACGTCTTCAACAGTTTTGGTGTGGAGTGCTTTTAAGCCCGTTCTATATGTAGATTCGTCAATGTTACCAGTAACCTGGCTATCTCTGACATCATGCAGAAAGCATCTTGCTGTCTTCATTATGTCGCTAGGTGTCATTGCAAGGATGTTGCTCTTTGTGACAGGTCAATATAGATATTGATATAAGATATAAACTGCATGTATTTGTTAACATACAGTTTTAAAATTTTAACTATGCACAATTTTTGGCAACAATTGTGTAGTAGAAATTTTAACATGTCTCACAAAAACACATAAAAACCTTTTCAGACCAAATGCTGTTGTGCGCATGCTGTTGTGCGCATGTTGTGAACATGCGTTCTAAGGTTTTGAATTTTGATGGTCGAACATATTTTATGTTTTTTTTTAATTTTTTGTTATAGAATGGACAACTAAACAATAAAACCCATCACATACAAAATATGACACAGACCAATAGTTTTGATGCGATTAAAAAAAAATAAACATAAAATAAGAGGAAAAAGGCGAATTTGTTTTAAAAATTTGTAGGATTAAAACTAAGTTGGGGTTTCCAATAATCCAGCTGGTGGCATATTCTTTGATCATGTGACGCACTGTCTGCCTAATTGATTAAAACCCAGATATAGAGTTATATGAAGTTTTGTTTCTTTGAGCAAGCAATACCGTGCCATCATCAAGGAATAGACCATAACCAAGATTGAGAATGCTCCCGTTGGCTGAATATAGTTCATTCGGACCCCTCCTCCCAAAGATATCACCTTGACTAGTGATATCTCACTGCTATTGCCAATGGTATGTGATATCTCACGTTAACTCGTATATTAATAGCAGGGATTGCAGTACGCGGTATAATCATATAATCCAAACGCTGTCACCAATTTGGCTTATTGTTATTTATGGTCCGATGCAGTTTTGTTTTCACTAAGAATACCTAATAGTCCTTTGGCAAACATTTGTAATATATTTTTTTGAAGCAGCTTACTAGTTGATATGTTAGATGTAAAAATTTATTTATTTTGTGTAAACGGTTTTTATCAACATTTATAGTAACGTAATTCGCTTTAATTGTTTATACATTTAATAAAAAATTTAACCCTTCAAATGACTGATTTTTTTTTAATTTTTATGTAACGACTTGTAATTAATGATAATCATCCGGCATCAATCATTTAACGTCTATAGTTCTTCTAATCTGGTTGTTTCAATTGCTACAGATTAAACTCTTGTAAACCAATTTCAATGTATATAATCGCACCACTGTCACCAATTGCTAGGAAATCCTCTACTGAAACTCAAATTCGACTGAAATTTACAGTATATCTGGAAAAAATTAATTCTTGAGATGAATAACCTAGATATTCCTGGAATATTCTCAGATGCTCAGATGCTCTCAAATGTTTACTCTCATTGCCAACCCGCGTGCCAAAAAAGCATAAATATCACATGGAAAAATCTAATAACTGTTTAATCTAAAACAAAAAGTCAAATACTAGATTTGTAACATAATTAAAAATATTTTTACAATGTTATTTTATTTGTTTTTTTAAAATTTGTACAAATATGGCTATATAATATACTATATTTTTGGTATAAAAAAACAAGACAACATTAATTGTGACGGAATAGTTCAATTGGACGGATAAAATTTATATTATTAATTTAAATTGACATTGCTATCATCGTATTAATACTTAAACATAATTAATGAAAATTGTGTAGGTTGCAATTGTTAGTTTTCGAATCAAAAGTATATACTGCATTTTACGTCTTAAATTAATTTTTATCATAAATTTTTCTTATATTTTACTTAATCATATATTTTATAAAATCGTATGCCATTCCAAAATGACGACATGATTTTATTGGAATTTGTTATTTTTGTTTAACGACAGCAAATTAATTGTGTAACATTGTTTTATATTCACTGTAGACGATTTTTAATTAAAGCTTATTGTATTCAAAAACAAAAAGAAATTGTGATAAAGTATTGAATTACTATAAATAAAAAAAGGCGAACATTATTATTAATCTTACAAGTTAAATAAAATATTTAAATAAGATTTATTCCAAATTTCCTCTAACACCTTGTTGAACATTATATAAAAAGTCGATTAAAAATACAATCGCTGCACCTATTGATAATCCTCCAGTTGAAACCATAAAATCTAATCGTTGTGTATTTGGTGGCCAAAATTGTCTTGTTTTAGCTTCTGACCAATCGCTGATAATTGCAATTGCACATGCAATATTTAATATAGTTCCAATTAATGATAAAAATGATGAAATTTTCCACGGGATACTACAATAATTAAACATTAAAAGTAAAAACTTTCATTTTATTATTTGTTACCTACGTTTCTTTAACACATCGTCCCAATATTGTTACACCACAAATTATAATAAATGTTGAAAACGTTGAATATGCTAATGCTGCTGTTCTTGGTTCAACAAAAATACGTAATCTGGAATGCAAAAATGGATCGTCTAATAGACCAATACATACAATCGATATCATCTGTAAAGAAAAAAGTCTATTAAAACTTGAATTAAATTATTCGATGGTGTTGTAAGATTAAATGCGATCAATGTTTACGAATTTCCTTTTAAATTTCAACAATAATAAATAATACAAAATCGCTTTTAGGTCATTGGCATTATTGTTGTTATTTTGTTATATTATTTCTATGTATTTTACTATTTACTTTATTTACACTTCTTCAGTGAGTGTAAAAAAAATTAAATAACTGTATTTATTGTAAAAAAAAATAAGGTATTAAATTTATCGTTGCAAGTTTTTATTAAGAGAATGAAATTATGTTGTGCATATGTATTTTCTTTTGACTTTCTTTTTCTTTCTCAAGATTTGTTTTGTTTTGAATTTTTAAAACTGAGATTTATGTTGTATGAGGTAGAAAATCATCAAAATAATATTGTTTTTAGCGGTTAGAAAGTGAGGCCCACTTGTCATTTCTTAGAACAGGTATGGTATGATTGAATTTGATCGGAAATTTTTATACGAATCGAAAATACTACGACAAAGTTTTTCCGACGTATGATTGAAATGTTTCGTAATATTTTCGATTCTCATATAAACGCACCCATTTAGTACAGAATTTAAAAATGTCAAAACCTTTTAATATTCGTATTTATCATTTGTTTTGTGTTGATATTGATAGAATATATAGTTTAAATGGCGAGTTTAGTTTTTTTATGATTATGGATAGCTTTTCCGTTGTAAAATGTTTATTAAACAAATGTAAAAATGATATATAAAAAAACATAACGTATAACTTAATATAATTTACAACAAAACGTCAAATATAAATTTCCGACAAGCAAAATGGATTCGAAAATTTTTCCGACAGAAATGTTCGAAAAATACTTTCAATCATATACCATTTTAAATTTCCGAATAGTTATAATATTTCCGACTCGGATTTTTATTCAATCATACCACCACATTTAATTCAGTAAATTATTTGTGATGTAACATCACCCCGATGGAAAATCTCCCATCAAGAATAATATAAGAACTGAATCTAAAAAATTATGGTGCAAATTATGAAACTTTTTGCAATCCATACAATTTTAGAGCGATCTAGTTTCGAACCAATGAGAAAATTTTTAAACTTTAAAAAAGTTTATCATTCTCATCAGGGCTAGCCGACTAGACAAACTCTACCAAAAAATGTTAACGCCAATGATTATAAACCAAAAATTAGGTTACAACTCTAGCGAAGTGTAAAAACAAAAAACCCACATAAACATACATTTAATAAATTCAGGTTTAGTCAATTAATTTCTCTGGTGATCACTGTTTTGTTATACTCTAGATTTTCTAGTATTGAATAACAAAATTGTATCTGTGAGAAGAAGATGACTAGTCTTCAAATGTGTCTATTGACACATGATCAACAATTAATTCAGTAAATTATTTGTGATGTAACATCACCCCGATGGAAAATCTCCCATCAAGAATAATATAAGAACTGAATCTAAAAAATTATGGTGCAAATTATGAAACTTTTTGCAATCCATACAATTTTAGAGCGATCTAGTTTCGAACCAATGAGAAAATTTTTAAACTTTAAAAAAGTTTATCATTCTCATCAGGGCTAGCCGACTAGACAAACTCTACCAAAAAATGTTAACGCCAATGATTATAAACCAAAAATTAGGTTACAACTCTAGCGAAGTGTAAAAACAAAAAACCCACATAAACATACATTTAATAAATTCAGGTTTAGTCAATTAATTTCTCTGGTGATCACTGTTTTGTTATACTCTAGATTTTCTAGTATTGAATAACAAAATTGTATCTGTGAGAAGAAGATGACTAGTCTTCAAATGTGTCTATTGACACATGATCAACAATTAATTCAGTAAATTATTTGTGATGTAACATCACCCCGATGGAAAATCTCCCATCAAGAATAATATAAGAACTGAATCTAAAAAATTATGGTGCAAATTATGAAACTTTTTGCAATCCATACAATTTTAGAGCGATCTAGTTTCGAACCAATGAGAAAATTTTTAAACTTTAAAAAAGTTTATCATTCTCATCAGGGCTAGCCGACTAGACAAACTCTACCAAAAAATGTTAACGCCAATGATTATAAACCAAAAATTAGGTTACAACTCTAGCGAAGTGTAAAAACAAAAAACCATCACAAATAATTTACTGAATTAATTGTTGATCATGTGTCAATAGACACATTTGAAGACTAGTCATCTTCTTCTCACAGATACAATTTTGTTATTCAATACTAGAAAATCTAGAGTATAACAAAACAGTGATCACCAGAGAAATTAATTGACTAAACCTGAATTTATTAAATGTATGTTTATGTGGGTTTTTTGTTTTTACACTTCGCTAGAGTTGTAACCTAATTTTTGGTTTATAATCATTGGCGTTAACATTTTTTGGTAGAGTTTGTCTAGTCGGCTAGCCCTGATGAGAATGATAAACTTTTTTAAAGTTTAAAAATTTTCTCATTGGTTCGAAACTAGATCGCTCTAAAATTGTATGGATTGCAAAAAGTTTCATAATTTGCACCATAATTTTTTAGATTCAGTTCTTACATACCACCACAGTTTAGTTTTTGTACTGCCCAAAGAATTAAGAGAATAGAGGAAGTGAAATTGATTTTAAAAGTTGAAGCAATTTTTGCACACCAATAAATTGTTACTAACACACTTGCGTTTTAGTAGAGGCGCCGTAAATATTTCTATTATTGCATTGAATTCCAAATTTAAGCGTATTTTTGCCCCCAAAATTAATATAAAAAAAAAGACGCCATTACATAAAAAAGAAAAACAACAAATAGAAAAACAACATAAAAAAAATTTTGACATCGTAGACCCGAAGCATTCTATTATTGTTTACATTGATTTTAGATTACATTTTTTTCTCGAAAATGTTTAAAAAACTTAACACTTATTAATCGAAAAGTAAATTAAAATAGTAATATTATAACTTATGATAAGAAATTCGATCCTGTATGTGTTTTTGGTAATTTTTACACGTCACTATCCCAATCTTCATATTTAATGTTTCATTCAAAATTTTCACTTAACATATTTAATTTTTCTGTAAAATTATTTTTAAATTATAATGAAATCACTAGTATTTCTTATATTTATTATAAATTCGTCAAAATATCACCACGATAAATATTAAAAAACAATTTTATTAAAACCAAATTATAACCAAGCTAACTAATGTTTACAAATTTTGGTTTTGACAACTTAGACCAACTTATTGAAGATAAAAAAGAGAGGAGAAAAGAGAAAAACGGCTTCAAATATTTTTGTGTATATATACAGTAGTTTCATTTCCTTAGTCTCTTAATTCTTTGGTACTGCCATATTCATTCGCCTCGATTCACTTCCCATGGGAAATACTAGATTTTTTAAAATTTTTGGTGTGATATATTTTCTCTAGGAACAAAAGCCTAAAGTATAATACCACGACGATTCTAAAAAATCTAAACTCTAGAAGTCTTGTCTTCGTCAAACAATCTTAGTCAATAAATCTAAAATAATGCAAAAACAAAAATAACGTTTCCATTTCGTAGAACGACAGGTTTGCAGAAGAAAAACAATTACAAAAAACTTTGTTATGTGTATGGAAGGAATATTAATGATTTGAATGATGATAAATCTAATAACAGCAGTGTTTACAATGTTAGTGTATTCGAATAATCTTTTTGACTCTTCAAAATAGTATTCATGAGTTAAAATTTTTATATTTTTAATATCGTTCTTACTCGTAAGAGTAAAATTTGTATTTTTTTAACAATTGTTTTCGTTGTATAACGTATGAGGAACTTTGAAACTAAACGATTTGTTTTACACAAAACAAATTGAATTTAATATACCATAATCAGTAACCACAAATTGTTATGGTAAATAACTTTGATAACTTCTAAAAAGCTGTAATTATTTAATTCGTTTTAAAATTATTTTATCGTATCCATGTTAATTTGTTTAACATTGTGTTGCACCTATCACACAATATAAATTGATTAAACGCTGAAAAAGGTTTGCTTCTTGTGATAATTATTTTCAAGAACAAATAAATAGCGAAAATTAACAAAACTCTGTAGCCAGGATTAATGTGACGAACAACCACCTCAGCGAAAGTAGTATTTTTCACTTGAAAAATAATGAAGTTTTAATCGTTGATGAGACAAACTGTATCGATTGAAGTGTCAGTAAAATGAGTAAGTAGATGGTAAAGACCTAGGCCTTACAATTGACACGGGGAGACTTTAGTGTATGTTCGATCTTCTCACACAATCGATTTTCTCAGAAACTGTGAGATCTATGGCCCTTTTGAATTTTGGAACTATATATAAAACTTTAAAAAGTTTGCCTGGTGTTTTTGAGTTGCCTGGAGAAGTAACTGTTCAGGAACGGAGAAACAAAAATATACTTCTGACTTGTGAAAGAGATGGACAAATTTCTGTTCACAAAAATAAGAGCAGTAACCAGTGACTAAACCAAATATTTATCATAGAAACGCTAAAAACGAAAACGCTACAAAAACGAAATTAAGTTTTGGTTTCGTTTTAAATATATTTGCAAAAGGGAAAAATCTCAAGTAATTCAGAAGATTTTGAATATTTAAAAAAATCGGAAGCGTATTCTACAGCATTAATGTAAATACTATAACTTAATCTGATTTCTGAAGCCTCGAGAGCTAACGATTACTCCAGTTTTGATGTTAACGAATCGTCAAACAATAAAATTGATGAAACTGATCTTAACGAACCAGATGCTGCTATTGTCAGTTTCATTATTTCGTAGCTTATCTCGTGCATCAGATGAATGATTTTAAATTACTCGATCAACAAAAATACGATCAGTTACCTTAACTGCGTTATACATAGATTTGGTAAGTGTACTACACTTTACTACAGTTTTTTTATGCCATTACCGAATGTTCCAATTTACAGTGACTTTTTACAGTTGTCTTGTAATCTAAAAACAAAATATGAAGACACGACAACCGAATTAGATTAGATGTCAACGTGACATGGAAGATGCGGTTGGCACAAAAAGGTTGTAGTGACTAGTGCTGGCATCTAAAATTGTGAGCAATCATAATCTGAAAAGTACTAAACACTTCGTTCGCTATTTTATCAGCAATCATTTTTTCAAGAACGAATCAGCTGCTTAGATCAGTCGTACGTTTTAAACAAAAAGGTGTTATTTGTCGTTCAATCGGTCGTTCACTATGCATCGTTCTTTTGTTCAATTTATTTTTAGCAATCATTTTATTGTTTTTGGATCCGTCGTTAATTTTAAATCATTCTTTATTTAACATATCGTTCGTTTTAAGCAAAACAAGTTTTGAGCTGTCTTCTTTTATTTGTTATTTAGTTTATTATTTTTTTAGTTTTTAAATGAAGATTTTTTGATTTTTCCATTCCATTTAGAATAAATGGGTTTTTAAAATTATTAAATGTGTCAGTTGCTGATTTCAGTATGTTGTAATAAAAAAATCTGTTTATCTAGATATTATCTGTTTATCTAGATATTTAAAGAACACCTTTTTGTGCGAATCTATTGAATTGAATGAAAAAATGTAAAAAAAAGTTCATAACACATGAAAAATGTTCGTTTATGCATCATGACGGACGAACGATGTTTCTATTACTAACTAAACGGCCGGTCATCGTTCACTGAAGTGATCCGTTTCTATTACTAACTGTACGGTCGGTCATCGCTCACTGAAGTTATCCGTTCAATTAATATCGGTCGTTCACGACCGACACATCACTAGTAGTTACCGAATTTTTTCTTCTAGATGTATTTCTTCTGAATTAAGTTAAGCAGTGTTTTAGGTTTTCATGCTTTGAAAACAATACTCTAGTGGTGAGACATCGGTGAATGTCCGAAATTATTTAATTAAAATTTTTGCTTTCAATTAAATAAGTCCTTAGTTTTTTTTTTTTGAAATTTTATACTAGGTTACAATAACTAATCGTTTTTTTGTTATCAATATCGTAAAAATAATTGATTTAACAACTCCAACTGTTGTAAATTGTTACCATTAACTGTCATACTCAAGGCAAAAAATCGAATTAAGGAACGATTTCCGTTATTATAATTTTGAAAAAAAATTTGGACTCATACAGTAGTTATATTATAGTTTGTTTATTGTTTACATTCTTGTGCATTATTACCTCACGTATTAAATAATTTGTCTTACTTTTAACCTTCTTATATATTAAACAATTAAATTTGATTCATTAAAAGTACGCAACAAATAAATATTTCTATTCGTTATAAAATTAACACTTTTATTACTCATACGTTAAATGTCTATACAAATTATTTTCAAAACAATAACATGAACATTAAAACTATTATATTACAGTCGGAACAATCGATGAGGTTGTTTCTTTAATTCTTATTTTTTCCATTATTCGTTACAAACAATTTCTTTAAAAAAAAACGCGTTTTTATAATCATAATTGCAGCCATGCAACAAATATCTTATCTGTAGTGAAAGCTTTTCGAGTTCCCTTTTAATAAAAGTTATAGATATGAACATGGTGTAACTGCAATAACAGCTACAAAACATTCAAAGTTGTAAAAGACTTTTTTTTTGTTCTTAATAATAAATTTATCTACTTTTTAATGCACGTGCATGGGAGTGTCATAACGAATTACTCCATCACTATGTAGTATGTACTATACTATGTAGTACTTGAAGATCATAACTGAATTCAGATTCAATTTTATTGTGTCAATAGTTCAATGTGTAGGCTTATCTTAAAAAATTACTAATTTAAATGCTTTTGTAAGGAAGTTCAATCCAAAGCATTATCCCATCTACAATTTCTGTTTAAATAACGAATTCTCATTAAATTTCCATGATCACAAAAATCGTGAGAAAATTAATCAATAAAAAGTTTATGGTATATTTACAATACACATGTTGTTTTTTTTACATACATAACACATTATTTTCCAGAATTACTAACCTCAACTACTCGATGGAAGATATAATCAACAACAACTGAATGGTTTTAGGTCAATCAATACTAATAATATGATAACTAAATATTTAAATGAATGCAATTACTTACCAGCTCAATTGCTCTAAAAACAATTGGTATATATGAGCCCATGTCTTCTGTATAACTTCGTTTGAACTGTGTACTCATTGTTGAGGGTCGACTTTCAGCATCCGTCATGGTTAATTTAGATATTTCTATTATTTTAAAAATAAATATTCTTTGTTATTAATTAATATTAAAAAAAAATTGTTTTCAATTATTTAGTAATGCAAATAATTATCCATGCACATAATTTGGATTAGAATTTAATTAAAGTTATAATTGTTATTATGTAGCTGTTGTGGTTAGATAGATATTAGTTTGTTTGTTGGAATTTTGAACTCACAACAATAAGCAACCGAAAAAGTTAGTTCCACAACATGGCGACGACAAGCTTAGTATAAAAAATCGCTATTTGAGTAAACAAGAATCACACAATCTGGTCCCAGTATTTGTTGCTATAGATGCCTATTTGCCAGATGCCTTCGTTGGGCAGCATGCATACAAAACATGGGTTCCTTAAGTGTTCAAATCCAAACTGACTACGTTCACAAGAATATTAGTTTGAAAAAAAATCGTTAGAATATAAAATTAGATCTAAACATGATTAGAAATATAAATGAAAGTATGAAAAATTTGGTTTGAAGTCAAATTTTAAAAACATTAGTTTACTAATATTGAAGTAACTCGAAATTAAGGCAACGCAACAACGTTAATTTTTTTGAAAGGTAATCAAATTTTCTGATTCACCGAAATGTTAATTGAACTGTAGCGGAAAAAGGCGAAAAACACAGTATTTTTACAAACCGTTCACACGGCATTGAAATTTTACTGGAAATATTTTTTCATAACAACTAAAAAAGTTAATTTGGGAGGATTTTAAAAGTCAAAATCTTTGAAACAGTCTAATATTTAATGATATATTTACACTAATTTTGCAAGCTAGGTAAACAAGGAATTTTCGGACTTTAAAACTTTGGAAAATACGATTTGATCAGTGTTAACGTTAAAACGAACTAAAATATGTGATACATTTTCTCTGTATGCAGTGGATATCTGGTTACCAAGAATTGAAACCATAAATTTAATTAAAGCGTCTTCTGTCCTCATAAAAAATTTCTTGGATATTATAAACTCGTTACCGTGTTAGCGGTATAATTTAGTATAAACTCGTCTAACTTAGTATAAAAAAAACTCGGCATGCATGAGCATTCTCAGTAACCCTTTTTGGTCGTAATTAAAAATATGCCTTTCGTTTAATTACATCAAAAGTCGCCTTAATTATATTTTATTACTTTTAAATTTGAACAGGTTAATGTTGCCTCAGGCCAAAATTGTGGTTAGAAGTTAGGAAGTTGTCTTTGTTTGGATATTTTGTATCAGTACGACAATATAATATTATAGTTCATTGCAAATGAGCTTACAACTTAACGTTACATATCTTTTAAAAAATTAGACTTACGAACATTAAATATTTCGTTGGATTAGGAATCCAACCAAAACGGAACTCCTCGACCAGTTGATGGTGTGGAATTTGATTAAAATTCATTCGTAAGATTTTGAAACAACACTCCGAGAGTTATGATAATAGAGATAGTTTATCTAGGTTTAACTCGACTACGTTTTCTTCCCAACCCTTATACAATAAGAACCACCAAAATGAGGCCCATTACCGTTACTATCTGTTCTAATTCTATTATTAGTTCTTGCACCTTTGTATTAGTTATTCGAGAGAGGCACATGTTTCTTATATTACAGAAGGGGTCGATTTTGATCGATTATGATCAATATTGATCTACGGTCTGACTACCCTACGTACTCCAGTCCCTGCCATTGACATATGAGTTAGCGTGAGATATCACATACCACTGGCAATGGCAGGAGATATCATTAACCTAGATGATATCTTCGGGTGCTGGCGGACGAACTTTAATTAGTCAACGGCAGCACTTCGTCTTAGCTGGGCAGCGTTCCGTAGTGGTACCGCTTATTAGCTCTTCCGGAGAATCAGACCGCATAATTATGTGTGAGCTTTGTGCCTGGATTGAGGTGGTGAGTGGTGCGTCTGGGTGCGCTGCATCAGCTGGATTATTGGCAATTAGTTTTGTTTTGTTTTCTTCAAATTTCTCACAATTTGTTTTTCACTTATTATTTTTTTATTATTTCTTCATCATATCATGAAATATTGGCATATGTCATATTTTATTGTGTGATAAGATTTTTTGCTTAGTTATCCATTCTTTAATAAAACATAAACAAAAATAAATCTTTTGATACATATATGGGGGGAGTACAACACAAAGAATTGAAGTCTGCAGGTGGTAAAGCAAATATGGGCAATCCACCGCCCATAAAGCGGCGTGTCCACGGTATTTGCAGGGACAACACATATATGAATCAATCAAAACTTTTAAAATACATGTTCAAAATATCTGCGGATTGAACGCTAACTATGACCACATGCAACATCATCTTGAGCACGACAAACCGAACATTCTATTCCTTACAGAAACACAAGTTTCTGAAAATTTTCTCTTTATAGAATCGCTTAATTCAAAATATAGGCTTGAATCAGCTTTCAAACTACATCAGGGCGTATGCGCATTTATTCATGAGAGTGTTGCGTTTCCAAATTTTGAACTACACAGTGACGGCTTCAACACAATGGTTTTAAAGATTTGTCTTCCAGAAATTACTTTTTTTACAATAGCTTTATACCGGTCCCCCAACAAACGTAACCCAAACTTTTTTAATTTACTGACAAAAATTGTGGACGAGATTAGAGCAAAGCCCCCTAATTGTGAAGTTATCGTTACCGGTGACTTCAACGTCCACAACAAATCATGGTTGGAATTCTCTAAATCGACCGACGATGTTGATAATAGTGGAAAACGGGCAGAAATGTTTGCCGCGTCTCAGGGCCTATTCCAAATTGTTAAAAACCCAACTTTCACTCCCCGTAATGGCGGGGAGTTTTCTAGTTTTCTTTTAGATCTCTATCTTACCACAATGCCAGATATTACGAGTGTCGATGTCGCGAAAGGTAGTATTAGAAATTCTTATCATTATTTAATTTCATCAGTTATCAAAACTGATTTACTTAAAACTACAGCTCCCAAACCCCGTAAAATATTTCACTACTCAAAAATGGATAAGAGTGGTCTTCAAAATTTTTTCCATGGTTTCCCTTTCGACGGTCATTGTTTGTTTTTACACTGACAATGTAAATGTTTCTGCTCAAAACTTTACAGGAACCATTCAATTTGCTATCAATGAATTTGTCCCTTTCTCCATAGTAAAACCCAAACAAAACTACTTGTATTCGAAAGCTGCCAAAACGGCACTTAGAAACAAACGTAGATCATTTAATATTTAGATTCATAACAAAACTCCCGCTAATCGATCCTAATATCTAAAGACCAACAAAATATCTAACCAGATTATCTCAAACGAAAAGTCTGAAATTGACAGAGCGAAAACTTCAAAACTTACGTCTATGTCTATTTCTGACAAGAGTTTCTACAGTGCCATTAATTCTTTAAATTCTGGTACAAAATCTTCTATTCCCCTTATTATTGATGGTGATTTAATCGTCAATGATCCCGCAAGAAAAGCTAACTTGTTCGCTGAACGCTTTGCTCTGAACTTAACTGTTTTGGAAACTCCTAAGGAAATACCCCAAATCCAGTCTTCAGGAGTTAATATGAAAGAACTCCACTTCAAATCCAAAATAGACGCTAAACTTTTAAAGGGGTTAAACATCAACAAAGCCTCAAGAATCAAAGCCACAATATTCCACCCATTATTTTAAAAACTTTTTCTAAAGAACTTGCACCAACTTTGATTAAGATATTCTATCAATCCTACAAATCTGGTATATTTCCCTCGTGCTGGAAGTTTTCAAATGTCCAGCCCGTCCTCAAAAAAGGACCAAAATCCGATACTCAAATTATAGGCCAATAGCTTTACTATCGGTCCTATCCAAAGTCTACGAGCATTATATTAATACACACATTTCAAAATTTCTGGAAGTAAATCATTTAATAGCCGATAGCCAATACGGTTTTCGAAACAAAAGATCAACTACCGATCTATTAAACTATGTAGCGCATTGTTGGAACAGTATACTTGATAAAGGTGGTGAAACAACGTTATCGCTTTAGACATCTCCAAGGCATTCGATCGAGTCTGGCATGCCAACTAAATCAACAAGCTCGTTGCGTATGGTTTTCATCCCAATGTTGTAAAGCTGATTCAAAATTTTCTATTCAACCGATACATTTCGGTCTCCTTAGACGGATTTTCTTCTGAGTCTAAACTAATTAACGCTAGTGTACCTCTAGGCTCAGTACTGTCCCCAACCCTATTTTTGATTTATATCAACGAATTGTTGAAAATCACCAGCAACCCAATAAATAGTTTTTCAGATGATAGTACTCTGCACAAGTCGTTCGAGCCCCTTCCTCCAAAAGGTAAAATGCACGAATGAATTAATCCCGCACGGAGAGACTCTGCCATAAACGTGAATAAAGACCTAAAAAAAAGTCGCCGATTGGAGTGACCAAAACCTGGTCAATTTCAACTCTACCAAAACAAAGCTATTGATTGTTTCCAGATCACAGACCGAGTTCCCCAAAGATATTTTATTCAGTATGTGTGATGAACCAATAGGTGAATGTAAAAATATTCGTTTATTGGGTGTCACAGTTTCAAATGACCTACTCTGGAACGATCATGTAATGGCGATGGCAAAAAGCGCGTCTAAAAAACTCGGTCCCCTAAATAGATGCAAAAAAATTTTCACTCCATACCAATTGCTCCATGTTTATAAGTCCTATATTCGTCCCTGTATGGAGTACTGTTGTCAAAATTGGGGTGCTGCTTCTGTTTCCATCTTGGCCCTCTTGGACTCTCTTCAAAAGCGGAATATACGAATTGTGGGTGATCGAGATCTGACATCAAAACTTGATTCCCTACAACATCGTCGCACTATTGCTGACCTAGTTGTTTTTTATCATCATCAACAGTGCTCAGATGAAATCAGCAGCCTCAAACTTATTCTTACCCCCGTTCCACTCGGCAATCGGCTACCGCAACCAGTCAAACGGTCGAGATCCCGCGCTGTCATACTGGCAGATCGCAGAAACACTTCTTTGTCCGAACTGCATACAAATGGAATAGTTTGCCCGAATCCATAGTCTCAGGTGGCTTTAATCCGCAGAGGTTTAAAAAAAGCGTTCAGCAACACCTTAGAACGCAAGTTGTTGTGGAACCTAGGTCTTAAAAGGTATTTATGTGTTGTTGTGACATATATTCTAAACCCTATACACAACACTTCTTATTTAAAAAAAAAAAAGATCGATTTTCGTTGGAGAAACAATACCCCACAGTCGAAAATAAGCTGAATATGTAATGCAAATTCCTACACATATAGGTCCTACGGAAGTCTCCATTATAAAGCAATGCAATGCATTATAAAACAATCAATTGCTTTAACGATAAATTTAATGCTTTTGGCATTAGCAAGCTGTTTTTAGACTTCTAGCGTACCAAGTTGTTTTCAATCTACCATTTCTATAAAAAATAAATTATGATGTTAGAGTTGCCCTAAAATTTGTAGTTTAGCATTAGAATTAGTTTTAATGCAACATTTGCTTTGCAATTTAATAATAACTTGCTTTACATAACCCATATAGCAAAGCTTGTATTAAAAATGGCAGTAACTTTTTCAACTGTGCAAAGACTTTAAGTGCTTAAAAGAAAAATAACAATATAAAAAACTAAAACGGAGATCGAATAATAAATTGGTGCTAAAATAATCAAAGATTAAAAGAAATAAAATAAAAAAAAAATTAATTAACACACGTTTATTGGAAATGAACCAAAAAGTAATTTAAATCCACACAGCAGATAAGTATTTGATTGATAGTCTTTTTAGCAAAACTTTTAACGTCATTTTTCAATCAAAGTTTCATCAAAAAATACCTTGAAAGAAAGCACACTGCCGTGTGCGGTCTGACTAAATTTTGTTATTGAATTAAATAAGTTTGTACTGGAAGTTAACAGAATTGTATTAATTTTTATCGAAAACAAGCTTTGTAGTCAGTTTTAAATGTTTTTAAAAACAAAAGCACACTTCTGGAACCGGGAGGTATTTTTTTTTTAAATTGGTTTTTTAATTGATTTTTGTGAAGTGACCTTTTGATACAGTGAACTACCATACTTGTTAAAGAGAATTATTTAGCTAGAAATGAATTAAAATTAAATTTCGTTTCTATGTAATTATGCTTTGATTATTTATAAAGATTGTTGTTAATTCAAATTTGAGTTAAATTAATTTTTTTAGTTATTAATTTAATCATTAATTTCAAATGCATATCATTTAAATAATCCAATACCAATAGATACCTATATTCATTTTAAGAAAATCTTAGCGAAAGCTGTAAACAAGATTAATAACAATAAGGTTTATAATAATACTATTAACAACCGAAAATCAAATAAATGAGCTAAATAATTTCAATTAAAATGTTCAATTAAGTCAATCAACATCGGTTAATTTTTTGTGTTGAATCGTGACTAAGTAATGTAAAGTAATTAGCTTTTTTCATGTTTCTTAGAGTTACACAATCTTATTTTTGTTATTTTTGAAGAATAATAATTTTTTATTAACTAAATAATAATAATATAATATTATATGTTAGTTAGTTGACCAGACATAACATTCAAAAAACAACTATGTGGATTTGTAGTATATAAGATAATTGAATTTTGGTTTGTCATATCCGATTGATGTGGAAGAGAAACTTATGTAAACTAAATCAACTTGATTTATATTTAACTATCGAGTTTTTGTAGTTATAATGTGATAGAGATAGACTAATTGTTTCTTACACTATCAAACAATTATTAATTAATGATATCATCATTAGTATTAAATTATTTTTTAAAGTAATTATAATTATCACTTTGTTACATAACGTAATCAACTTTGACTATATGTAGTCTGTTACAATTACAACAGAAACGTGCGGGTATTATTGTTTTCATTCATAACAGATAACGTAAAATGTGTGAAAATTTTAAAAGAAACATAACCTAACCCTTAAAGTCATAAGAGGTCATCACAGTTAATTAGTTTAACTTATTTACAATTTATAATTAGTTCCTTTATCTGTACATTTATATGAAATTTCTGTTTTATTCAATTAAAAAATCGTTAACAGTCTCGACTTTTTTTTTGTTTATTTATTTTATGTTTATTAATTAAATTCCATTCATTGTTCAAGCAAACAGAAATAAAATAAACTTTCGAATAATAAAAATCTACAGATCTTATTTTGAACGTCGGTATGATTTTTTAAAAGTGTAAGATATAAGCTAGATATATAAGCTTCCGCAGAAGAATATAATTTTTTATGATGAAATTATTGGAACATATTTTGTGTTGTGTCATAATTAATGAAAAATAATTTCAAGTTGTTTGAATATTGTAAAATTGGGTTAGATGTGGGTGTAGATGCATCGTTTGTTTATTAACGATATATTTTGTACATTACAATATTGTTTTGTAAATAAAAGATCAGTGCTAAATGTTTAAAATAGATGAATATTTGTTTGGGAACATTACTGGTCCTGACAAATTGAATTGTTATTTTATGTTGTTCTAACACGATTTATCAAATATAATATATTTAAAGTTGACAGTTGCAAAATATATGTTACAATCATCACTCTGTTTGAAACACGAATTATACTTTTGCCATCGACAAAAGAACCTTAAGTTGCTGTATTTTTAACACACCCGAAGTGTCAAAAAAAGAAACATAGGTGTTCTAATACCAAACCGTCAAACAGACCTTTTGCTGTTATGAGCAAGCTGCAAAGTAATCGCGCTCCGTAGCTGAATATAAGATATTATCATACACATTGGTATTTAAAATTCATGTAGCCCAAGATTCAGTTTTTTCCCCTACTCAATTTTTAATCTATAACAACGACACGTTGAAAATCACCAGTAATCCGATAAATAGTTTTGCAGATGATAGTACGGTACAAGTCGTTTCCCTATCTGCAAAGGGTAAAATGCATGAACATAAATGTAAACGACCTAGAAATACTCGCCGATTGGGGTGACAAACATTTCGTCAATTTTAATTCCACCAAAATACAGTTATTGATTGTTTCGAGATCAAAAACCGAGTTCCCCCACGATATTTCAATTAGTATGTGTGACGAACAAATACAGGTTTTGCAGTCCAAATTCAACATTTTGCAAATCAAATTCAACTTTTGCAAATCAAATTCAACTTTTTTCAAATCAAATTCAACTTTTTACAAATCAAATATAATATTTTGCAAATAAAATTCAATTTTTTGCTCTTCAATTTTAGTTGCAAAACGTTGAATTTGATTTGCAAAATATTGAATTTGATTTGCAAAAAGTTGAATTTGATTTGAAAACGGTTGAAATTGATTTCCAAAAGTTGAATTTGATTTTCAAAATGTTGAATTTGATTTGCAAAATGTTGAATTTGGACTGCAAAACCTGTAGACGAATGTGAAAGCATTCGTTTATTGGAATGGCGAAGAGCTCGTCAGGAAAACTCGGTCGCCTCAATAAATGTAAAATATATTTCACTCCGTATCAATTACTCCACATTTATAAGTCCTATATTCGTTTGGAGTATGGGGTATTGTTGTCAACTTTGGGGTTCTGCATCTGTTTCCTTTAACATCAAATTTTGATTCCGTACAACATCGATCGTCGCAGTGTTGCTGGTCTCGTTGTTATTTTATAAATATCGTCACCAGCAGTGCATGACATCAGATCCATCATGCCTCACCCATATTCTTTGACTCGTTTTACTCGTCAATCGGTTTGTGCAAACAGTCAAACTGTTGAGATCGCTCACTGTCGTAGTGACAAAATGCAAACGGAACTTCTTTGTCCGTACATCGTACCAATAAAATGCTTTACCCGAACAAATATTCTCAAGTGATTGAAGTAAAGGATTAAAAAAAGCGTCTCAGGAAGCATCTTGATGTGGGACCTAGGTCTTATAAGGTAATGAAAATTTTTTGATTAAAAGACTTCTTATACACTCTAATAATATTTTATTTTTCTAAATATATTTTCTGTCTCTAAGAGACCTTCTTCAGAGAATGAATTCTGATTTCTATTTCCATAATAGAAATCAGAATTCATTCTCTGAAGAAGGTCTCTTAGAGACAAAAAATATATTTAGAAAAATAAAATATTACTAAAGTGTATAAGAAGTCTTTTAATCAAAAAATTTTCATTAGATTAACACTTTAAGTAGTTCATCAACAATTAAAAATTTTAAAAAAAAAGTCTTATAAGGTATCTATGTGTTGTTGTGACACATACTGTGGTCCTTATTGTTTTGACTACACTTTTTATTAAAAAAGTTTTGCAAATGATAGTACACTGCACAAGTCGCTTGTTCCCCTATTTTCAAAAGGTAAAACGCACGAACGAGTTTGTCTCGCCGTAATAGGCGCCTGAAAGCATTCGCCGTTTGGGAAGACAAAAATTTGTTCATTTATTTTGTTTCAATATATGTTAACGGCTGACGATAGAAGGATGAATGAAAAATGTGGTAAATGAAATTGTAAATTGAAGTTATTGCTTTTATTAATTAACTTGTATTTAAAAAATTATCACAAGTGTTTGGCAGCTGAACCAAGCCACAGGCTAATGGCTATGTATTCTTGTAATACAAACCAAAACAAGCAGGAAAAATAGAAAAATGAAGGTTTTAGTGGTTAACGAATTCATGTTGAAAGTACAAGTTCCAGTCAAGTCCATGAATGAAAAAACTAATCACAACAAAATAAAATTGTTACAAAATATTGGTTTGATTATGTAACATAAACATTTAAAAAAATCAAATGAAGTTCCAGAAGCTCCAAATAACAAACATTCTTAAACAATGATTCATATATTCACTTTTTACAACAAATAAAAAACTTGCTATATTGCTAATCAATTTTCACACGCACTTGATCTCCAAAATAAAAACAAATTAACTTGAACCAATCCTTTTTTTATATTTGTTGATCATCCAATCGGATATGCCCAATTATCATCGAAATTATCTTATACACTTTAAAAAATGAGTTATGCAATTTATCTTATTCAAGGTTTCTAAATGGAAGAAAACAATTAAGATCATTTAATTTAAGTTTGAATCATTCTTATTACTATTCAAAAATACATTTAAATTTTTTTTCTTAAATTTGTCATTGAATTGCTATTGTTATAATTATTAAAGGGTTAATATGAATGAATAATTTCTATTGTTACTATCGTATAGATACATTTAATTATAATCATATATAATATTTTTTGGAAATGACAACAATGATTGTAACCGAACAAAAAACAATGGAATTATAACATGACATGATTCATGAAACGTATCTTGGTATAATGAATTCTATTCTGCTTTTAATGATCGTTCATGATCAAGTACATAAACATACGTGATTTGAATCATTAACCTTATTTGATTTCTATTTTAATGACAAGTTTAAACTAACAGAATTTATCCAAACTAATGTTATATTCAAAATTAATACTATTTGTTGTGTTCAAATACGTTATTCTAATATTCGCAAATTCAGGTTTTGTTAATAAATTATAAGAAACACATATCGTATTGTCGATTTATTTTCTCAAGTAGAACAATAATTGTATTTTTAACAGAAATGCCAACACCCCATAGTTTATCTTACAATTCAATCAAAATAACACAAATATTGTTATTAATATTAACTCGATATGAAATTAATTTTGTAATATTTACAAATAAACACATATTTATTATGATTTTTGGTAATATGAATAGACTTAAATGTTCGTCAACCATAAATAAACACAAATATTAACTATTATTCGCACCTTTTAAAATTTAAAAAATAAAATAAAATTATTTAAAGTTTTTTTTTATAAAAACACTTATAACTCTTTTACCACACTGATATTTTTTTATTTTCTATTAATAAAACGTTTGAATAGTTGACGTTCTGGTTATGATATGAAATAAAAACAAGAATTTAAAAATCCATGTAATAATAATAACAAAAAACAATGTAATGTTTATATTTTAATAAGAACAACTATGAGAAAAAAAATTCAAATGGAATAACGCGCAAGAGAATAGTTGAGTAAATATTGAATAGTTTTCGAATGTGTTTAAATTTGTGTAAGAATTAACAGTATCGAGGATAAACGTTGAGACGTTATAAAATTTATTCGTTTTTATACTGAGTAGTAAGTAAGTACAAACACGAGGCAGAAATAATCAAAAAAGTTGATGGTGGTTTAATTATATTTATTTTATTTATCACTAGGCCTAATGCTAGACCACATTGACCACATGTAGTCACATGATTAGGGTCTACTTACACAAACGAAGAGTGTGGTTTGAATCAGGAATATCCAACTTAAAGTTTGTTGTTCACATTTTATCTGGTGAAAGGAATTTGTTTGATTGGTGCTCCTTATTGAAGTTTTCAATTGACTTGCATTACCTTACCACAATTATCTATTTTCATCTATAAAGGGATATGCATCCCCATTTTGTTGTTATTTTCCTGGATAACATCAACACAATTGGGTTTCATATGCCCCTTTTGGAAGGGATTCTTCAGTCCTTTAGTTATATGGGTTTCGATATCTTGTTTTAGTTTTAGTATCTCTAACGACGATTATTAAAACGCTATTTTGTCTTCGATTAATTTCAGCTCTACCACCCCCCACCCCCCCCTCTTTGTAGGTGGGCGAGGGTAACTTTGAATCTAAAATAGGAACCCGAATTTTTTATTGCAGATACGGATTCTACGGCCAAAAGTACGTACGATTTGACTAAAAAAATTTGTCCGATTCATGATAGATGGCGCTGTAATCGACGAAATTCAATTTTTTTCGATTTCTTTTACTAAGAACATATGCCTACGATTTTGTAATACATTTGAAATAAAAAATATCACGTTTTCATTGTAAAAAGTTTATTAATGTAAATGGCTGGTGAATAAACAAATAGCTTAAAATAAGTGTTCAAAATGATGGCCTTCGACTTCAATGCACTTATTAATCCGCTCTTCAAATGACTGAGAAGTGTGTCTATTTGAATTTCGGCACAAGCATTTTTGATTCGCCCAATCATATTCTCACGTGTTGTTGGTTCTTGTTTGTAAACTTTCTCTTTGAGATAGCCCCACAAAAAGAAATCTGGCGAAGTAAGATCTGGTGATCTGGCAGGCCAATTTACATCTATCATGAATCGAACAAATTTTTTTAGTCAAATCGTACGTACTTTTAGCCGTAGAATCCGTATCTGCAATAAAAAATTGGGGTTCCTATTTTAGATTCAAAGTTACCCCCGCCCACCTACAAAGGGGGGGGACTATTTTTTTGCACTAACGTGTTTCCCCCGCGGAATGATTAAATTTTGAATATGGACTCCGTAGAGTGCTTATTTTTCGAGATATTTGAAAGTTTCAGGTTAAAAAAAAACACCCGGTATAATAAAATAATACACAATATTTATTAGATAACGTATTGTTTATGATGCTATTAAAAATGATGGAGCTATAATATCAAAATTAAAACAGCATTAAAAAATCAAAAGGATAGTTCGAAAATAAAAACGAAAAAGTAAAATCTCAAAAGATTTAACATTCTTCTAATCAAAGAACTAGAACAGCACAAAAGATGGTAGAAAAAAACTATCTGAACGAGCAAATGTGGCTGAAGCAAACTGAAATTTCCTGAAAGATCAAGGGGGGTTGAGACTGATTTTGAAAAAAAAAATTATTTTTGATCTTGACGAGCGGGGTGTAATATGAAAGGTTATTTTTTTCTAGTCCAAAACAATTTTCTTGTAATTTTCGAAAGCACAATTTTCGACATATTTTCAAAAATGTGAAAATTTTTTCCTGTGTTTTTAAGAAAAACTATTCTCGTAGAATATTATAAATACGGAACCCTCTCCGGGCGAGTTATTTTCGCACTTGTCTTACTTTTTATTAGTTAAAATAATATTTTGTATCCCTCTTCTAAAGTTTTTATAAATGTTATTGTCATTTTTAAGTCCTAAATAAAACTAAGAATAATATAAATTAATCTAGAATTGGTAAAAAATAAAAAATTTCTAGATTTAAAGAGATGCATATTTAAAAAACTGAACATCATTTCTAAATAGGTTTATACCAAACCAATGTCTTTTTCGAGGTGGGCCTACGGGGTCTAGATCAGGACCCCAGCATAGCGTTGAAACTTTAAATCCTTGAGTTATATCAGAATTGTGAATATTGCCATCAAGCATAAGTATACAGGTAAGCTTCCTCTATGAGTTTGTATATTTACAAACAATTTTTTTCCTGGGTCAGGAGATTTGAATTTTAATCGGTTTATTGTCTGGTTAATAATTCGAATTTCTTCAAAGGCGCGCCAATGTAAACGGTACTGGAACCACAATTTTTAAAGACGACACAACCAAACTAAAATTTATCTGGTTAACTGATAAATGCGTAAAAACATTTAATAAATTCAAAGCAAAAAAAGTTTTGCATTATGTATAGGAAAGAAACAAATTATTGGAACCAAAACTTATTGAATTCCTATAGGAAATTTATGGAATAAATTAAATGGATTGTATTATTATATATTTATATACATTTGGGAAAGTTAAATTTTTGAAATTTCTTTCTTCTATGGCTAATACTAAAATTTTTGGGCCCGAAAAATAAAACTACCAATTTTTTTGGTAAAACTATCAAAAAATTGGTAGTTTTGTTTTTCAAAAATTCATGAAAGTTTTGTATTTTTGTCTGGCAGATCATGAAATTTTGTTTAGGAAAGAAAGTGGCTACCATGTAAGTGTTTGTGATTGTTTCAATTCTGTGCGACCCGAATCTGCTTATGAATCGATTGGTGTGGAAAGTTGCTAGTTCGTTTAAGCTTGTTCGTTAATTATTTAACATTGGAAGCTTAGTTAGTATCGTTGAATAACTCGTGATACATAGAAGCTATTCTCGCCGATCATCCTGGTTTCAGTGAGTAGCTTCACGGCAATGATGGTTATATTCTTATATTTACCAATTAAATGTTGGTAATAGGTCCTCTTATTGACCCAAAGAAATTTTAGTACGTTTCTTTGTAGTATGGACCAACAAACCAACACCAAACTATCGTCGTGAAAAATGATCAGTATGCAACTGATAATTGCTCTCGAACGTTTTTTCTTCGTCTCCACGCTGATTAACTATGCCCGCCTAATTAATAGATCACCATGAAATATGCGATACACGGTTCACACTTAATAGTTAATACTAAGTTTAATCATCAGTTACCTGATAATACTAGTTGTGCGGAGGCAGCTCAAGCGGTATATTAAACACTTAGTTGCAGGTAACAATCTTGACTTTGAAATTTGATGACCAAAACCACCTTCACGCTCTCCTTATCCAATTCAGTAATTATTTAAACTTGACTGTTTCAATTGTTTAAATAAATAAGCAATTATCAACACAGTACTAAGTTTTTAAAAGACAATACTAGTAACGACCACTCAGCTGGAACAATTACCTTAGAAATATGAATAGACAAATTGTTTATAGTGTTGTAGTTTTATCACAAACTGTTATTACGTTTTATTTATATCTTTGTTCAATCAAAATAATTATGCTCGTATAAAAACAACTAAAATAACAACAAATAAGAGCGAGAGAATAAAAAACTGATTTGTTGATAATTGATGACGTTTCATTGTTTGGGCTTGGTTTGAATATTTATTGTTGTTCGTTTTAAAAGAATGTGGCTGGAGGGGAATTATTTTTGTTTTCATGTTTTGTGGTATTAAAAAGATCATAAAAAAATGGAAGAAACTTCGATGATAAGACTGCCGCTTAAAGTTTCAATCTAAAAAAAGAAAAGTTGCTAGAAAGCAATTTGCGATTGTGGACCAAGATCTATGTTTGGTATTATAAACCGAAAAAAAACATTCTTCAACAACAGGTTTCTTTAAGAAATTGCCAGACAAATATTTTTTTTGTTTATTCTAAAATTTTATTTAAATTTATTTTTCTATTGGTTTTAGATTTGGTGTGTAAAGGTTATGTTAGACGTCCTCTGCATCTTATTTTATGGAAATGACATGACTTTTTTTTCTTTTAAATCAATACAAATGCATTACACGTTTAGTAATATTATCATACCGTGGCGTTAGGATTTTAAAATCTTATTCGTTTGTGTGGTTTCGTTTATATAATTGTTTATTTTTTGAAGCAATCAATCATATTTGTTCCAAAAATATGATTAATTTTGATGCGTTTTTTGAATACTTTTAACAGAAAGAAAATCAAATAATTTCAAAAGAGCTATGTATGTATGTTCTGTGTTTGCTTAGGTTTGTAGATTTTGATATATATGTTAATATATACAATTGAAATTATTGTTAAAACATTTTCTAATTAACATATTTGTATGTTTTTATTAAGTTTTGTAATTTTGTTGGATGGTTTACATGGACTCATATTAAACTTGTATGCCCGATTTATAGTCGTTAAACTTAACCAAAAATAGAAATGTATGAAAATGCACTTGAGCTTGAAAGTTCATTTCGTTTTATCCTAAAGATTAGGTTACGGTTTTTTGACGTTTACTATAACACCAAATAAAAACTGAAGCAACTATAAATTTAGTTGAAAGGGTCCAAAAACGATTTAACTAAAAAATATAAAGGACATAAAAAGAACGACATAAAAAGAGTGAAATTTGCGGTGAAAAATGAAAATGGCACGTTTTATTTTAAGTTTTGTATTAATTTTTAGGGTTCCGTTTTTTATAACGAACGCTATGGGGGAGAGGACAACATGTTTTTCGCATTATATCGATTATCTCGTAAGCCATTAATCCTATGGACCTGAAATTTGAGGTGCTTATAAACTAACCTATCCACACAAGATGACGAGCTAAAAAATAAATAAAATTGTTTTCGTTTGTTTACAGAGGTACGATGTGAAGCCTTTGAGAAAATATATTTTTTTATCGAGACGAGTAAGTTATCATATGAAAGACTTATACTTCAGTATTCCTTAAAAATGTATGTTGGAATTTTACACCTCACCTTTTTTTGTATAATTCTGAAAAATGACGGTTTTCTCTATGTTTTATTGCCTCGATTAACTCCGACCCTATTTCATCGAAAATCTTGAAATATATTTGGAATGATAGAAAATGAGTAGGTTTTTAATGAAAAATATAGAAAAGTGGCTGATACTCATAACTATATTTATTAAAGGGGTGGGAATGTTTATTATTTAATTTTTTTATTTTATTAATAATAATAACAGTCGATAGTAGTGAGACATTTGTTCACACTTTTTAGCAAACCTTCAACTATACGCAAAAATAAAAAGACATAAACAAACGGCTTTTGTACTTTAACTGGTGTTCATAGCCTCAAGTGCATTAATAGTAAAATAGTTCATGTCAGACGCGATAATCCTAAACAAATATATAAATTTAATACTAGATACTAATAGTATTTCAGTTTTCCAATCAATATATTGAGAAATAAGAATATGTACATGAATTAACACTAAATATTATACTTATAGCGACTGCCTGTTTGTACTCGAATAAACTGTTTAAAACTGACATTTTTAAAATCAACTGAAAACGCAATTCCGATTTTAGATTAAAATCTTTAAAAATTAAGATTAGAATTAATATTGTCTTTTATAAATGTTAATGAAAGCAGTATTATAAAATCGTTACGAAACTTTAATTTAATTAACGAGTAAAATTTAATGAATGCAATACACTTATTAATGGTTATTGAACTTGTACCAAAAAGGATTTAAAAATTAGTCTACATAAGAGAGAATCTAAAACCAAACTTTAATCGGACTTAATTCGTATAGATATTTTTTGACCTTTAGAACAAAATTATTGTTTTTACTATTGTTTAAAAATGAATGAAATTATGAGAATAAGAGAAATTGTAGTTAGTAAAAAATTTTAGATAACATCTAACTAAAGTGTAATAAGATTTTCTAAAATATCGTCTAGTGATAGCCCAACTATTTGTGGTTGATTAGGTGACTGTAACCAGAACGTAGCTCACAAAAGAAGCTAGAAAATACTTCATTCTCCACAATTCTAATCGTTGTTTTTTCAAGTTAAACAACTATAATTTGTTTTTCTAATAATGAAAATCCGATGTTAAGGTTATTTGGAAAATGATATAATAAACACATAACAAATTCAATTTTAAAGTAAAGATGGAACTATATAGAACAATTATCTCGCTCTGAACAATAAGATTATTTCAAATTGAAAATAATCCTTTACACAAAATCATTTGAAGTTGTTATAAAATTTATAATATACACCAAAAATGTCAAAAATTTCAATTAAATTTAAATTACTATTTTTTGAAAAATAAATCACTGTTTTAAATCAACTGATTTAAATTATGCCAACCCTGTTGACATTTATGAATTAATTAATATTTTATGTGGCTATGGTCTGGAAATAGAAAAACTGTACAACACAACATTATGTAAATTATTTTTGACAGTTTGTTCTTCTATATTCATGTAACCCCTCGGTGAGCGAATTTTATTCGTATTTTATCGTTTTTTTACATGATTAAACTTCCAACTTATCAATCATTTAGTGTGACCATTGGTCTAAATACAATCAACAGCCAAAGTACCTGGGCATTACTCTCGATAGAACTCTTTCTTTTAAACTTCACCTAGAGAATACGTCAAAAAAAACTTGAAACGAGAAACAATATATTGCACAAACTGGCAGGCTCGACATGGGGTGCTACTCCAGCTACCCTCCGCACAACTGCTATAAGTCTGGTTTACTCAGTGGTTGAGTACGGCGCACCAGTCTGGTTGAATAGCACACATACTGAAAAAGTTGACTGCCAGCTGCATGCCACGATGCGTACTATAAGTGGTACTATCAGGTCTACTCCTCTACCTTGGCTCCCTGCATTTAGCAATATCGCTCAACCTGCACTAAGACACATGCGCTCATGTGTGAACATAAAAAGGTAACCAACAATATCACGTTACCCCTACACGAATATTACGGTGACCACACTCGTTGTCGATTGAAGTCAAGGAGGCTTTCTTATAAAACTGCCAGCAACCTGCTGGCAACTAATTTTAATATTTTGGATGCCTGGGACACCTGGCATCATTACAACACAACTGGCCTTTCTATTACTAACCCGACTTCTACCCAACCTGGTTTCGATCTGCCTCGTCATACCTGGACTACACTAAACCGAATAAGAACGAATCATGAACGTTGTGCTGATTCTTTCTACAAGTGGGGAATTTCAGAGTCCCCTCAATATGACTGCGGCGCTCCGCAACAAACCATAAAACACATTGCAATTGTGTGTCCAATCCGATGATACAATGGCGACATCGTAGACATCCATCTGGCAACTCCCGATGTAGTAGCATGGATAGACTCACTCGATGTAAACATCTTAATTCTAATGTTCAAATGTACTGCGCAATGCTTAAATATTTTACTTTTTACTTTTTAACTAAAAGACGCGCAATCAAACTGATTGTAAGCTCATTTAATGTGTATTCATGTTTTGTTTTAGGTAGATTTCATAGAAAAATCTACCTATTAAGGTTTATTTTTGTTTTTAATGTGTCATAAAAACCATACGCTAAATAAATAAATAAATTGGTCAATTCGAAAACTGGTATGTCAATTCTTGTAAAAGTTGAGCAATCAATTCAGTATACCTTTAGTTTGTGTTAAATGGCTTTCCTGGATGTGATTATTAGAAGCATGAGACACGATAACGAACATCCTCTTGATTTAATTCAATGTTATGACCTACAAGTGGGTGTGAACTGTGAGCCACCCAACCCTAAAGGAGTGTTTACACTGTTCTGATTAAATGGAAAAAATCAATTTTCTTTACAGTTTTAACACATTATTCTATCATAGTGAAGTTCAATAAAGTCCAAGTAGGTTATCAGCCGTTAGTGTATTTCTCAATTAACATATGCTGCTCCACTTCAGTCAACAATATATATTTTTTACTGTAGTTTCTTCGCATGAATTTCTTAAATAGCTAAAATAATTTGCTTTACTGTATCCAAAAACGATCCGTACCGGATGCTATCAACTTTATTAAAATTCTATCTAGGTTGAGGAGTTGACTTAATTAGCGGTATTTAAGAGAGTTTGGCAATTTTTGTTGTTGTTGTTGTAGTGACGGGTTTGGGGCTAATCCCACGGCTCCATGTCCAGGTTCAGGAACTCTGCTACTGTGCTTGGGCGGTACTATAAATCTTCCTTCGTCAGGTCGGTTATATTTTTATTTTTGTAGATCGGCTTACATTTGTGAACATGGTGATGGCGTTCGTTTACGATGCAAAGCATAAATACGGGTTATAGTCGCCGCGAACTAGCAACTTGAAATTTAATTTAATATCTTTTAATATCTTTAGCACCATATTCCAGGAACATGTTATTATCGGTCAATCATCAAGTTGGATTCCATTGGGATCGTTTCTCTAATCAACGAATAATAAAAAAAGTCCTGAAAGATGACGCCACTTAAAATCTTCATAGATGTTTAAAATGGGATTAATGGCCATATTGGAAGTCCGCATGGAAGGACCAATTGATTTGTACATTTTTTTGTTTTTGATCTACCACGGGTGGGACAACCGCGCGTGTTCCAGTTCCTGCCGTTGACTTATACGAGTTAATGTGAGATGTCACCACTGGCAATAGCAGTGTGATATCACTAGTCATAGTGATAGCAAGTGAACTTGCTCGAAGAAAGGTCCTTCGTATAACTCTAACTGGGGGGAGGTTGTGGAAGGCAAATTTTAAAAACATTTGCGTTTTATTTCTTATTTTATTTTCATTTCCTTCATGTGCTATCATGAAATATTGGCCTATGTCATATTTTATTTTATTTCATACTGATATCTAAAACGACATTTTTCTGAGTATTTATGGTACAAAAAGTTGAACTTTAATGTCCTAGGATTTTATAAAATTTTATAAAGTCCTAGGACGTTAAAGTTCAACTTTTTGTACCATAAACGATGAACTTTAACGTCCTAGGACTTTATAAAGTTTTATAAAGTCCTAGGACGTTAAAGTTCAACTTTTTGAGCAAAATATAAAACTCATTTCTTTTTATTTTAATAAATTTCCCGTATGAAATAAAATTTTGTATTTACCTCAAACGAAAAGTGTTTTTAAAGGTACTCACTAGTAATTTAACTCACTAGTAAACAACTAGCTCGTACTTTAAAGTTTCACTTTTCGTTCTAGATAAATAAATAACTATTTTCTATTTTGCGTCTAAAATAAAGTCATTTCGATACCCAAATGCGTATCGAAATGGGTTTCATTACGATACGCGAAAGTTTTTTCTTTCAAGGTTGGTCACATTGGTCATACAAACGTCAGTGAACATTAAAACGAATAATTATGTAAATAAAATTAATCAGAATATCTAAATTAGTGTTAAATATTTTAATTAATTAAAATAATTAGTAATAATAACAAAATTTCAAATCGACTATTTTTTAATAAAATACACATTTTTTAAAACTTCAAGACAAAAAATGCAAAATAGAAAAAATAGTATAAAAAACTCGTTTCATAAGACGTTTTATCGCACTTATCCTTTAGAAAACTCCCCGCTGCGCGGGTCGTTTGCGTGCGCTAAAATTGTCGATTATGAAACTAGTTTCTTAATATACTATTATGATAGGATTTGTTGTTTAGTTATCGATTCTTTAAAAAAATAAAAACCAAACAAAAATGTGTGTCTATCAACACTTAGAAAGCACGTTGTGGTAGAACCTTGTTCTTAAAAGGTTTTTATGTGTTTTTGTGTCATTTTGTAGTTCCTACTACACAACACATCTGAATTAATGGACTCTAAAGAAAATCTGAGCATGAAATGTCCAGAGAAAATGAAAGTGAGGGTGAACACAGGTTGTTACTATTCCTAGTTAAAAACAGCTTAATTTGCAGTTATAACAGTTTACTACTGTGCTTGCCCGATAAATCAGTTTTTGAAGGTATGTGGCAATTTGTTTTTGTAGTTTTATAAAAAGAAAAAATGCTTAAAGTTCTGCAAATTCAGCAGAATTTGGAGGTTGTTGAGACATTCAATCTTAGCATATCTTCGTTCAAAAAGAGACGTTCTTCTACGCTCCCAAAGAAAAATTATTGAGTACATAAATTAAAATTAAATTTTAAATCATAAATCTGTCGGTTTGAAAAAAGTATTATTATTCACATCACGAAATTACAAAAAAAATTACAACTCGATATGGATGAATTAATCTTTGTCCTTTCATTATTAAAACTACAATCATTTGAATTCAAATTATTGCGTTTTAAAATTTTTATTTTGATATTGAATTTCACAAATTCGGAAGAAATTCCATTAAAATTAACGTAATAAAATAATTATGATTTGCTTAAATTTTAGATTGAATTATATGTAGACACTGCACGTCCGATTGTTGACAAAGTTCTGGAAGGTTATAATGGGACAATTTTGGCATATGGTCAAACGGGAGCGGGAAAAACATACACAATGTCAGGTAATTCTGAATCACCACAGACAAAAGGAATTATACCAAATACGTTTGCTCATATTTTTGGACATATAGCCAAAGCGCATGATAATCAAAAGTAAGTTGATTTGATGTGTGTGCGGAATAATATTAATTATGCTTTTGTTTTTAATTTAATTTAAGATTTCTCGTTCGTGTAAGTTATATGGAAATTTATAACGAAGAGGTTCGTGATCTTCTTGGAAAACAAATCAACAAAAGTCTTGAGGTAAAAGAACGACCAGATACTGGAGTTTTCGTTAAAGATCTAAGTGGCTATGTTGTGCATAATGCTGATGATTTAGAAAATATTATGAGACTTGGGAATAAGAATCGCGCTGTTGGTGCAACCAAAATGAATTTGGAATCATCAAGATCACATGCTATATTCTCGATAACCGTTGAATCTAGTGAATCTGATGAGTTAGGTGAACAGTTGATAAAAGTGGGCAAACTACAATTAGTTGATTTGGCTGGATCTGAAAGACAGAGTAAAACACAAGCAACGGGACAACGATTAAAGGAAGCATCAAAAATAAATTTATCGTTATCAGTATTAGGAAATGTTATTAGTGCGTTGGTTGATGGAAAGAGTACTCATATTCCTTACAGAAACTCGAAACTAACCAGATTGTTACAAGATTCACTCGGAGGAAATTCTAAGACAGTTATGTGCGCTAGTATCAGTCCAGCCGATTCTAATTATGTTGAAACGATTTCAACTCTTCGTTATGCTGGACGTGCGAAGAATATTCAAAATCGTACTCATATTAATGATGAACCAAAAGATGCATTACTTCGTCATTTCCAAGAAGAAATCGCGGAACTAAAACGTTTATTGGAAGAAGGAGTTATTGGATCTGGCGAGGAAGAAGAAGAAGAATTTGAAGATGTTGATGATGGATGTGAAACTGATGAATACAATAAAAATGAGGGAGATAATAAATCTGCGAATAAAAAAAAGAAGAAAAATAAAATTGCTGATGATAAAAAAGAAAAAGAAAAAACGGATGCAGAAAAAGAGTTATTGGAAAAAAAAGCGGAACACGAAAAGGAGTTAAACAATGCTAAGTTAGTTTTAAAATGCATAATCGAATATAAATAATATTTATAAAAAATTATATATTTATTTTTAGATCGGAACAAGATACGATTCGTTCAAAGCTGCAATCACTTGAAAATAAAATTCTGGTTGGTGGTGAAAACTTGCTTGAAAAGGCAAACGCACAAGAAAAATTGTTAGATGATTCTATTGCACAACTAGAGCTTGCTGCTAAAAATGAAAGAGAACTAAAAGAATCGTTACAAAAGAAAGAAGCTGAACGAATTGACATTGAAGAACGATATTCATCGTTACAAGAAGAATGTATTGGGAAAACAAAAAAACTTCAACGTGTCATGCCTATGTTGATGAGTGTCAAAGCTGAACTAGCGGATCAACAACAAGAACAGCAACGTGAGAAAGAAGGAATTTATGATAATATTCGTAGTTTATCAAGAGAGTTGGCGTTATGTGAATTAGTTTTAAATTCATATATTCCAAAAGAATATCAAAGTATGATTGAACAGTCTACACACTGGAATGAGGATATTGGTGAATGGCAACTGAAAGGTGTTGCTTACACTGGAAACAATATGAAAAAAAATATTCAACAAAATAAATCAGCAACTAAAGAACCTGATTTTATTGATTTATCTGATGTTTATTTAAGCTATAATACAGATAGTGTTGTTGATCCTATTCGTGCGAAATCAGCACGTCCAAGAACATCAGGTGCGATTCCAAGACCAACAACAACAACGCCAAAGAAAAGATATGCTTAAATTAACAGTTTTTTGTTTTGTTTTGACAGTTTACTTTCAAATAAATACCAAATAGTATTTTGCTTATTTACTACTACTCGTCGTAAAAACCTCCAATATCTTACTAAGAAAAGCCTAAATTAATCAAATTATTAGTATATATCACACATGGCCAAACCGCGGCTCGCGAGCCGCATGCGGCTCTTTGAAAGAATAAATGCGGCTCTCGAAAAGAAATGAAAAAATTAAATAATATTTAATAATTCATAAAAATTGTAACAAAATTAGAAATAATACATATAATTTATAATGCTGTTTAATATAATATGATTTAATGCAATCATATTATTATATTTAGGTCCGTCCTGTCGAGGTTACTACTATTGGAGTGTTTTGCGATTTTGTTTTAGTTTGATACTACTTTACTTCGCGAATCAAGTTTATAATCCGCTGTTATAAATAAATTTAACTAATTTTATTATTTAAGGGTATACGTTTAACATATTCTAGTGGACTAACAATAAAATCACCTGTATTCGTCTCAAATTAATGCACAAAAATCTTTCTTAAAATCAAAAGTCTTTCCTTTTGGATTCGTTTGTTTTTCTATGATTATCTTTTTCTGCAATTTTTTATAAACAATATTTTTGATATTTTATCTTTAGGCGATTTGCCAACGTTAAATTTAATGTATCCTTTAATATTCCAATTAAAAAATGAATAAGTTCATAATTAAATAGAATTAAAAAACACGTGCAAATCCGACATATGCCACCTCAACCGCTTCTAAATCTACGACAGTAAGATTGGTTAATAGAGAATGAATCTAGCCTAAGCTCTCATGATTAATAGAGAATGAACCTGGCTACATTTTAAAGCGTTGTGCTACTATTAAAAAATAATAATAAAAAGTTGCTCAAATCTCATGAGTAAAAGTAATTTCATTGATGCATGCGCTGTTAAAATACTCCGCTGACCCAGGCAAATATACCCATTATTTTTTACTTTTTAAAAACGACAGCGCTGATTTTGGTATATTTTGTGCTCTTATTCAAAAATATCAACAAGTCGGATAACTTTCGTGTTGTTTAAAACAAAAAAAAAATTAACTTTGGATTTTTGAGATTAATTAAACTCAAGTAAGTAAAGAAGTAATTGGAATTTTTTCAATTCAAAAGTATGGTTAGAAGTTTCTCAGAAAAAAACTCCACTTCACATTTTTCGTGTTTCGGTTGGGATTCGAACCTACCTCGTCAGTGCTCGGCTCGAATCCTTGGGCAGACACGCTATCGATTACGCCGTTGAGGCGATGACAATTTCAAAGTTGAAACTTCTTCATCACTTATTTATTTTTACTTAAGCTAAATTTCTCCACTATCATTAGACTCCATATTATGGAAATGTTTATTACATTATATGGGTTTTTTTGCTTTAAATTTCTAGACAATACTTTTGTGTGAATTCATAGAATGGGGATAAGTAAAATATTTCTCTTAATTTACTTGTAAATCCATTCGAAATTAACATTATTAACGAGGGCTTATCGATTCCTTGTTATATTTTGCATGACAGTGCCTCAGGAGAAATGGAATTACTAGAGCTACAGGAAGATCACATTCTTTAAATGCATCACAAAGCCACACAATCTCCAAATGAGTTTTGGAAACTAGTGTCTCAATCAAAGTACCCCAATTTGAAAAAATCTCCTGCCAGATTACTGTCCATATTCGGTACAACATATTGTTGGGAATCACTTTTTTATTAATTAATTAATTAATTCGTACTGCGCTAACAAACTATGAACCAGATTTCAGGAAATTCACGGGCAAGTTGCAAACAAACATGCTATCTACCAGCAAGCATGTCATGTAACAAAATTTAAATATGTATTTGTATGTACTGATAACCATAATTACATATTTGTTTTTTTCAATAAAATAAATATTTCCAAACAACTGATACTTTTGAAATTTTTTATTTTTTATGTTGGCTCTCGTAACGAGAGATTATTGTACTGCGGCTCCACATGTAGTGAAGCTTGGCCACCTCTGGTATATATAGTCATTTCAAATTAACA